>CM071151.1:9257500-9857500 GCA_036417725.1 Clanis bilineata | reverse complement strand
TGCAGCCTGCTGCTGCGATCCCCACTGCCATACACTTACCTTTTTCAGCAGCTCTGTTAACGGTTTGGCAACCGCCGCGTAGTCAGGGACAAAACGCCTGAACCAGTTAGAGGTCTGCAGAAAGCACTTTAGGTGTTTAACGTTCCGTGGTGTCGGCATATTCTCAATCGCTGCTGTCTTCTCTGGATCGACATGTATACCACCAGGTACAATTATGTGCCCTAAATACCTTACCGACTCCCGTGCGAAGTGACTCTTTTCGCGGTTCACCCGCAGATTAAACATGGCGAGCCGATCAAATATAGAGGTGAGGTCAGCGAGGTGCTTCTCAAACGTCTCGTCTGAGAGCACAAGTATATCATCTAAATATGCAAGGAGAGTGGTACCTGGCAAATTTGACTTGAACCGGTCGATCAGCCTCTGGAACGTAGCACCGGAGTTACGTAGACCCATAGGCATACGCTTGAATCTGTAGGTGCCGAGCGGCGTGGTGAACGCCGTCTTGTCTCTGTCCTCAGGGTCAACAAGTACCTGGAAATAACCTGCACGGAGGTCAAGGGTAGTCATAAATTTGGCCGCTTTTGCATCATGAAGAATATCCTCTATCCTGGGAAGAGGGTACCTGTCAGGCTCGGTTACCGCATTGAGCTTGCGATAATCAATGCAAAGCCTGAAACCGCCGTCCTTTTTCTTAACAAGGACAACGTTCGATGCCCACGGTGACTCACATTCCTCAATGATGTCTGAGCTCAGGAGTTTCTGCAGCTCCTTCTCAAGTGCCTCCTTCTTAAACGGGGACAACCTAAAGGGAGGAGAAGCCAGAGGTTCTTGGTTGTCACGTACCTTTATCTTGTGAACGGCGAAATCCGTGGGAGGTCCCTCCGCAGCGAACTGGGCGACTCTGTCTCGAAGAAACACGTTGAGTGCGGCCCTGTTCTCCGGGGGTAGGCTCGTACCTTCATCTGGGCGCAGTGACACGTCGCAGAGATTTGCCTGCATCACGACCGCGTCGTTCAACACATAGGACTGCACGAACGGGAACCGAGCTCCTGGACTATCCGAAAAACACCACGACTCCTGGGCTATGTCTAAAACAATACCGGCATTAGCTATAAAATCTCGGCCTAGAAGTGTTCTGGTCTCATCACCTGGGAACACCATAAAATTGGTGTCGACCTTACGATTACCTACAATGACAGGTACGGTGCTGACCTTCACTAACTTTCTATGACACGAGCCGTCGGCGAGTCCGATATAGCGCTCCGTCTCTTCGAAATGCACGCCATTATTTGATAATAACGTATACAGCGACGGGCTGGCGACACTATGCGTAGCACCGGTATCTACTATGGCTACTCCCTCTTTACCTACTACCCCTATGGTAATGAGCGGGTGTGAAGTAGTCGCGGCGAAGAAGTCACCTTTTACAACATTAAAGTCCGCCGGCTTAACAGGCGCGGACTTGTTCGAACAAGTCTCACATTTTGACCTAACCACTCCTGGTCGGCCGCAACCATAGCAACGTATAGGGTGAGTACTTTTAATATTATTACTATCATCGCTTACCACTTTATTAGCTTTACGACACTCGTCGGCCGTGTGGCCGAAAATTTTACAATAAGTACATCTAGAACGAAAACGCTTCGGGTCAGGGACGGATTTAGGAACGGGGGTCACGGTGGGTCCCGGCCCCTTAGTTACGCCACGGTCGGGTGCTTTTATAGGCACTGCGATAACCGGGTTCTTAAACTCGATTAAGGAATCCTCCGCGAGTCTCGCCCTCTCTAACAAATGATCTATGTTTCTAATGTTATCCCGAGATAAACGCTTACGTATGCGACGATGCAATAGGCCGTATACAATATCTACTTGCATCGCGTCAGGTACTAAATACGGTAGCCGCACTAACAATGACCGCACTTTGGATATAAACACTTCGGCACGTTCACTTTCACTATGATCGGACGCGAACACTTCGCGTAAAATTCTATATCCAGGCTTCTGCACTCCGTAGGTAGCGCGCAGGCGCGCCAGGGCGTCCCGCCAACTGCCGACGCCGGCCCGTGCGCCGCGCCACCATACCGCCGCGTCGCCGGTGAGCAGCATCGAGATACCACGCAGAGCGTGCTCGTCGGATACGTCGGCGCACTCTTTGTATACCTCCACAGCGTCTATGAAGGCCTCCAATACCTCAGGGTCACCCGATTGCCCGTCGAACCTCGCTGCGCACTTCGTAAAATTACCGCCGACGGACGTTGGTGCGTTCGTCGATGGTGATGCCGCGGGTGTCGACGTCACCGGATTCCACTGGTTACCGTGATGCAGGGAGCGTATCGTTTCCACTAATGTGCGGTTGGTTTCGGCTTGCGTCCTCGCAAACGTTTCCATAACAGCCGTCAGAAGGCGTTCGGTGTCAACGGCAGCAGGGGCTCCGATGCGGGATCCGTCGAGCTTGCAGTTAGGAGCGGCCCCGTTTCGGGCGCGCGTCTCCTCCGTCACGTCGTCGGGGGCGGCGCCCCTCTGGGCGCTCGTCTCCCGAGGCGCGTAGTCTTGAGCGGCACCGCACCGGGTGCGCGTCTCCTCCGTCACGTCGTCGGGGGCGGCGCCCCTCTGGGAGCGCGTCTCCCGAGGCGCGAAATCATGAGCGGCACCGCACCGGGTGCGCGACTCCTCCGTCACGTCATCGGGGGCGGCGCCCCTCTGGGCGCGCGTCTCCCGAGGCGCGCAATCAGGAGCGGCACCGCACCGGGTGCGCGACTCCTCGGTCGTGTCGCCGGGGGCGGCGCCCCTCTGGGCGCGCGTCTCCCGAGTCGCGTCGGTCACGATACGCGCGTGGGTGGTACCGGCGACCGCGCCGCCGCGCGCCTCCGCCACCGAGTCACAGTCTGACGAACTATCACTTGCGTGTTCTTCCGCCCTCGCCGCTCTGTTTGCCCGCGTACGAGGCATGATTGATGATACTGTCTATTACGAACACTGACTACACAAACAATAATTATCGATAACGTCGTAGGTTCTTTCGCGCACTGTTGAAACTGTTCAACAAGAGGCCACTAGTTGAGGCGCCAGATATAAGGGTGTAGAAAGCGGGCGAGAGCCGGAGGAACCGATAAGACTGCGCGTGTTTTACGTTTGACGGTGGCTATGCGACTAACTGAGCGCGAGGGGGCGCGAGCCGCGTATGCGCCGCGCAACCCCGCGCCGCGCGAGACCTTGGACCCCTCAAAACGTGTGTCGCGGCACGTCCGCCACTAAACGGTGGCTGTGCGCGCCACACATGTCAAATTATTCTACACTATCATCTATTCTACACATTTTAGTAACATAACACTTAAGCTCACGCCTGTATCGTCGAAGGGGTAGTAGAGGGTGAAATAGAACATCCACATTTCGCCAATCTACTTCCATCCCAGATATGATAGGGGCGAGCCTGTCGCCATATCGGGCACAAATTCCTGATACTGAATTGAAAACACCCAATATCACTTTGCCCGACCCGGGGATCGAACCCGAAACCTCAGGACGGTAGTCGAACCGAAATACAACTATGCCACCGTGCCTCGGTGACACATACACACTTTAGTCAATGTACGTAGTGTCTGGCCATGTATGATTACTAATTAATCGCTTTGTCTGTAAGTTATACACATCTAAGGAAAATAAGAGAGAGGTATCAATAAATACTTAACAGGAGAAATACTGACCCATCCCATCAATATATTTAAATTAGCTTATTTTCACTATAAGCAGTGAAACGTTGAGCCGGACAACAATAGCTACTTTGCGTATAATTATTGGTACAATCCCGAGTCGCGGATAGCTTATTGTTGTAGATATCCGCTGCGGAATTTATTACACACTCAGCGTCATTGTTAACCCGACGAAAAAAAGAGGTGTAATAAGATTTAAGACCCCCCTCGAACCGCGAAAACGAAATTAACTTGAAGGGCTAACAACATATGATTTTTTAACTTATTAGAGGTTTTTGTTATTTAGGTAGGTACGAGGTACTGTAAAATACAATAGACAAACATGTATATAGTATAGATTACGGACATAAAACAATGCCATTCCATTACGTAATGTCATAAATTCATAATGTTCAATACATTACCCGGCTCATGTAACGCAACTGTACGCAAACGCTTTTGTAATTATCTTTAATAATAATTACGATTGCAGATCATGAGTAATATTATCCCTTTAGATATTAAACGATTGTAAGTACTAGACTAACGATTCTATGTACATTATAGCAATAATGTTATGAATATAAAATCGACTATACAGTTTAAGAAATTCTAAAAGCCCCATCTAGCTGAGCAGTTTATTGTACAAAAAAAATAGTCGAGAATATAACAGAAAATTGTGACTTACGAGGCCGCGTTATAAGATTTTTATGCCGTGATTTTCTGAAGCAATGATGTAAATGATTCTTAATTAAAGAGACAGATTTTATGACATTCTCAACTACATATGTATATCGTAGAAGAAACTTATTCCATGTATGGGCTTTATGCTGTTTTTGGAACCCGGACTTTAGTCACAGGGAAGTAAATAATATCATATATATCGGCGCAAAATCGCACGCTTATTTAAAAAGCCGTTGTTATTTCACGTTATTAATTTATTTTACAATTGTTAAACTGCTGAAACCTTAAAAGATTCTAGAAAGTTAAAATAATCGTTATAATTATTTCTTTGCCATTCGATATTCGGTATCGAGTAGGTAGTTGCAAATATTACATCCTATAAAAGGAGTGTTCTGAGCAGATTCGACACAGTCGTGCTCCGGCACTCGGACTGTCCACATCCCTGACCAGACGGTGCTCTTGAGCACCGTTAATAAAGGGAGTTAGTGAATTTCAGTGTTCACTATTGATAAATAAGATGAGTAATCATCTTATTCTCAAAAGTGACGTCAGCCATGCTGACGTCACCGTTTTTAAAAACCAACGTCCGCGTTGGCCATCCGACATCAGAAGTGGGATCACTATCCCACTCATTTAACTTGAACCTTTCTGCCCTGATCATCGATACTTTCAATCCGATGGATACTTTCAATCCAACGGATACTTTCAATCCGACTGATGTTTCAGTCCGACTGATATTTCAATTTTCAATCTGACTGATATTTCAATTTTCAATCTGACTGATATTTCAATTTTCAATCTGACTGATATTTCAATTTTCAGTCCGACTGATATTTCAGTCCGACTGATATTTCAGTCCGACTGATATTTCAGTCTGATTGATATTTCAATCCGACTGATACTTTCAATCCGAGATACTTTCAGTTCGATCGATACTTTCGAACTAGTTTTTCAGTGCCTTTGTGGACCACGGTCAATAATAAAGGCCCAGGCCACAGCATCGTCCTTCCCAGTTCCTTTAGAACCCCTGTGGACCACGGCGTAAAGGACCGCTCAGAACCACAGCATCATCCTTAACAAAAAAAAAAAAAACTGTGGACCACGGCGTACGGGACCGCTCAGAACCACAGCATTATCATAAGAAAAGTGCAAAAATGCGTGGAGCATTTGCAAAAAAAAAAAAAAAAAAAAATTTTCAGAGCCTCTGTGGACCACGGCGTACAGGACCGCTCAGCGCCACAGCATCGACCCTTCCCGTTCCTTTAGAACCCCTGTGGACCATTATCCCCGTAAGAAAAGTGCATAGATGCGTGGAGAATTCGCACTCTGACTACTGATTCATAAAAAGTGCATTGTGTGGAACATTTGTACAAATGTTTATAATATGGTCTGGCAAGGCTGGTCGGATACCTCTTCTAAAAACCATATAAACCAGGGCACGTGGTGCACCTAAATATCCATATTTTAATTTGTGTGCAATTTCATCTCAGAATTCAATGCAAAAACAAAACTACCTGATTTATGGTCAGGATTGATCGAGACGGTGTATGTGACACTGTTGCAGTCATTTTTGAAGTCTAAATGTCAACGTTAGTGATCATCTTTAAAAATCATAAGTGGTCAATTTGAAAAATCCTGAGTGGTCAATTCGGGAAATTGTTTTGTGGGCTAGGTAATTTTGCCCGCTGAGTTTGTTTCGCCGGGTCTTCTCAGGCAGGGCCGCGTTTGGATCCGGTGGTAGATTCAAAAAAAAAAAAAAATCGGAATCTTAAATTCGCAATAATAAACGAGGCCTTTCAAAATGACCGTATCGGCGTACAACCATGAGCTTTCAATAAGAGCACGTGCTATTTCAAATGAAAAGAAAGAAAGAAAAAGAAAAGAAAAAGAAAAAAAAAAATTTGTTCTACGAGTATTCACAACAAATTACAAGGCTGGTGCAGAGCACGCACCGCCTATCAGAATGGCCGTATCGGCGCAAAATCGCACGCTTATTTAAAAAGCCGTTGTTATTTCACGTTATTAATTTATTTTACAATTGTTAAACTGCTGAAACCTTAAAAGATTCTAGAAAGTTAAAATAATCGTTATAATTATTTCTTTGCCATTCGATATTCGGTATCGAGTAGGTAGTTGCAAATATTACACCCTATAAAAGGAGTGTTCTGAGCAGATTCGACACAGTCGTGCTCCGGCACTCGGACTGTCCACATCCCTGACCAGACGGTGCTCTTGAGCACCGTTAATAAAGGGAGTTAGTGAATTTCAGTGTTCACTATTGATAAATAAGATGAGTAATCATCTTATTCTCAAAAGTGACGTCAGCCATGCTGACGTCACCGTTTTTAAAAACCAACGTCCGCGTTGGCCATCCGACATATAATAATCAGAATAAACAATAAAACAACAATTCAACAATCCGAAGCAGGAAGTGTACCTTTTATTATGTTACAATTTCCAAAAGTACAATATTTTATTTAAAGTTACCTAAATAATGAAATATTATAGTTTTTCTTTTAAAATAGCGTAACAGTATTTCAATGAATTGCGACGGATTACTTACATTTTGTATAAAAAATGAGTTTTGCATTAAAGAATATTACAGTTATTTATTCAGAACGTTTATATTTTGCGAAATATTGCAGTCATTCAGTATTTTATAGCCCGTTTATACGGGCCTTGTATGGCATATATTGTCGTCCACTCCATGTTTCAATCCTACCAACTACCTGATGTTGATGTCGACTGATCATATCCATAGTGGCGATAGTAACAACACTTACATGTTGAAGTTAAGAGTCAGAAATCAAAGCCAAACCGTACCAGCCAACTGACAAACACAGTTCAATCTTTGTCATTGTACAACTTATTAATCATAAGTGAAATTGTGGTTAGTTCATGTCTTTCTTCGAGTGACTACCGAATAACTGATCGGTTTAGAGGTACAAGAAAGTTTGTTCATCTGAATGATTGGTGCTGACACGTTCCAAATTCCACCACATGTTTTTTGACATGGATGGATCACGGAACATCAATGTCTACTTTTGAATAAACCGCAACAGTTGTCCGGTGCCAAACAGATAGCGACAGTATTTTAATGTATGGAATGGACATAAAATCTTTGCTATAAAGCTCCTTGAATTTCAAGGCAAAGCAATCTTTCTGACACGTTTGGCCGCATTTAATTCCGTCAGAGGGTTGGCGGCAGTCAGGCGGGTGATTGTAAAAGTTAAGTTGAATCCTCTCTGTAACATACTTATTACCCTCCTTCCGAGGCAATCGATTAATTATACTATATTATATTTTACACTCTGCATTGTACTGGGATAAAGGCGGGTATAAAGAATGTAACTAATGTATGTTTCACTCTATTTGTATTCTAGAGATTGAGATTTTTTTCTTGACTTTTGACTGCCTCGGTGGCGTGGTTGTATTTCGGTACGACTGCCGTCCTGAGGTCTCGGGTTCGATCCCCGGGTCGGGCAAAGTGATATTGGATTTTTCCATATCAGCCCGGAGTCTGGAATTCGTACCCGATATGGCGATAGGCTCGCTGGAGCTAAGCTTGGCGAAATGTGGGTGTACTACTTGGCTAGTACGCTTCAGCCTTCCCCTTCGGGGATACAGGCGTAAGCTTATGTTATGTGTTATGAGATGTATTGTGTTATGTTATACCTCTCATGTCAAATACATTTAGAGCGACTTGTAGCACTTAGATAAATCTCCATTTATCTTGAATCTCGAGATAAATATAGGAATGAGTTGTAGGATAAATTGAGTTGAAGTCTAACTCTAGATGAGAACGCTACAAGTTGCTCTTACTCATTTGTATTGGTTAGAGTGTCATAGTGCATATACAATTAGTTTTGGTATTCATTTAAATATGTGTAATTTTATTTTAAAATCCGTAAATAAGATTAACCTAAAGATCTAAAAAGCATCACTCAGCAGATAACAGCTTTTTGGTGCTGGTTCTATACAAAAATGCCGTATTCTAAAAACGCAAACTAACTGTATCAGTTTTTCCTGATGAGGAAATTGATTCGCATTTGGTGTCGAAGTAAGAACCGTTACGATGATAAAATACCGACTGCCTTTATTACAAGTTTTTATTTTTTAGTATTCGGCCTAGACCTATTTACTACCAAATTGTCGAATAGGTGTATCTCATTTAAAAATGTAGTTTAACTATAAAAATTAGATCACATATGTGCTATATATGTGATATGGCCGCCATTCTTTGTAAAGTAGGTATCTAATGGATATTCATTGGGATTTTTTTTGTTTAAGTAAGTAAGTCACTAGACTTTATAGTAAATACCTAAAGGTCAGTTTTATAAGGTGGAAAAAATATATTCCTAATAGAAAAAACTTTACAAAAAAATTAAAACATTTTATCAAGATTTTGTTCACATGTATCGATATTGGCCGGTCTGCAGGGTTACCACCACCTCTTCTAACAGTATTATTATAATCGTTCTTCGTTTGCCTGTGGACTGCCTCGTTGGCGTGGTGGTATTTCGGTACGACTACGGTTCTGAGGTCTCGGGTTCGATCCCCGGGTCGGGCAAAGTGATATTGGATTTTTCCATATCAGCCCGGAGTTTGGAATTTGTGCCCAATATGGTGATAGGCTCGCCCCCTATCACATCTGGGACGAAACTAAGCTCGGCGAAATGTGGGTGTTCTAGTTCGCTAGTCCGCCTCTGCCTACCCCTTCGGGGATATAGGCGTGAGCTTATGTTATGTTATGTTCTTCGTTTGTTTTATATGGGAATTGATACAAGTAAGATAACGCTACGCTACATAACGCTAATCTCATATCAGAGAATAGGTTTACCTACCAAAAGTGTGGTCAATGCTGTCACTCGGGGATCGATTGAGGATTCATCGATATCGATAACACAAGTAGTGTTTTGTGACCAATGACGTAATTGTAAACATAAAATACGAAATATTTTGAGATATTGAGCGTAGATTATTGAAATTGGTACAATTATCTTACTGGTATCTACGGCAGAAATATGTATTTTTGATTACATTATGTTAAAACGTCTTAGGTTTTGATTACTCTCTGTACAAACTTTATTGACAAGAAGCGGTATATTTGCTCAGCCATATTTTGTATCGTCTAATCCACTAAAGATTTACTAGGAAACGAGGCGCGTTTCGCAAAGTTGATTGCTCGAACATCGAGATTGGCTCTCGAGTCTCGAGTCTCGACTACGCCGTGTCTAATTTATCACAAATGATCGGTGTATAACAACTGATATATATGCACGCGTGATTTCAATACTGCGACCTGAGACCGTCGTGTTGTAGGAGCTATTTGCAAATCACATCTACCTACCATCTTTCCTGTTTAGTTTAATTACAATCGGTTTCAGGAGATAAATTAGTCAAAGTTGTCATTTAGTATAATAATAAATACAGCTACTGTGACTATGGAGTCACACACATAGTCCTGAGGGTTTAACCTGTGTCATGGGTGTAAAGGACTACGAGGGACTTACAGTCCTACAACTCCCAGACAAGACACAAATATCTATGGACTACATAAATGTCTATCTCGGTGTGGGAATCGAACCCGCGGCCTCTCGTTTTACAGCTGGCTACTCACCCGCTGCGTCACGGAAGCTGTCAAAAGAAAAATCTTCTTGTTTTTCTTTACTGGGGTAAAGTGACAACGATTTCTCTCGTTCTTTTTTTGTTCTCCCTACATTTTTTTATTCTCATCTTGTCATATGAATTCATTTTGTTTTATCTTTCCTATGAATTTATTTTTACATCATCATTAGTGTATTTTTAGTTACCTATGCGAATTCGTTTGGTCGTGCTGACAGTACTCTGACTAAATGGATAAACGTAAATGTCAATTATAGAGCCGTATAATTATTATTTCAATAGTTTAAGTTTTGACTCTAGTAGCTTCACTATAGCCCGATTGGTCAAACGGTACTCAACTTTAACAGCTTCTTACATTGATTTTCGCCATACAATTTTGACAAATAAGACGGCATTAAATGACATAAGGCGACTTTATGTGTATGAGCGTTCGACGGTATCTCGATTATAAAGAGTTAATAAACTTCACATTGAAAACAAAATTACATATCTTAATTACCAGAAAAAATCATCTTTATTTTGAAGATATTATACATCTCACGTGATATTATTGAGCATTTAGTTAATCCGGTGGCTATAAACTACAACAAAATTGTTTATCATTAATTTTTTAACAGCTTAACAACATATTTCGCCATTTTTTTTAGTATAACAGGCACTGTTAACGTTCTTAGGGTTACATAATGCCCGCATAGTTTTGCTTTCTTCTCACAACAGCCACACAACAGCTGAGTGGATACTATCATTTTCATATCTTTTAAGATTTAGATTCTGTTTCATAAAACATAATTGCCTCGAGATCTTTAATAACAATGATAAAATTGCAGCTGTGAGTGCTGTGATCTGCATCCTCTTTTCATTCTGAGAATCGATTTCGGTTTCATAAAATCTTTTACAATATTGGAATTTGTGGTTATAAGAATGACTGGCCTTAGCTTTTTTCAATTTTACTTATTTTTATGCTTCGTTTTTAATACTTTACTAAACAATTTTATTTTAATAAATACGACCTGACCTGCATATTTTTTGTGATCAACAATTATTCAAATCAAATACGAGTATCATTTATGAAACATATGGACACGCTAGATTGGTTCTAGTCTACAAGGAAGAAATAACAAAAAAGATAAAAATTTATTGCGCCTATATTAATCAAGGTAAATATTGTAATGTTTTGACATTGACGGTTAATATGATTTTGTCACAAAACATTTAATGCATTTGATACAATTCTTTGTTTGATATATTATAGTGGTTGCTGGGCTACACGCCTATTGACATTAGTCGATTGATGCATCTATGCCTTTACTAAACATTAGAAACCTACATTGTCGCTGTGGGTGTATTCGCCTCATTCCATTTCGTTATGCAGATATCGCCCCTTACTTATAAATATATTTACGCACTTATCTTTAAGAATAACTTGTTCCTTTTATTTTCAAACAACGCGTCACAACGCGAGGAAAAAGCCGGAAGCTGAGCTGCCCGTCACTCATTACAAGAAGCGCGTACAAATGTTTTTAAAAACAAGGCCATTAAAAATAATACGCGTTTATCATCAAATTAAATCGATTTCCATAATTTTATTGCTTTAATCGGTTTAGTTTTGTGGTAAACTGGAGGGCGACGCATGTACGCCTGCGACCCGGCACGTAACCTATCCTTTGCCATTATGATTGCTAATAAGTGAGAGTGTACATTATCGTAAAATGTTCAGATATGTTTACTGCGTTTGTATTCGTATTATGTTCTCTTCATTATTTATCTATTAAGACAGTTTAATAGGTCTCCGTAATTGTATATCTTTACAAATGGCTTATAACAACAAAGAAATGATGAGAAACGCATAACGGGAGTACATTAATAATATATATTATAATATTTAATAATATTTCTAATTAAACCGATCAACTGCTGACGATGACCTTTGTCCTATAAGCAATCTTTTACGGAAATGGAAACGTTGAAGCTACGAGTAAATAAAATGCAGCTTGTGCCAGTAAACCGTATTACAGTAGTTGTTAAAAACATTTCTTAATTGGCTTCGATAATGGCTTGCCATGACAAAGCTAATAAAAAGCGAATGGCTATTTAAAGCAAATATTGTACTGTAACATCCATTTTAATTTAGAACGAGTCTGTTGAGAAATTCAAATGCTGTTCAAAGGAGCGCGACTACCGAGAGCATTCATCACGCAAGCATTGCTCTGTTGTATTCATTGCCTCTATATTTGCATGGCCAAATTGACCTCTTGACAAGGGCAAACTTGCACGATTTTGTGTTACAGCTACCTTGCGAGATTCTATGAGGCTTGGTTACAAATATTTTCATGCGAGCGCAAATACTTCTTTAATTTTACTTTGCTATTGTTTTTCGAGAACCTAACCATGTAAAATTTACTTGATTGATGATTTCTGTTACCCAGGGACAGACAATACGAGCGTCGCCTATCTTCAGGAAAACAACTAAAAGGTTTGGGTGCGAAATATTGTTGTGCTTCGGCAATCACCCCAGTCGAACGACACAGTAATGCGTTGAGTTTCTTTGAGCTAATGCTGCAACTCCAGCTGAGTGCAAAAAGATGATGGAAATAAAGACGCAACAAAAACAATAAATAATAGTATAGTCTAAACAATAAATAAAAGTATTGTGCTAGAAAATCATACTATAGTTGTAAAGTATCTAATATAGAATGGTGCATACAAAATTAAAAACTTCAAAACCCCTAATGCGGCGTTATTGATGTTATTTTTAAGGAGTTTATCCTCGTTCCTTCATCAGATCTTAATGAACCTTAAATGTGACAACTCTTGAAGTAAGCTATAATAATCGCTTAAAGAATCTCCATATTATTTACTGGAGATTAATTGAGAAAAAGAAGGAGGCATTTGAAATTGCTTGAAAGTTTCATGTAGTAGTAAATAATATCCGCGGCCTGAGCAGGAAAATTTCTGACAACCGTAAATGTATTCGAACTCGATGCACGTCTATGAAATTTGTATGAAATATTAACCAAACGTCATCAATGCGCAGCGAACTCGAATACATTTACATTTACATTCGTTTTTCGTGCTCGGGCTACAGGAATTAAGAACGTGCTGAGTACCATAAAACTTAGTACCAAGGAGTTTATGAATCACGCAAACAGTTGAAACTCGGAGTTGTTTCAGTTGTCTTGATTCAAAATGATTTAATATGCACACTGCACATCCATAAATTCAGCCATTAAGAACGTCAATGAATGTCAATATTTAGAGCACTTTAAAGGAAAGTTAAAAATTTCACTTAAAACCAGCAGTAATTACCTTGGTAAACAGCGCTAAAGAATAACCCTTCAATTAAAACATACAATTCCGGTTTTACTGCAGCCATGCGTGATCACTGGTTTTTGCAAATTGTAATTTGGATATATTTATTATGAAAGTTATACTATAAGAGTCTCAAGCATAATAACATGTCATTATGTCCCGGATAGGATTGAAGCACGCGGAAATTTGTTGACATTAATTTTTATGAGGACTTGCGCATCTTCCCTGAAAAAACATGCCAACACGCCAAAATTACTATAAAATTATAACAAAGGCACTACCATAAAAACCATGATAAATAATTATTTTTCGGTGTTACTCAGTGTATATTTAGATTACTGATATTGAATTAAGTTCTTGGAAAATTAATCGCAAACAGTCCACCAGCACAGAACAATTTCATGTTATCAGTAATTGTATTTTAAATGCTTCATGATTAATATTAAATCAAATATATAATATAAAGATACTGTTTCTCTACATGAATGTTCTACTCAGCTATATTTTTTGTGATACACTGACAGTCCCAGTGTCAATAAAGCATAAAATATCAGAATATAGTTACACAAAAGGAACTCTATACAAGCCAATTAAAAAAGCCATTAACGACAAAAATAAATAATATTATATTGATTTTAATTACAAACCAGCGCGTCACATCTCCGACCGGATTCAGTTCTCGCTGGCAGCGCGGCCGCAGCGTGTTGGTTTAATTGGTTGACGTGTCCGGTCCTTTTCGTCATCGGGTCGGATGGCCTGGGACTGGTCTAACATTTGACTAAGGTACAGCAATATATACGGGAGATGTCGACCACAATAGGCTAGAATTTATGCTCGATACGCACTCAATCTTTTAGCGGCGATCTAAGTTAATCGTTAGGACATTAACAACGTCGCTTCGATGGTAATGGTCAGTCCCGGGACGCGGTGCTCAAGGCTGCCGGTGAAAGGATCCGTTGTGAATCTGGATCATCCTAGCAGCGAGCTGAGAGCTGCGCACGACTACGATTCTGATCAATTCCTATTTACTCACCACTAATATTTCAGTAATGTTGGTTTTTAAATAGAATTACTGGAAATACGTAAAGGTAAAAATTAAGTGACATTAACAATTACTTTGTTTAAGCTTTAAATATAAATGTAATAAATATGTATTTCTATGCGAGTTATTCTTTATTCTTTGAAAAATGACGTGGTGATATTGCTGTAACATGCGCGACGTTATGACTGGGCAAGCAGAATGAAAATTATCACGTCTGACGTCAATAGAGAACAAGTCATCAGAAACCATCATTATACCGGATCTGAACGCATTTACCGCGTATGTACCGATTCAACGAAAGTGATCGCGGTTTTCTTGCGTCAGTTTTCTCATAAGAACATTGACACACATATCTCTATTAAACTTTACACAACTACTTTGAGATAAAATAATAAAAAGAGGAGTAAAGTTAATTGAAGCACGATTTATAAACGTGTTCGTACGATTACAACAACCTTTTTGTTTTATTGCTCCACAGAATGTTCGGTTGTGTTCTGTTATACGAAAATTTAAAGACATGGTACCTGTAAATAATAATAATTTGTGGTGCATTCGATGTACGACGCGCGACGGTCGACAGTCGACACAGCTTCGCATCGACACCACGGAATATGCAAATAACGTTAAACTGCAACGTTACGAAATGCAAGCGAACGATAGACGAGATAATACCTATAAATAAGGACACACTATTAACGGTGAAATAAATTGATGTGAGATCACGACTTGAAAATTATTAAACTGAAGTCATTTACACTGTGAAATGCAACTAAAGTGCTCAACTAGTACGTGACTGCATGTTATTTACTAACTTATTTCACAACAGATACTAATTAACTCGCTGATGATAAAACATAGGCATATTTTACCCATAAACATCGAATATTGGGACATAATACTTCATACTTTTGCATAGAGCATTTAATGCATTTAATTTCTAATCTCATAATTAATATCACCAATGGCTTTATCTTACATTCTACATCAGAATTGAAAGCTGTTAAATTGAACTCATCTCATAAATAATTAAATTACTCGCTCAGAGTAGATTAATACTTGTACGTTAACACCTCCGCTCGTCGGCTCGCACGATCGGTTGCAGATTGCAGATGCTATCAGGCCATTAGTACATCTAAAAAATAAAACTACTCAAAGAAGCATGTGAGCTCAGTCTTGCTTTCTACCACGTTTCCACGTAATACGCACATGCGTCAATAAAATATGTGATTTCAGTGTATATTGTGTGTGGTTATTACATTACGTACATACTACATAACATATTGTATGTACATATTAGTTATCATTAGATTTATGTTCATGTGTATATATTATAGTATCATGAATCTAACCTGTGTGGAAAAGCTCTGTTCGAAAGAGGATTATACATTTTATTACATTCTCGCTAGTAAAAGTTTGATTGCATCGCTAACTAAGCAAAATGTTAATGGCTCACGGTGTGAAGTAACTTCTGTTTGTACTTAACTCATGTTTACAAAAAGCTCCTCACCATTATTGTACTAGTTTTTAGTTTATGCAATTATACGAGAATAATGCTTATCACGGCAACCAGTAGCCCGAGCACGAAAAACTAATGTAAATGTAAATGTATTCGAGTTCGCTTCACACTGATGACGTTTGGTTAATATTTCATACAAATTTTATAGACGCGCATCGAGCTGAAATACATTTACGGTTGTCAGAAATTTTCCTGCTCAGGCCGCTGATCAGTTATCGGTGGGAAATAAACAAAAGAAAATGTGTAATAAAAGACATTTTAGTTGCAACTATTTAATAATTTTAGATACATGTAAGTTAAACTTAACCAAAAATTATTCTAGCCGATAAATCTATATTTTCTCTAATATTATTCGGTAATACAATATAAATAAATATGGCGATCATATTGTTAAATTGACGTACATTTATTGGTAAAGTAGCATCTATTTTGTAGGAAATTGTGCGGTGCGTGTAGATACTAGGTACCGTGCCTGCCGCTGCCGTCGACTGCCGCAGATAAGCTATCAACCCTAAAGCGTAATAATTTTATATCAACATTTTGTTCACGACTTCGGTCTGACGGCTTTCTTTCGCTTTTCTACTCTTATTAAACGATCATACATACATTTGAGCCGCAGGGAAAATTTAAACAAAAAATGTTTAGTAAATTTTAATTAGGTACATATTATTGTTTATATTACAGAAATATTGTCGACGGCCTAAAGTTTGGCTAAAATCTACTGAAATTTTATTTACAGGTCTATGTTATGGGTTCAGTGTTTATTTACTTTGATAGAATATTTAAATATTTGAATATTGTGTATTTTTTATTTTGTCAGTTTTTATGTAACTGTATTTTAAAACTGATGTAAAAAAATTAAAAAATATTATTAGAAAGCTACGTTATCCCTGTGTGGAAATATTCGTTTTATGAGAGCGATGCCGCGTGTACTAACCGTGTGTAGCCAGTATAAGATAACAACAATTTTTTTTCTGCCTGGCGTTATAAGACAACAATCGTCATTTTTCTTTCTACCTGCCCTTATCCCATCTTAATATGGTTTCGGCGCAACATATTTTTCAAGCGTGTTGCAGAAAGGATTTGGCTTCGTTTTTACGACCGGTTGCCTGCCTAACATCAACCCCCATCTGGAGAATCCAGTCCCGAGAAAATAATTTTATAAAAACACCACTCCCGACCTGGGAATCGAACCCAAGGCCTCCCGGTCCACAGCCCATATATGCTGCCACTAGCCTAAGGAGGCGACAGGACAACAATCGACATAAAATATATTATTAACTGTCCCATTGCTAAACCTTCTCTATTAGCTTTAGCAGCTAATAATGATTATTGTAATTTAGTTATTAGGAAACAATTGCACACAGTTATTGCACATTATACAGCTAGCTGCCTTCATGAATATTTATATCATTTAATAATACAAATTAATAATAGATAAAAATAGATACTTACTGTAATTTAAAATGAATATCATAAAATTCTCCTCTTGTTTCTATGATATTATGATATAATAGTTATATCCACAAATTTTCCCGACTATAAATTAACTTTCTTTCCAGTTCCACCGTTCTAATGTGGGGTCAGCCCAACACACTTTTCAGCATGTTGTATAGAAGATTCGGCTTAGCTTTTACGAGCGGCGGCCTGCCTATCAACCCTCTCTCTGTGGGGTCCAGTTTCGGGTATGTGGTATTAGAAAAACCGTTTGATACGCGGCTATAAGTTAATTATTACATTTTCTTTCTACCTGCCCCTATTCCACCTTAATGGGTTGGTGCAACATATTTTTTCAAGCATGTTACAGAAAGGATTTGGCTTCGTTTTTACGATCGGATGCCTGCCTGACGTCAACCCCTTCTGAGGGATGGGATCTAGTCCCGGGCGATTAGAAAATTCGCTTTGCCCGACCTGGGAATCGATCCCAGGACCTCCCGGTCCACAGCCCATATAAGCTGCCACTAGACCAAAGAGGCGACTATAAATATTACGCTTTTTATATCAAGATACCGGGATGGTCTTACTTCCCGAATAGCAACGGGTTCAGCGTCTGTAAGTTATTAATGTTAGTTGTGTACGCTAATAATTATTATGGCTTTTAAACCGTGCGTCATTTTGTAATCAATACGTAACAATATATTACGAAGTACAAACAGCCATAACTTAACATACATACATAAGCTCACGCCTGTATCCCCGAAGGGGTAGGCAGAGGCGCACTAGCTAACTAGAACACCCACATTTCGCCGTGCTTAGTTCAGTCCCAGATGTGATAGGGGGCGTGGCCTATCGCCATATCGGGCACAAATTCCAGACTCCGGGCTGATATGGAAAAATCCAATATCACTTTGCCCGACCCGGGGATCGAACCCGAGACCTCAGAACCGTAGTCGTACCGAAATACCACCACGCCACCGAGGCAGTCATAACTTAACTCCTCAATTAACATTAAGCTACACACTACACTTGAGATCTATACTATACTAATCATGTGTCGTTGATTTTTTTCCATCTCATGATGTGAGCCTCAGCCTGCAAACCTAATTATATTTATGAGTTCGAATAACCCTACTAGACGCGATTATTGTACTCACACGGCTAATTGTTTGTCAGATTGAGCTTCATATTCAACAATTAAAAGGCAAACGTTACCAAATAATGCCAACTCGTTCCCCATTCATCCTCTAATTGACCCGTCTGTCAAATTTTGACATCGATTCGCTTCCACGTTATATGATCTTTGTGCAGAGCCGTGTTTACAGTTTAATTAACAACTAGTCAATAACATAATTTATTTCTTCTTGGTTGCGTACAATGATGCGCCTGTCGAAACACTTTTCTCATATACCTTTTGTTTGTACATCAATTGTCAAGCATTCAAAAGCGTCGTCATTTTGTGTTTCAATATATTGCTTTATATTTATTTTTCGATACTAATTGACGTGCATGACTGCCGTGTTTAATAATAATAATTTAATTTGACGCATGAATGCCAAAATAGTGATGTATTAATTTATTTTGTTTTACAAGTTTTTAGTGCAGTAAACACTTAAATATCACTATGCATTCATATATAAATGTTCTGATTCACGTAATGACTCATCGATGCCGGTTCAGATCCTAGAAAAACTAAAATGTTTTGTAGTTGTTTATTTAAAATTTATACAAAGATGAATGAAAAAGGATATTTCGAAATTTAATCCCTAATGGGTTAAAAATGTTGGAAGTTTGTATGGAGAAACAATAAATACAGATCCTACGGGAAACCCACGCAGGCAGAACCGCAAGCAAAATCTATTGGATAAGTTTTTATAAAAACACGTTTAGAGACCAAAAAACATAATCATACTTTCGCCCAAGTGAGAAAAGAGAAATAAATCTAGTTTTAACCTATTTAATTTTTTATTTCAAGCAAATATATTTTGCCTACAATGCCTACAAGCAAAGAATTCTATGTATACTACTAGACAGGCTGTTCGGTAAATAGAATTTGCGCATTAAGTTTTCGTCAATTGACCGCAACTCATTACAGAGATCTTCTGCTCTTTTCCTTAGCCGTCAAACGCCAAACACTCGCCGTAATGTGCCACAATTTTACTTCTAAACAGCTTGTCTAATCAATACATATAATAAGAATGTAAATATCGCGCGTTTGTACATTGCTTAGATTTCCAAAAAAAACTAATTGGGGGGGTTTAGAAATAGAAATATTATACTGAGGCTATTGTAGTTATTATATAAGAGACTTTACTACTTAGTATAAGTTTCTAAAACGTGCCAGTCAGTGTTTTCACTAAAATATTACTAAACTAGGAACATAAGAAATTCATAGTTTATTATCCAATATTATAGAACCTTTATTTGCCACTGCGTCCTCGTTAAGTCAATCATGTCTTAAAATGTGATACAGCCTAAGTGTAGCTCGTTACTACGAAGGTACCTAATTATATTCCATTGGCTGATATCCTAATGATACAATATTCGCAAATGATTATATTACATGTACCTACTAGACATACGGGTATTTGTTAAAAACCAGATATAAACATAAATAGTAAATATGTTATAGTTGATTATTTCTTGAGTATAAATAAAAATATAATAGAAAGTCCGTATTTATATGATAAAATATTAAATTACATTGATTGTTAGCGTTAAAACAAGATTGACAGCAACGTTCTCATTTGGTCGTATACTCAAGTTCGTTTACTCAACAATGTCGATTTTTATTTCGATAATGCACGTTAAAGTACATTGTAAAAGATCGTGATTAAAACACCATAAGAGAGTGAAGGTAGGTGGTTTGCGAGAAACCAGATTGAACCGGATCCAAATCGGAGGGAGCGTTTTCTGTAACTGGAGCAGACGGCCGTCTCGAATATCGCCCCTTATGTCGATAATAAGATTTTCTTTCGAACGCCGCAATACCACAGTTTCTCTTTTTTGTGAGTGCACCTGCGATGTAGGTCAATCTGGGCTTATTTCAAAATGAAATCATGATTGACGCTTATCGGACACATCACATAATTGTGTAAAATATTCGAAGAATGACACGACCGGTGAGCCATTCTGTGGATGTCCACAGTTCATCATGGCGGCGGACATCATCTATAAAGGAAATCAAACAACTTATTGAGGTTTATATGTAATTTCTCCTTGTGAAAATGACCGTAACTATATTCTATAAGGTAAAACGTTTATTATAAAATGTATTGCAAGTACTTATCGACCCTTGTGTTTAAGTTAAGAAAGTTGCTGTTAAATGAAGCTCATAAACACAGCGCATTACTGTGTGTAGTACTTACTATCTTTTATGATTTATTACTAATGAATCTACAATCTACGGTACACGAGGAAGTAATATATGTACGTAATTTTAATAAAATAGATATAAGATGAAGCAAAACACACGTTTATATATTGCGGGACGCAGCGGTCATCGTAGTATAAATTTGGGCGAAATCATATTAAAATTAAGCATGTCGCTGTCTGGTGCTGGTTGCTGCCACACCCGCATATAAAGGCATTTTGTGTGACTCTTGCATGTTTTTTTGTATGACTATATCATTGATGCCTAATGACTTCGATGACCTCAGTTTTATTACTATGGTGAGGAGACAATGAGAGATAAATGTCCAAATGTATTCATTTGAAGAAAGTGCCACATTTTCCTTTGATGTCTTTTGATTGTTGAACGTATGACATAACATTTTTGGATACAAAAATAATTATTCACATAATTTAAGCTCTATAAACTAAATAATGACTATTAGGATCGAAATAATTGTGTTTTACTGAATATGTAAATTACATTTTACATTTAAACAGAATGATGTGTATTGTTTTCAAAACAAGAAATAATAAAGGATAAAATAGTTTACATATTGCTTGTCTATGTAGCAAAGTAGTCAAATTGTAAACATTTCAATGGGTATTTGCTGATTACCTATTAAGATAGTTACGGACAAGTGAGGCCATAATCTTTGGAGTCTTTACGACCAAACGTCGTACGGCAATGTTTAGTCATTTTATCGAACGAGGCACTATCGTAATTCAAGTTTACCAAAACTAGCTAAATACATTTTGACATTTGCATGAATCTGGATATTTACATATAGCGACTAGCAAACAGTAAGGCTGCGGACACGAACTCAGCGGCGACGGCGGCGGCGCGGCAACGTATTGTTAAATCAGTCGGCGCGCCGCTCGCCGCGCCGCTGCCTTCGAGGCCAGTTCCATTTAAATCTATGTATTGGAACGCCGTCGCTTCTAGCCCGCTGAGTTCCAGACCGCGGCCTAACTAAGCCATGCTGCGGAGTGCGGCGGGCGGCGGGCGGCCGATACTTCGTACTACATATACATATCTCCTGTTTGTGTATAGTCGCGTGGGAAACTCGAGCACCGAGTATTTGATCCGAAGTCCGAACACTGCACCGCGCCGGCGATATATTAAGTCTGAATTCGACGCACTCTAGTTGCGCGTAAGTAAATAATCTGCGCCATTAATGTCACGAATAGATCGTGCATCCTTGCGCAGTCACTGATCTCCCGTTTGCCATAAATCAGATCGTAAGCCGAAATCGACCCGCATTGGCATTTATAACGGCCTCGTTTTAGACTCTGTACTCTCGCAGCATTTATTAAACATATACGTATAAAAATATAGATTTGATTACATTGTATTTGGATATCTGTAGCCCGAGCACGAAAAACTAATGTAAATGTAATTGTATTCGAGTTCGCTGCGCACAGACGACGTTTGGTTAATATTTCATACAAATTTCATAGACGCGCATCGAGTTCGAATACATTTACGGTTGTCAGCAATCTTCCTGCTCAGGCCGCTGTATACCAGTCCATGATGCCCGCTTGTGGAGTGTACTGACATTGTCAGAAGAAAAGCTACGTAGGGTAGGAAAATGGCAAGTGGAGGATTAAATGAAACAAACAGACGCAACGCGACGCAGCGCGGGGGTGTCATTTCATTTGATTGGAATTATTTTGGTATTAAATGCGGTAACACATGTTAGAACTGCATCATGTCGGATGGATCTGATGCAAATGATGGTGAGCCATGAGTAACGAAGCTATGCAAAAAATATGTATCCTTCCACCAGACCATATTATATAACATAAGTTTTACACAGAAAAGTGTTGACGAATTAAGAACTTCCTTTTTTGAATTTAGCGAAAAATTAGACAATGTCATTCGCGCGGCAGTGACTGCGCTACGGCGCGGCGCGCCGCGGCGCGTCAACCTCTAACTGTCGCGTAGACGCGAAGACGCGAATAACACGCGATGACAATTTCACTTTTATTGCTACTCAGCTTGAATGCATAATAATCTGGCATAAAATTGCAATAGTTAGTTACACGAGAGAGATCAAAGACTGAACGATGCAAACGGTCATCTTCGTTGAAATGTCAGAGGTGAGAAGGCAGGGGGCGGCACGGAGCGGCGCGGCGGTGCGGCGCAGTGGCGGGCGCGCGGTCACACTCCGCCTAGCGTCTCCGCACTCTGGTATGCGCACAGCCGGCTCCCATCTACGGTTAGATAGTGAATACCGATCTATATGAAATACTTCAGCAATTATTAAACAAATTGCATACGTACTTTTATTATACATTACGTAAACTAATACGTAACCTGACTTAGTAGAATGGAAATACAACAATATAATGAAGTCATTTCTGTGAATATGAAATAATACAAATGCTTAGGAGAAATATAATACAGCGAACATCGTGTTGCTTTGAGTTTTAAAAGTTAGATCAAAGAGTAGTAAAGTAAATATTATGAATATATTATGTAATTAATAGCTATTAGCTTGTTACGATATTATATCAATTTCAGTCAGTGAATTTGGAAGTGATTTAACTTCAATTAATGTGGCGACGCCGGTGTTCATTGTTAAGCAGCGCATACGGCCCGATATCCTTATTCCGAGCAGAAAATAAGCAGCTTTGGAATTCAGTGTAAACATAGACTAAAGTATATGTAAAACTGCCAATTAAAACCGCCGTATTGTCGTTCGAAGCGTATCTTAATTGGAATCGCATGCCATCGAGCCTTGCAGAAAGTGATCGTCAGCCCGCACGCACCCACCAAACATTTTTTTTCATATTCAATATTACGGCATCACACAAAAACTTATTTATTTCTCAGCAATATTGATATCATGTCATTATAACAAGAAAAATATGAGTACTAAGATAAAATCGACGAGTAAGTTCCGTCTACATTATCGTGGTGATCAAAATTTTTAAGTTTAATAGTCCTCTCATTTTTGGCGTAAATAAATTTAACACAATTAGTAGACGTCACTCGATGGCTCTCAAAGATAAGGTCCGGTATTGTGGTTGCAATATTGAGGCCGTTTGTAACACGTTAATTAAAGATAACGAGTTAAATCCATCCATTGCCGTTATTAGTAGATCGAGTGTTTAGTTAAATAACATCCTCACGCCGAAGTGGAATTTAAAATTTGTTTTCATCATATTATAATATATTAAAAACCAATCGCTTGTGTGTGAATATTAAAAATATGTTTCTAATTGTCTCTCTTAAATTTCTCCTAACACATAATTACTTTCATGATTAATTTGTTTGACCGCATCTTGTCTTAGCGCGTTACGTGTCAGCGTTGTTTGAACACGTAGACGTACACGCATAGCATTCTACTATGAATAGAAGAATAAATGGGAAGTGTGTTCAAACTGTGAGCAAACTCAGAAGTAATATATCGACCTATCCAAAGAATAAAGTTACATATGCTAATGAATCGAAATTGCTTTTATATTTTTTTTAGCTTAAATTGACCTATATATATTTAATTAGTGATTTTTTTTTAAAGTTATAACATAATAACAAGTTAAATTATGACATAGCTTACAAAAAATATATACTAGTTAAATATACAGGTCAATTTAAGCGCAGAAAAATAAGAAAGCAATTTCGATTCATTATCATATGTAACTTTATTCTTTGGATAGGTCGATATCATGGAGATCACGACATGCTCGTGATCCAGTTAGTATGGAGTTTGCCGAAACAGGCGCACCTTGTCGAGTCGCCGTGCCAACACCGCAACACTGCTCGAGCGCCGCGCCGAGCCGAGCCGCGCCGTGCCGCGTCGTGTGTCGCAACCACGCTCGTTAACCCACTTGCAACTTGGACACAAATATACAACAAAATCATCAACATCATGCTTCTAACATTTTTATGTATAATCTGTTTGTAATATAACTGATCACATTACATAAAGATTTATTTTTTCCAGCTCAATAAATTAGCTGAGTGCAAACTGGCGACTAACGCCCGAATGGTGAAACGCTAATCAAATTTAACGGCTTTTTAAATTGATTTTCGCCATACAATTTTGACAGATAAGGCGGCCTTAAACGACATAAGACGGCATTAAGTGTATGAACATTCGGCGGTAATTGTCTTAGTAATTATTCCAAGTATCATTACATTTTCGCTCAAATAATGTATTGTAAGATTTAACTTCCCTATAGATAACATTATAGAGATATTTTGAAATTATTCTGTTAAGTTAGAACAATCAAGTTCAAAATCCAACACGTTATTTTCGCTTTTAGGTGTTTTATCGGCTGTTCTTTGCATGTTATCATCTTTTAATATTAGTTGGCTAATATATGGCACCACTTTTATAGTAACACTATCAAATACGAAATCATCGAAATAGGTTCATGCTTTACGAAGATATAACGAAACATACATTTAAAAAAAAGCAAGATGAATTAAGAACATTTTTTGTCGGCGAGGCAATTGAAAATATAAATATCCATAATACCTACTACAAACGTCTGCGTGATTGATGCGCGTTTTCAAGTAGATATGTAGCTAAGTATAAATTGAAGACATAATGATTTCAACTTTAGAGCTGCGGAATAATAAAAACTTTAAACATCATGGGGACAAAAGTGATAGCAAGAGCAACAAGATTGTGATTATCAGTTACTATTGCGTCATCTATCTTGCAAAATCTCAACGCAATTTTTACATATTTAAGTTTTACCGCGTATACTATACAATGAAGAAATATTGTACAGTTCATAAGTTTTGTTTTTACAATAACAAAAAAAATCACTCCGCACAGTTCCCTCAGTCATATAAATGTACATATGTAGTGAGATGATATTAACGCAAGAAACCTACGTGTGCACGCATATGTGGATGCGTTCTTATGCCAATATGGCGAAACTTGGAACACTTTAACGTGATCAAAAGATACGTATCAGTTTTTTATAAAAATTCTTCAGGCATATTAACTAAAATCACCTATTCAAAACTATTTTAATTTCCTTACTCTGTTGCGAGCGCAATGCAAACCGTACCGATTGCAATAATCGACACTTATCACTTAAGTTAATAGCTTACGAAGCTATTACACGACCACATTCTCAGAAAAACCACGGCGACCTTACCGCACCGACAATACTGGTAATGCGTGCGCCGCCGTGCACCTACTCAATGTTGCCTCCGCTACCAAGTGGTTAGTACCTACAAATACCGGCTATCATTGGGAATACCCAGAGCCGATCTTAATGGGCATCACTGCATAAATTCCATTTTAATTTCACGAAAATTATATCTTGGTAAATCGTAATTTGTAGATCACATACCAATTGGAATATCAAATGCGTTCGCTTTATTTACTTTCCGAATAAATTGGTATTACAATGTACTTTTGTTGTGAAACAGTTTTAAGTAAAGTTAAAAACACAATTTTTAAGAGTACATTGCGAAATGTATTCGCATGTTAACTTAGTGTTTCACTCAGAGTAATGACAGGTTGTACACAATTTAGTACAGTTAAAATATATTTTTGACGCAACAACGCAAAGTACTGATTGAGTTTAGAATTTTACGAGCCGAGGCACAGAGCCGCTACCAAGAGTTTATTTATTAATTTACGATCATCACCGTCGCTTTACCTTCTTCTGCTAAAATGCAATAACAAACATGCTGAACAAATAGGACATAGCTATTATATATAATTAGGTTTTAATAATAAAGGAATTATTAAATATTACACGCAGGTATAAAATATGTGCGTGCCACTTAGTAAACTTATTTTACGATACTTTGTCAAACACATAGTTACACGAACTCAAAACTTAATTGAAAACGATGGACTACAAACATTAAGCTAAAATAACACCATCATCCTATATTAGAGATTCGTTCCGGTAGCTGTTACAGCTACGTTATAAACATAAAAACTGTTATAAAAACAAATCACAGCGGAATACACTTGTAAATATTCAGTGCTACTCATTTCAATATAATTATAGATATGTAGCAGTAGATTAAATTAACAAAAAACGCATTAATGTCATCGTCCTACACTTATTAAGGAAAAAGTTTGTTTTTTTGTGGAGATGAGAGAAACCGCAACAATTTATAGATGCATTTAAAAGCACACTGCCGCCACCGACATTAGTGTGCTCTAACACTCTTTAAACCCTCAGTTCTAATTTATTTAATATAAACTAAATACAGCTACTATATAAATAAGTTAATAACGATTATTTCGTCAAATATGAACAAGTTACTATTGTATCAACTGTCAAGCGTAACACAACACCGGCTGTTTCGGTTCCTCGAGTTTGCTCCAATTCATCGTGTCGTTTGACAGACCTTTCTCGTTTTACGTTAGACACCGAGAACGTGTCATGGAAATCTATTCGCGCAAAAATAATAATGAATTTAATTTACATGATTTATTTTTTACGTTGGATGTGGAAACGTTAATGATAATGTAGAAAGTAACAATCATTTAGACAACCATTAGAATTATAAACCGTGTGATGGTCTCGTTTCTGCTTTCATCTTAAATGTAATGTACATTTTTTGTGTGGAGGCGCGAGTGCTCAGTTCTCAGTGCAGTGCAGTGTAGACTGTAGAGTCCGGCGCGGGGCGGGCGGGCGCGGGCGGTCTGCTACGTGATGCCTGATAGGCACGCCGCGTGACTCGCTCGCCCTGGTTTCGTACAGGATCTAGAGGCACGAACCAGCCGGGCTTATTAATTAAATATTCAGATACAGATATAGGTATTCCGATTAACAAAACTGTCGATGTATTATTTAGCCAAAAGTAACTTATTTAATTTTAATATTATTGATTGCCCGACATTACATGATGTTCTAGTTAGAACAATATATTGTCTGTAGTTAACAATATTTTATACCAATCAATTTATATTAATCTAAATTTTCTCTTCTTTCCAGATAAACCTCACCTGTGGATTTTATAAATATCAATAGAATCATGGCAAATATCCACACTACAATTATCTCTACCAAGTGCTTGGCGAACTAAGTTCTTTATCGACGGGGAATAGGGTTGGGGTGAATAATGGGAAAAAGGAACGTTCGGATCAAATTCGCACACTCGATTGGTCCGCCGATTGACTCGAACACTTTGGGCACGTCCGAGTAGCACCCCAGCCCGCGCCCAATACACACGCACCATCAGTTACCGACGCTCTAGCGACTGCCAATAAAGTACAAGTCATACCGGGTTATTCACTTATTTAAATTTAGATATATTTATTGTAGTACAAATATAAAACTGAACGTAAATTCTACGTGCTTGATGTAACAAAACTAATAAGAGAACGAACCGAGAAGACGTTCCTCGGTTGAAATTGAAACGGTAGTCATGACGGCCACTGCCCCAGAACTGTCAAAGTCGGATTTCTTTGATTTCGTCACGTCCAACGAGGTTACAGATGCACAATATAAACAACAGATGCGCTCAGTTAATGTGTTCATGGAATCACCTGATTCAAGATCGAATCCTTTGCTCTCAGAAGAGCCCAAAGAGCAGAACAATAATAGCCTTCTAAGCGTTGCGGGAACCCCAGCCAGCACCAACAGCAGTTTGTCTGCTACTACCGCCTCCACGACGCTGCAGAGTTTTGACTCCATCTGGAACGTCGACCGTGATCGCGAACGCTTAGATACCACCATGTTAGAAGATCTTAATAAATTCACATATTGGAACCAAGAGGGCGAAATAAACGGCTCGCATCCTTGCACGGATGCGGCAATTTCTAATAAGCTGATTAACAACACAGACGGACAGATATACACACTGACTGTCCTTAATCACGACATCTCTGATACGAGTTCAAATCGTTTCTGGAGTAAAGAAGAAGACGTATCCATGTCGAGTCCGACGGAGCTAGAACAAAATTCTTCATTAGACCTCGAATCTATATTAAACATGAACGGGTTTCCTAATGATTTCAGTCAAGATTTGCCGAAGGTAGAGGATTTTCATTATGAAGAAGGTGAATCGGAAAGTCGAAATACTGACATGAGCACAAATAATATAGTTAAGGTGGAATACAATTATGACGAGAACGAATTTTCCAGCAACGATAAAAAGGAAGATTCGACTATTCCTTCACTAATCGGTACTCCTAGTTTATTAGAAAGCCAAATAGAATATAATAATAACAACAATGACTGGAAAATCACTGATCAAAACACTGAATCAAATGAGTCTTTACTCAGAAATGCATTGCAAGGAAAAACATTCATTAGATACAACACTACACCTAAAAACCCAAAAATCCCTAACACGGATTCAAAAATGGTAATTATTAACAATAACAATAAACCAGATGTTCCATCAATGTACCAAGACGGAAAGGACGCTGACCCGGAACTGCTTATGGCAATTTCACCTCCCAACGGCAACGTCAATATATCAATATTATTAGAGGATCCAAATACAACGGTGGTCTCCAACGCGGAAAACCCCACATCGACGCAACAGAGTGTCGACGACATACTATTGTCACAACTAGACGCTAATTATCCAGAGGACTACGAGAAATTGAAACGGATAGCGTCGGAGCTTGGCGAGTCTATGCACCATTTCTGTGCGGTGGAACCGATAGACCCAACTCGCAGTGTTTACAACATACACCACTTGAACGGTGAACTTGTGACCATGATTCCCGCCGGCGAAGTCCAACTGCAGCAGCACGTACAGATAGTGACCGCTTCCCCGACCGTAACGAGCACAAAACCTCCGCGTAAAAAACCTCGACCAATACAGAAGAATCCACCGCCGCCGATGCAGGCCCAATCGGGCACCGCTATCCAGGCGGCGACTTCCACGTCCAACGGCAGAAAAGAAAGATCTCTACATTATTGCTCTATATGTTCGAAAGGTTTTAAGGACAAATACTCTGTGAACGTTCACGTGAGGACACATACGGGGGAAAAGCCCTTCACTTGTTCTCTTTGTGGCAAAAGTTTTCGACAGAAGGCGCATCTCGCAAAACACTACCAGACGCACGTGGCGCAGAAGAGCGCCGCAGCCAACGGAGCCGTGAAGCCCACCAAACAGAGGTAACCGCGCCTCACGCGCCCTTTCGCCTTATACAATTGGACAATAACTTACATAGTCAATTGAACATTATCACGGTGATAAATTACTTTTATATTTTTAAATCGAGCTTAAAGGCTGAAATATCACAGATTTTGGTAAGGTGCTAATAAAATAGTAACTGTAGAGTCTTAAGGCAGTTTATAAAAAGAGAGACGTGGAGATTCTCGAACGTTATCTTAATTGTTAATTTGTGTGTAATTCCGTCCGTTACCGAATATTTACTAGCTTTAGCTAAGATAATATGTGTATACTAATGATTGTTTTGTAATTATTTTCTACCTGAAAGTAAATATTTGTAGTCATAATGTTATAAGCGCAAATTATTGAGAAGGTGGGTGTCGCATTGTTGACAAAATTAAAAACGGCTTGTTATCTGCCTAATGATTTTCGGTAGTACACAGTACACACTTTAATTGAGCATTTTTAATCGATACGTGAACGAAACATCAGATAATCAGGCAACAATGATGAGCAGCGTTGGATTGGGATTACTGCTTGCCGCCGCCGTAATTTCTCCCGCAGCGCGACCGACTAAACTTTCTAAAAATAAAAAATACAGAGTAAAAGAACGAGCATTCAGAACATACTATCTTTCACCGTCCAACTATCGTATCTCTATACTGTATTCCCCTCAGTTCGGACGGTGCTTATTATTTTATTTTATTTTGATTCTGTGTACTATCTTTGTCTACATCGCTATTTCCTTACTCATAAGTAGATTGGTACCTAAATAATACATTTTGTCGGCAAAAGGTTTTTTGTGATCGATTTATAGTCTATGATTAATAGTTTACTCGTAACACGTGGAGCGGTTTCCAATTATTATATCTTTTCCCTCATACAAGGAGAGGCTTGATTGCCCACAGATTGCTATAAATTAGAAACAGAATTGGCGTTTCAATCGCGGTCTTTAAAATTGTGCTCCCTTTCTCGTCTAACAAATTGGCCTTTCTTTGTTCAGTACCGGTGTTTACAACGTGGCCTCGCCTTGTCATTATTATTTTATATATCATGGCAAATTCTACGTAGATATTGTTTGCCATAGAACCACACCTACAAAGTGATCATCTTATGTAGCCTCCCATAATCACTAGTTATTAGCCATGTATCAGTGATCTCGGTTAAGAAAGTGCATTAATGTACACGCCCGTACCTACAGAGAAAGCCATTACCTAATGTGGAGATTTAAAAAGTTTAATATTTTCAAATGTTTACATAGATCGTCAACACTAAGCATATTGATGGCCACAAACATGTAAACATGTCTAATAAGAACGGACGGTCGTAGAAATTATACTTTCACTGTGTGAATCAATTTAAACATTATTGTTTTTTTTACCATTTCCAAATGTAAGCTAAGTACGGATTGTATTTTACTACAATAAAGTGGCTATTAACGGGTCCATAAAATAATGTATGCTTTAATTCAAAGAAAGAAAACAACAAAATTTTAATCGTGACTGCATTTAAGGTTGAATTAAACTCATGAATGTATCATTTTATATTTTTCCTCCAAACATAAAAGTTTCACAGTTGTTTATTTCCTGTAATGTTATGTATATTGAATTCATTAGAATTAGTCAGGCGAGTCGTAAAAACTCCACAATACTAAATGCCGTATTCTAAACGCCGACAAAGACGGAAATCAATTTAATGTGTGACAAATCATTGAAATTAACTTATAGATGTTAAAGTTAAATGAATCGAAGTACAAACATAATGAAACCCATTAAAATGTGTTGTCATGCCAGTTTATTACAATAGTTTAATTATGTGCCGCGTTTGAAATTAAAGCACGGTGCTAAGGTCATATTGGTCGATATTTCGGCCTCCGCACGTCAGGTCGCCGCGCCGAGCGACGCCGTATCACACATCTGTCCGGAGTCCGGACAATGTCATTGCGACACGACCTAGCGCTTTTTTCTAACAAAAGCCTTCTAGAGATCGTTATAAATTCGAGCGATTAGACAGAAATTATAGGGCTATTTATTTAATTTATGCATCATTGGATACCTATTTATATGCGCACCCCACCATTTCTAAACAACGAAATAATAAATGCTCATAACAAACATTGAATTGTATCGCAATAATACTCTTTGACTATAATTACTAAGTTAAAGTTTATTTCCGAAAAGGCCCGTTGATGATCGGAAGTAGATACTAAATAAAAGAGTGTTTCGAAACTTTCAAACATAAAATATAGCCGATTCCATGTGGATCTTGCCAATAACCATTATAATAATATAGATTAAATACGAACAAACACTGCCTACAGATCCTCCACTACTTTTAACTATAAGAATAGATTTTTTTAAAACTGTTGCTGTTTGTATTAACGAATGAACATTATACGTAGTAGGGGCTTAGAAATTTATAATCTCATTCATATCAACATGAAAAAAGTACTAAAGAATAAAATTTACGCACATTTGAGTTAGATGAAACCGTGTATAGACCGAATTTCGTTTCGTACCTATGGATCGTTCTCTACGTACGTATTGTGTCTATTGGGCTGTATAGAGCCTTTTCTATCGTCAACGTAGATATGTTATGTGTTAAAAATATATATAGATATAGTCAGAGTAAACTCCTTTTAACAATACTCATTATTTTGTAAATATTTTCGAAGCAAACGATTTAATAATAAGTGGAAACTAATTTGAGAGGTAAATTATATTCTACCACTTGTATCTCATTAGATGATATTTAAAAAGATAGCGAATTTATAGATGTAATGTGTACCTTGTAAGAACGTTTACAGAATTACCAGTTTGCTTTATAAGAGACTATGACTACCTTTATAAATTATGTGAGTGCATAAATGGATGTTAATATATTCTTGTAATATATTAAATATGTTGCTTTTTGTCAACATTGTTTCGAAAAGGATTTATTATTGAAAAGGTTATTTGATTGATTTATTATTGCATTTGTTCCTGATTTGATTATTAGATTTTATTTGATAATTATGTGTTGTTTAAGATTTGAGTAATTCATGCATTATATTTAATTTTATGTAGCGGTAAGTTAAGGGTGATGTGGATGGCAAAGAAAAACTGAAACTATTAATATTACTTTCATTTCATACATAAAATTATTTTTTGGCTGTAAAACTTATGCCGTTTCGATTCAAGAAAAGATATACCGCTACACTAAGTACCTAGATTTAATATTACATCACTGTATACCTCTAGTTCACAAATTATGTTCATATAAATTAATTTCAACCTAATTATATGCAATAAATACAAATATATTGTAAACATTGGTCGTGTCCACATCACTCTTAAACTGAATCTGTCCTGTAAAATACTTCATTATTTATTTATAGAGTTAAAGTTTAAGATATAAGGAAAGAAAATAAAACTATTTGTATTTGATTAACCGGAGCTGTGATTTTTTAACTAACTGTATGTCTATAAAACAGTGTCACTTTTATAGATGGACGCATTTGTAGCTTGACGAGCACAACATTTGACGGTTGACACCGATTCCGACCCTGACGTCTCTCCATCTGTCCTTATAAAATATATATTATAAATTAAGTCATTCGATAACTTATTTACAGTTGAATAATACACATGATACCTATACTGTTTAATGGGATGCCTTTGTGTTGCGGTAGTTTTGAGGCTAATACGAGTTTGCTGTTAATGCTAAGGATTTATTTATTTTATCAATTATAACACCATAAATACTCAAATGAGCAGATGCGCATACAATATGTGCATTAGGGAGTAATATCACAAAAGTATCTCATCTCGGAGTCGTCGGTGTCTTTCTGCCTTCAGATATAATCTGGTCACGTTGATTCGATATCACGCTGCAAGGTATGTGTAATGTAAAAAATGTAGCTATCGTAGTTTTTTTTACATTTTACAGTTTTGTATAAAATTTCTTATATTTTTACTTTCCTATGTTAGATTGCTAATAAAATGTTTTTGTAATATGATTTATGCTTTCATTGTTCCTCTACCCTTAACGTGCTGTCAGATATAATAAGACACTATAAACTGAAAGTGTTTATTCCGTAAATGGTTGGACAGAGGAAAATCTCGATTTATATCAACGTTCCGCATTGATTTTAGTTTCATTTAATAGCAGAACGACGCGACGGAAGCGATCGACTGTCGACGTGTGATACGAGTATATAGATATTACATTACCAAGATAATTTCTTAGGTAAGTCTTTTAGAATAACCCTTCCAAAACCAAGGCTTCCCATCACTATGTTCATAGATTTCACTTCCTTTCCTAATATCCAGGATAGCTGGGTCACAATAAACAAATGCTGCATACAATCCAATATCATAAATACTTCGTCACAGCAGAGCGCATATTCTATTTAATTTATATTATTATTCGATTACACACTCACGCAAATAAAGGTCGCAGAAAGTCGTTGAATGCAGGCGGCTTCCAACAGGTCGATCTGAAAATCTTTGGGGGAGGCCTATGTCCGGTAGTGGACGTCCTATGGCTGATAATGATGACGCACTCACGAAGGATTAAGCAGAGGCGCAACTAGGTTTGCGCCAAATTTTCGCCAAGCTGCTATCCATCCGTTGATAGAAACATTATACTTACACGAACTTAAAATAAAACAAATAACTAATAATTTCAATTACAACCATACACATAATAAATATTCCTAATAATATGTAATTTGCATCTGATTTGTTATTGAAAAAGCTATAGTTTAAAGTAAGAGTTTATCAAATAACATTTTGAATATTTTCAATGAAAGGAATTGTTTTGATAAATTAAATATGATAATTTGATATGTGATAACCTTAACAGTAAATGATATTAATGTTCAACCAATATGCAAATAATGTTAAGCTAAGTATATATTAGTCATCGTCATCATCATCAGCCACATCAGCCAGTGGTAAAAATTGCGATTTGGAAATCTTTGGGAGAGGTCTTTGTCGACCTGTAATAGATAAGTACTAGTAATCGGTCATAATATATGAAGTCATCTTCAATTTTGGTAGCTTATTGTAAATTCAACTACGTGTCACGAGTAAATATGATGGGAACGTATTCAAGACCACACATGGCTATAAATACAAACGTGAGTACCAAAAATATTTGGATGATTATATTATGTATAGAACTAAGAACAATCGTGATAAGAATTTAAGACAATTTAACAAAAGGCACATTATATAAATAGGTGCAAATAGCCAGCAGCGCGGCGGCACGGCGGCGAGCCGCGGCGTGGCGGTGATCCGTGGGCCATTGTTTCTGTGCAGCAGTTCCGGCGCACGCAGCGGCCTGTACTTGGTAATTAGTTCCATTGTAGACGGCCAGATGCTATCGATGCCGCAAATACTTCCGATGGATTTACGTACCTGCTTTCCACTCATTGTTTTACCTGTTGTGTATTAGTCGCGTTAGTAGTTGCCGTGGCCCGTGATACTCGATCGTTTTAAGGATACCGCATTCAAAAACACAATATAGACACATAGTTACTTATGTAGAATAGATAAAATGCATATGGAAATGGCAAACCAAATGCTTCGACAACATAATTTGATATAAATAAAATGGTACCAAATCGAATACATCAGCAATCAATGTTTAAAATCTGTACCCTCAAAGTAGCAATATTAATGCAGTGCAAGATTCCAAATAACTTTCATTAACACATGTCCCAATAAAAAGCAATAGGGAAACGATACAAGTTAATAACATAATGGCATTACTATATACATACTTGTTTACGGATCCAGAATTATGAGTTCAAGAAACCGAGCAGTAAAACGGAAGCATAATAGTAACCGACCTTCCCTTACAACTGGTCTATACTTATATGTATATTTATGTATTATTAAAAAGAGATCAATGCGCGAACTTACATAGCCTTCTCTGTAGGTACTATGTGAAAAGTACATAGCTCGTGCCCAGCATATAGCTAGAACATACGAGTATGTACCTACTTAAAATAAACAGACATGTGAATATTGTAAGCCACTCCAACTTTCTCCGTGTGATGGGCCGTCAATCATCATAAATTAGAGACGATTTTCCAGTTATCACTTTGATGGTCCGTACTTACCCACATATAGGTACATACCCACTAAATATTATATAGATACAATTATTTTTAATTTTAGTTTTGCCATTTAACCATGTTATGTTACAATCTTCATTGGCGTATGATTCATATACAGAGAAAAGGCGTCTCATTTAATCTATTTTAAAAATAATGATTCTATACAACCATAATAATGACATACATACCTATATACATATGTCATATTTATCACTACTTATTATTGAATAGGAAATTTTATAGAAAAAAATAATAAGAAGAAATATTCGTCACGCAAAAGGCAAACTTATTATATTATGGTATTATTATATTATATTATATTATTGGCCGCTTCCAACAGGTCGATCTGGAAATCTTTGGGGGAGGCCTATGTGCAGCAGTGGACGTCCTATGGCTGATGATGATGATGATATTAAAAAATAATTAATATTTTTCTCAATAGGTAATTGTATTTTGGTAGTTAAACAAAAAATATTAAAATGTAATGCAACTGATTGATTAAAATAATAACGAAAAAAAATGTGCGAAATGTGGGTGTTCTAGTTCCCTAGTGCACCTCTGCCTACCCCTTTGGGGATACAGGCGTAAGCTTATGTGTATGTATGTTAAAAAAATGCTTAATAAATAGCCTATGCGCTTATTAGCATTTGGGCTGCAATCAGTATAGTTGGCCCAATTTTTGCGCTTTTGCCAAATAACATACAACGAGTGCGCAGATATTTTGCACTCCAACTAGATCCCTAAATCTATACTAATATTACAAAGAGAAAATATTTGTATATTTTTAATTTAAAAAATGTAACCGAAAGCTACATTATCAGTGAGTTACATAGACTTCTTCTATCCAGCAGGTCGATTCTCTAAGAGACGCCACAACTTTGCGATCGACGATGAGCTCCCGCAGCGCTCATCGTTGACATCTCCGGAGCGTTCAACGTTGTTGGGCCTTAACAGGTCGATCTGGAAATCTATGGGGGAGGCCTATGTTCAGCAGTGGTCGTCCTATGGCTGATGATGATGATGATGATGATGTCAAACGCCTTGCTCGAGAGAGCTAGTTTGCATAAGCGCGCTCATCACGCATAGTGCTACTGCGTGCGCTTTGTACCTTGCTGAATACAAAAATGAAAACATCGTTGCCGCAGCGTTGTTTTCACAAATAAAACCTTAGAGAACGATCTGCCGGAAAAATGGGATATCCACGCGAACAAAGTCACCAGCAACAGCTAAACAATAAATAACAAACAAATAAGAAAAGTGAAAACAACTGGTGAACATCATTAGTCAATACTTAATAGTACTCAGTATTATAGGAAGCCGTACATCACAAGTGAAAACTACACACTACACTACACACTCGAAATTTTCAACTCAATTGTGAGTGTCCTCGTGTCAAGATGTATAAACAATACCTAATTAATATTTTAAATGATGGCCCGGAATATTTACTAAGCGAGTCAACATGACTGATATTATATAAAATAGTAAATATACTAGTATATGGTACACACGAAGCTGACTTTCAAGGTATTTAAAAAAAATGGATATGCGCATTGTTAAAAAACTTCAAAAGGATCATTTTGATTTTTGAGAGAAGTTATGAGGCAATTTTTTGTTTTAATAATCTTAATAACAATCTACTTCAATTTTGTGGTAGAGAAACCATGTGTACCTAATTATGATAGATTCTCATAATTATATGGTTAAATTGTTTATTTGACTGCCTCGGTGGCGTGGTGGTATTTCTGTACGACTACGATCCTGAGGTCTCGGGTTCGATCCCCGGGTCGGGCAAAGTGATATTGGATTTTTCTATATCAGCCCGGAGTCTGGAATTTGTGCCCGATATGGCGATAGGCTCGCCCACCATCACATCTGGGACGGAATTAAGCTCGGGGAAATATGGTTGTTCTAGTTCGCTAGTGCGCCTCTGCCTACCCCTTCGAGGATACAGGCGTGTGCTTATGTTATGTTATGTTAAATTGTTTATGGGCGGCGGCTATTAGCATCAGAGGACCTACTTGCTCGATCTTCCCGTCACACTCAACACAGTCACAAACGTAACATTGATGTCAGACGCCATCTACACCGCAGAATTGGTTTGATAATCATCGACTTTGCGATATTGGTAATTTGCTGTCAATTCTACATAGAAAACTGCCGTAATAGAAAAAAATATATGTCGTATGAGTTACAAGCCCAAGTAATAATGTTGCTTCCTTGATCTAATAATGTATAAAGGCTGTGGACCGGGAGGTCCTGCTTTCTAATACCAGGTCGGGCTAAATGTTAAATGGGTCTGCTAAAGGAGGTTGACGGAAGGCAGGCATCCAGTGGTAAAAACTCAAAGCTAAGAATTTTCTGCAACAGGCTCAAAAAAGTCTGTTGCACCGACTCCACAGTAGCGTGGGATAAGGATAGGTGGTAGAAGATACAAGCCGATACAACCGATTTGTATTCGCTTGCTGTGTGTATCTGATAGGCGTCCACATCAATGATGAATTATTTTACGTATTTCACAAAAACGTCCGATTTGTCCCTATCACACAAATCAACACTAAATATTTAAAAATACACACATGCAACAACGCATGCAAATATGAACCGATCTATCTTTTATCGTAATGCATTTACGACGTAATGATTAAGCTTGGGCAAGATATTATTATCGAAGATAAGATTAGGATTTAATAATATATCAACGAACTAGTCGGAGCAAGTTAATAGTAACAACAAAACGAGCTAGGCAGACGCGAATCTAGCAAGAATTTTACATATATCTACAAACATACGTACATAGGCTCACGCCGGTATCCTCGAAGGGATAGGTAACAGTGGCGAAGGTTCCACACAACCCGTTTCATCCCGGCTTCACCTTGCCAAATTTTAAGCTTATAAATGAGTATTATCTAGGTATAATCTAGAAGAGAACGTAGTATTTGCTTACCTTTTAAAATTTTCTCTCTTCGCCACTGTTTAACTAGCAAACTAGAACACCCACATTTCGCCGAGCTCACTTCTGTCGCAGGTGTTATAAGTGGCGACCCTATGGCCATATGTGGAACAAATTTTAGACATCAGGCGGATAATGAGTAGAAAAACTCAATATCACTGTATACTCAACATGAGTATATTAACTCAAATATTTTTGACCTTGCTGGGGCTACTCCTGCTAGAGTGGCAGTGGCTGAGTACTGGGCCAAAATGATATAAATAATTTATAAACCATCGACACGACGAAGAAGAAGAAGTATATTAACTCGATATTACATACGTATGTATATGTATCTACTGTTTTATAAAAGTCGGTACTGTATACTTTTTCTTTTGTTTTAAATATTGATTTCATTTAAGTAAGAGTCAAGTTTCAAGGATTAAATAATCCTACGTGTTTATCCGGTACGCGAACCGCTTCTGTTTTTATCACCACCGGTCCACATGTTATGACGTGGTTGGGCAATAGCTACCAAAACTTATTCTTAAAGCTTGTTTACAATTTGTGAAATCGTAGACTTACAGGGTGTAGGTGTTATTGGCTAAACATTAGCAAAACAATTTGTTAAAACCAATTATGAGCTGGTTCCACCATGATACCATCACTGTCTTGCAAAAAACCTGCGAGAGGTGGCAGTATAAAGGAAGCCCTTCCATTTCGTACCCTCAATTAGATATCGGACTTCAAATGCTCATATTACGTTACATAAATACCACTCATCTTACCTGCACAGTGCTGGTTTTACCATCCACTTACACATTCGTTTAGCACATACATAAATAATGCGTCTCCCTGTGTTTATAGGCCACCTGTATGGTCTGTGGACCGGGGAGTTCTGAATTTAAATCCAAGGTAGAGAAAAACGGTTTTTCTAATTCGATTTTGACGTCAGGCAGGCAGCCGATCGTAATAACTAAGCCGAAACCTTTCTGCAACGTGCTTAAAAAAGTATCTTCTACTGACATCATATTGAGGTTTTTTATCTATACAAAAATATAACCAAGATTTTACACAAAAGGGCAGAAATGGTTGCAGACTCCCACACAAAGGTGTAAATACCCAAGTCGAATAAGGAAATGCCTACTTTATCTGTCGACCCGTGGACATGCTTTTGATCTCGTACCCCAGAATAAAAGTATTTTGGCAAATCAGAATAATAATAATGTAGATAGCCGTAGCTCCACTATTGTTACGTAAAACTTTATATTTTTGGAATATGGCATAGACTACCAACAAGGCTAATGTACTACCACTACACTATGAAAATGTAATATTGGGCTGCTTTATTAAACATGACATCATGAATATGATATGGCTACATCTTAGCGCAAGAGAATATACGTGTTCTAAATATAAATCCGTAACTTTCGTTTTATCTATACTACGTAGGTACATAATATGTTCAGTTATAATATTATGTTTGCAAAATATAGATCCAATAAAAATAATATCATAACAATACTCAAATATTAAATATTACAGATTGCTTACGTAAGGTTCATCAAAGTACCTTGAAGGTAGGGATTGCAATCCGGTGCCATTTTCAATCCGGCTGGTTCCGTCCGGATTGATGAAATTGCTAACATTTTTTGTTTTCTTCTAAAATCGACTAAGTACAAGTTTTTTTTTGTTCAAGTATGGCAAAATGACTATAATACACCTGATGGTAAGCGCAGTGCAGTCCAAAGGTACACAGAAAATGAGTGTATCGGTAATCACCAGAATCATGGCAGCGTGCATAGATGCTTCTTCACACTCCAAAGATGGAACAAGCAAATTGAACAGCCCGCGACAAGAGAGGCCGATGACCACTGTAGACATAGAGACATAAGGAGATACCCACATACCACTCCAATCAACCTTCAAGTCATGTATATCACGCTCGGTGTATATCTGGTTTTTAGAGGGGCTTGCGTTATGACTTGATGGTTAGTTGGAGTGGGCACGTGGTTACATCTCTGTGCCTGCATCGGTCATACGCCTATCTGAAGCCCTTCGATTTGTTTCTTCCCTGTTCGAAGTGTGAAGAAGCATAAACCAATACCACTTACATAATAAACCAATACAACAATACCGGTTTAGGTATGATTCTGACCACCATCGATAAATCCCTTGTTTATCGGTGGTCACTGTTATTATATTAACCGCACTGCCTCATCTTACAATTAGATGTAGTGTAGTATAGACAATCTGCTGTGCTCGGATAAAAAAAAGTATCGCAAGTCACTCAGAAGAACCGAAGTCTGAGAAATTAAATACATAGCCTGTGTACAGTACACTGACTTCAAAATACTTACATTATCCAGTTCTATATAGTTTATGTATATATGTATAGTGGTCTATTGTGCCATAAATTATTTCTGTTTCTGTTGAATGTATTTACAATACATGTAGATACAATTACTAGTTATCGGCTCTATCCATGATGTCTTGCAATGTAATAAAATATTGTAAGGAACTTTAAGTAAACTTAAATGTTATGCTCCGGGGAAAAATCCACTCTTGCGCTGCCTGACCCTATCCAAGACATAGAGCGATGATTACGCGGTATGTCGGACTAATCAGCCTTGCACCCTAGTTCATATTCGAGAGTATACTAGAACAGGGTACTATTCCAAGCTGATTTAAACTATGCTGATAATACCAATTATCTGTGAACTGTGGTGACTGGTGGACTTTTCTAGAACATGAGAGACATTCCAGGGGATCCTAAATAAACTAAGATCATATTTTTAGGTAATTTGGCAAATGCTTATATTAGTTTGAGCCAACATTTTCTATAAATTTAGGTACCGGATCCGGTAGGTGTCAAATGACGCCGGATCCGCCGGATTAGGATCTAGCCATGTAAGAAATGTTCACTCCTCAAACAACCTTCTTCTCCAATCTCCCTCTCACAGTTCCGATTTCGTTCACTCTGCATTTACTGTGCCATCTATACTTCTGTGGAATGCGCTTTCACCCGATGTCAAGGCATCCACCAGCAAGGTCAGTTTTAAGTTCAAAGTACGAAAGCTCTTGGCTGATAGTATATCAGAATCTCAAATTTAACCGATTCGTATTATTTATTTATGTGTGTATATTTTATTTATATTTATATGTAGTTCATAAAGTGTTGTATTTTACGATATATTTATTTAAGTATTTTATTATATTGAAGTATGTATGGCTGTATTAATTTTCAGCTTCCGTCTTATTTATCTACCTCTATTTATATTTTTTATACACCCACATCGTTTTATCTCTGCACCACCCTCAGGAAGACTGGTAGAAAATGCCTTTGGCATTAAGTCCACCTTTATACATGTTTGTATATAAAATTTAAATAAATAAATAAAATTACCGGATCCAGAAAACCGGATTGCAATCCCTACTTGAAGGACTATTCATATCTATACTATAACTATTTTATCTTTAAGTATTTAGTATATAGAATATTGCAGAGGCCTTTGTACATAAAAAGTTGGTATTAAACAAACTAAAACAGATTTATTTTGTTGTATGAAATATTGTTGGATTAAAACTAATAAATGTGTTGCGAAAAGAGACTTCGAAGTTTACCTTAAAGAAGTTTACGCACCAATTACTTCTTTTTCAGTCAAAGTTGAAGTAGTAAAATACACACTGTTTAAGGAAAATAAAAGCGACTCAAAAAGACAAAAAGTATTAGTCAAAAATGGACAGACTGACATGATGAACTCACAAGAGTTAATTTTTTGCCATTTTATAAGGGAATCCTAAAAAGGTACCACAAATAAACGCGTCTAATAGAGAACACCTGTTTTGTTAGTCGTAAACTTTTACTCTGCATACGGTCATTTACCAGTATTTTACGAATAAACAGGTACCTATTTATTGTTAATAACTTACACACTAAAAAATAACCAGTGTTCAACACTGGACTTTAAGCGGTTTTGCAGTTAATTGTTAGCTGAAGATTAAATTATATGATAACAATGTAATCACCAAATAAAATATCCGATAAATCTAATTATTCTTTGACTATTAAATTGACTTCACCGATATCGATGATAGGTATTTTTATATTAGCGTTATTCTTGTACGACGAAAGTTTGAAAGTAACATAAATAATAATATAATAACGTCCAGTTTGGGTGTGGTTAACTCTAGGATCTAGAGTCGAGATTTACAAGCTAACAAAAGAAATGAAAATATATACACAGACATAGAATATTAAACCTATACTTAATAGAAAGAGTAAAGATAGGTATTAGATAGTGCAGGTATTAGAAACTCTCTGATATAGAGTTATGAAATCAATCAAAATAAAACGCCACATTAACCTATTTTCTTATTAAAATATTTTCTTCATCCCTTAAAAAATATTTATGAATATATATTTAAACACATTAAACAGAATATATTATTTTTACAAACTTCAAACAAAAAGTCAAGGCTTTTGTAGTTTTTTTGTTGATGTAATATTGAAAAATACAACTCGTCATATTTTTGGATTCTCGTTATTTAACGTTTATGTATGAATCATTTTTACTGCAACAAATTCCTTGTTATGTAAATATCCTAGACTTAAAATCCCAGATCGACCGACTTGCTTATGTTTCTTAAAAATAATTTAAATAAGCTCACAAGAGTGTTCGCAATCGTTTGTGCTCTACTTATATGGCCATGGGCCTGTCTACATGCCTATTTATCTCATCATGCGACGGAAAACCTTTGGTCTTCAAGTTGCACTTATGCCTACCGCTTTCGCAAATTCCAGACGATGTTGCACCATCAGGTCACTATGTTATTGTAACATCATTGCAGTCACAGAATAATAATAATCTAATCCGAAAAGAGCTGATGATGTTCAAACAGCTGAACAGATTTTCTTGGCTAAGACTCTCCCGATCAAATCACCTTTCAAACAAATGAAAATCGGCCCCTTCGTTTTGAAGCCCTTGAAAATAGGATCATTTTGGAGCTACGATGCTACAGACAGACACACAGATTATACACGCACTTCTTTTATATTTATAAAATAATGTCATCAAATATAATAAGTTTTTCTACTCAGTACTCAGTATCAGCCTAGGGTCTGGAATTTGTGCCCGATAGCAATAAACTAATAAAGGTCGCAAGAAGTCTCTGGATACAGGCCGCTTCCAACAGGTCGATATGGAAATCTTTGGGGGAGGCCTATGTTCAGCAGTGGACGTCTTGGGGCTGATGGTGTTGATACCAATAAGCTCGCCACCTATCACATCTGGGACGGAAATGAACTCGGCGAAATGTGGGTTTTCTAGTTCGGCTCTGCCTACCTCTTCGGGGAATCCACATAGGTGTGACATTATGTACCTATGTTATCATAATGTCCATGACATTTCTGTCCTTCAAATTAAATATATTTAGTTTTTGTGAATATGACTCATTGTTTAAGGACTTCGTAAATATCCTTGACCAAGTATGACACAAACTGTAGGCGTAACGAACAATGATTTTAAGAGGCTAGACGAGTGTTGACGCCATTATCAAAAATAAACGGGATTTTCCTGCCTATATATTCTAAAACTTGATTTATATTCACCGCACGGTTAGATTAGCAATGGTAGTGCGTTTATTTTGCATCGTTTTGTCAAGGTTACACTTTGTTGTCTGGGCCGGTGTGTAATGCTCAAATATGTAGCCACTTCGTACTGTGTGGGCGTAATGTAGTTATTTTTATATGGTTTTAGAAAATATACACATTTCTCTTGTTTTATACCAATATTTTAGTTAGTGAATTAATTTAAATTAACCTTTTAGTATCCTTTTACGAGTATGAATATAAACGAATCATAGATTATGATGACAATGTTGAACAGGATAGGTATTTTTACATAACAGTTTTATTGGAACTTGGAAATGTTTGTTACTCTCATGAGTAACATAAACATTTAAAAGGGATAAATTAAAAAGTTTTAATTTATGTATTTATTTAGTTTCTTTATTGTTCTTATTACGCTAAAATAAAATTAACTTTACATACAACTTATTGTTCACTATTTTAATTTAGTTATAATTAACGATAAATTAAATAAACCTACAAGTCGTACAAAACAATACAAACACATACCACAAAATTGGTACACATACTGATGACCATAAATAAATCTGAGCACAGAAAAACAAATCTAAATTTATTTTTTTCACATCGTTATTCTACACATTGTAGTTGAAAACTAATAAATGTCAGTCATGAAGATTTAGCACAGGAAATAGTGCTAGAACTAAAACACAAAGTAGGGGGACAAAACTAAACACATTTTTAAATATTTTTAACAATTCAAACATAACCTTCGGTTAGTGCGTATATTAGACGCGTCACACAACTTCTCAGTGTTGTCATATTAAAAATGAGTGCATGTGCATGTTAGGTAACTTATTATTTAAGATTATATTATTTACTTCTTAGGATCTCTGAACACACCGAAGAATAAAATAGAGTTGGTGGGACGTTCATAAATCAAATAAACGAAGGGGAAGTTAGCGACGAAGCGGGTGGGCTCGAGCGGTCGCGACGAGCGGAACCCGAACATAGCTGTAGCTGCGGCCGCTACTGTACCTGGACATACATAATAATAATAAGTAATACACCCAACAGACACACATAGTTCTGATCCTACACTAGGTTGAACCTATATCGTAGTTATCAGGAACTACGTGGAACTTACAGTCCCACAACACCCAGACCCACGAATATCTGGGCATCACACAAACAATGAAGGCTATTTAAAAATGATGGTTTTATACAAAATCTAATTTTTATTCGTATTATAATATCAATAAGAGAAGACATTGTAATAAAGAAAGTAGGTGGATCTTCTGTACGTGCCCTTATCCCACTTCAATGTGGGGTCGGCGGATTATACTTTTTCATGAGTTTTGCAGAAATTGATTTGGCTTAGATTTCACGACCGGCTGCCTGCCTGACGTTAAGTCCTCTCTAGAGGATACAGCCCCGGGCAAATCGTGTTAGATAAAGACGACCTGGGAATCGAAACCAGGAAGTCTTGGTTCACAACCCAAAAAAGAAAGTAGGAAAGTATTCCTAGCATAGCACAGTGAGCCGTATCTGACGTCTAAGTAGGTATCTTGTCAATCACATACATTGAATTGTTTGAATTGTTATTACCATAGATCTAGAAGCAACTACACTTTGAGATAAAAATATGTACATAATTAAATATACTCGGAAAAAATGAGGAAAACCTTAAAAAAAAATTTTCTGTGGAAAATTTTGGTACCGATTTATTGTTATCTACTATGTTATCCTATTCTCCTATTATAATTTCATAAACAGATGTATTATCTATGTATTATTTATCAATGTTTATAGTATTTATATTATATTTAAAACTATCACGTAAAATATAACATTTATTTATTTCAGTTTATTCTCTCTACTTATTCCAATCTATTATATGCATACCTATATTTATCTCTGCACCACTCTGGGTTGACTGGTATAGAAAGCCATTGGCATTATGTCCGTCTCTACATCATAACGTTTACACGTTTAATTAAACAAAATAAAAAAAACCGTAACAGTTAAAAACATGATTCTCCTTGCGAGTTAGTCGGATAAAAATTACCTTTGTATTCTAACTTATGCAGCGTTTAACTCTAACGGCATCAAACATTTAACATTGCAAAAAAACACCACAACTCACAAATGTGCATATCGTTAAGGTTCTTAGTGTGACGGGAATTAAAGAAAAGGATTTCAAGTCGTTTGTATTCAACATGCCGACATTTACTAATTCTTGGAACTTCTGTTTCAAATGCTAAACGCCATGGAAGTTAGAATAAGTATTTAAAAAACAGTTTTACCTTCTTCGTCGATTTGTATTTTGGCTTTGTGCACGGCGTCGTCGAAGAGAATGCCGCCGTCCTCCGTGAGGGTGCTGAAGTCAGCGCTCGCATTGAATAAGTCGCCGACGCCTAGTCTCTCCAAAACCTGAACAAAAGCCAATCAATTGGTATGTGTCTTGAATCCTACGGGAACAATTTTAAAACCAGCTAAGTATTAAAGCTTTTTTCACAGTACATGTTATTCGACTTATTAGTTACCAAAATCAATCAAAACCTTTGCCACTGGGCGTTCTATGATCTAAAAGCATTATTTGTGTTATTTTTGTAATAACCATGATAAATTATGGATGTAAGTTTTCCTTAGACTCCTTTTTGCGATGATCTTGGCTCTCATGATATCATAATTTGAAAGAACGAAAATTAGCTCGACCATTTGTTAGGTGTCAGGCGTGGACACTTTTTGATAAATTTGCTTAAATAGAAAAAATTGACATGAAAATTGACATACCTAAATACATCTAATATCAAATTATTAGATGAACTACATATAAAACCAGTCCAATTTCCTGTGTAGCAAAATGTGAATGACCCTAATGCATAACCAGACCCAGATGAATTGACACATGACAGTAGGTACTAGTAGTCATGTGGGTATGACAGTTTTAATATCCAATGAATTAACAAACTATGAGGACATCTGATAAGATATGCGTAATCAGCAATGATTAGGTCAACAACTTTAAACAATGTAGATATCCCTTAATCATGACCTAATTATGTTATTTATTTAGTTTTTTTTGGTAGTGATTCATCTATGATACAATTTTTGAGAGATTCCTATCACACTACTTCTTTGTTCAAGATTTAGAATAGGTATTTTTTCGATTCCTTGCGCCGTCTACCGTCCAGAGTCACCCGAGAGTCTGGAATTTGTGTTCGATACGGCGAAAGGCTATATTACATCTAACGGAAATAAGCACGGCGAAATGGCCTCTGCCTATCCCTTGGGGGATACAGACATAATCTTATCTAAATCTAATCTAATATGTAAAAATATCTTCAATTACATTTCTCAGCGGTAAACTTCTTTCAATGGTGAATTTGGGGATTTCGACAATGACTTCCCTGCTCATGTAGCTTTCTTCCATTACTGCAGCGAGGCGCTCGGCATTCAAGTTAGCGATAATGTTGGTCACACCTGTGGAATAAATTATCATCTTTTACGCTTATTCACACATTTTTATGTAAATCAATGGTCAGTGGGTAAAATCAAGTTGCACAAAATACAAATAAACTGTATTCATGAGCATTATTCCAGAAATGAAAAAAAATCTAGTCTATCTAGTGGGTTACATCCAAATATCAATAATTTCTATTAGGTATATTTGATGCAATTTCATGATATTTGCGCAACGAGTAAAAAATAATGTAATCGTTCTATAATAGTACATTGGATAGATACATAGATAATACGAAATCATTAACGAATAATCTTATTATCTTGAATATCAGAACTACTTGTAGAGGAACCGGTGTCGTCTCATATTGTATCTAGGATAATATTGATAATTATTTATATGCCCGTTATTCAGCAGCCAGCGCAATCTTTATTTATATATTTTACTACTTGACATGTTACTATGTTGCATTCTTATTACTTAGTGTACGAACTACCAGCAGTTCTACATATTTCAACTTAGGTACTAGTTTTAAACTACAATATTTATATAAATCATCCTGCGTCATAAATAAACAAACACGAATTCATAAAAAAAAACAATACGTATTTGAGAACATAGTTGACATTTAAAACTACAGAAATAATGATACCCGAAAATATTCACTTCAAAGAGTAGGTAATACTAAAGCTAAATAACAAAACCGTCACAATAACGTGAACGTACCATTTAAACAGAATAACTGTAGAATTATGGCGCTCTACATGAGAAAATTATGCAACAATGAGACAATTTACCTCGTTCAATTTACGTGGAGCTACATATGTACATTTGCACTCTACAGTAATTTGACATGATGTGTAGGTACTACTACTCACCTTCCTTCATAGAATAGGGCGGCAGGAGGATGAACATACTAATGTCGCTACCTTTGTAGGGTAGCTCCAGTACTTGTGCGCCAAGCTCTTCGCTTACACCTGGAACAGAAAAAAGTATTAATTGTTTTATGTAGCAAGCGCCATTAATGTTTCTTATAGTATTTTTATTTGATTAAAAAAAACTTAGGTAATGCACCTACAAGTATTAAAGAAATTATATAGCGTACCTAATAATGGAATCAATAACATAATGCTCTTAGCTCTAGATCAGTATTACTCAAACTTTTTAAAAATTGTCTTTTAAAACACTCGGCCAACTCCAAATAGACTTAAAAAAATTATCGCGAATCTGCTAACGGCCGGTTTCGATAAACAATCTCAGTTTAGAGTGCAGATAGATCGCGATTATGAACCAATGAAATCAAATCATTTGACGGAGTCATGTTCAAACTGTGTTCTTATTGGCTAATTTTTGTAATCTATTTGCGCATTTGAGATTGTTTATTGGAACCGTGCGTAAGTCTTTCATAAGGAACATATAGGTACTTTAATAACGTTGATCGACATGTTTACGACCCCCTGGAAACATCGTTGCCCTCCTGGAGTCGCGACCCACAGTTTGAAAACGATGGCCCTTTTACATGCATCCCTGCATTGAACAGGGTTTAGCGAATGGGTTTCTAGCGGCCGCAAACCTCATATGTGTCGCAATCTGCATTATGAGAGTTCCAGAACTTTCAAACGAAACACGACTAACGGCCTAGATAATAATGGATAAGCATATTCATAAATATTTACAACAGTATATAACTTGTACCAAAAGCAAAATATATCAGTTATTGAAATATGGAAAACAAATTTAAATAATGCATGTTATTCAAAAAGAAAGTTCCGTCGAAACCCAAAACCTTATTTATTTTTAAAATGGTATTTAATTACCGTAGCGGAAAGTTCCCTTCTGCTTCATAAAAGGTGTGAGGGTCTGTCGAGTCTCGGAAACAAAGAAAGTTTCTTTCTTGGTTCTTTCGGGTGAAAACTTTGAAGCCCAAACACCTTTGAAGTAGGCGGCATTTGCAAGTACCAATTTCGTGTTTTGGCTCACTGCATCCGCGGGTAATAAGTCCTTAATGTGAAATTTGGTAACGCGGGCAACCCAATTGTTAATATAGTCGCGGCTGTCTTCAGGATTTTCCAAGAAGTTCTGAAAATTCAAAGTATATGGATTAGCGTATGACATAACTACCTATTTTCAGATCTTTATTTAATATCATACCTAGGTCAATAGAAGTATAAAAAATCCATGATGTTTATAACAGTGTCGAAATGTACCAAATATTGCATCTAAATATTATTAATTTATAGATTCTATTAAACAACAATGCGTGAAAATTAACAGGCAGACTTGAAGTTTGCTGTAAACAGTGTCGCAGCTCTTTTCGATAGACTTCCAAAAAGGAGTAGGTCCTCAATTAGTCTGTATTTTTAATGTATGTTACGCGATATCTCCACCAAATGTGGACCTATTTTCAAAATGCTTTTAGTGTTCGATAGAACTTATTTCAAGGGTGGTCCCATATAAATTTGGTCACGATCGAATCAAGGAAGTCGGTCAGTTAAGTTTTTAAACTTGTGAATATTTGCGACTAAAAACCCTTTAGTCGTCTTCATCTTCTTTAGTAGCCGTAGACCATAAGTAATATTATGACAAAATTAAACCCTATCAAGTTATTTCGCTCTTTTTTTTGTTTTAATAGCAGAGATTGGCAAATCAGATGGGTCACCTGATGGTAAGTGTTCTCCACCCATAGAACTCACATAAATAATCATGGGTGCGTTGCCAATAAAAAAAGGAGGGATATAGGGATCGGGAAAGGGAAGGGGGGAATTGGGGCACCGCAAATCTCACGTATTATGTATTATATTACGTATGGTATTTTATTTACGTATTATATGTTCATATAATAAATTAAATTGTTACTTTGTTAAGAATATTGTTAAGATTTGTACGATTTTTCATGGTATATAAAGTCGTGGAATGTGTCTATAGAGGTACTATAGAGGTATACAGCTACATACCAATGCCTCAAGTTCTTCCCCGAAGAGATCGAACATGCACTGCCGTACTTGTAGTTCGTTAGCGACGAATAATTTGTTGGCGCTGGTAAACTCGTAGCTATCACTGTTGTTGTTTGTCATGCGAGATCGCTTGTCTACCTTGTACGCGGTCATCAAGTTCATCTTGTCCTGGAAACAATATAATATGGCTGAATAATTACACCATAACATCTCATTAGGTGTCCCAGGTTATATGTAGATTGCCCCTGCTGTCTAGCATTGAAAACATTAGGCAAGGAAATTAAAAAATCAATCATTCATTCGTTCGTTCCTTTCATCAATCATATTATTGTTGGTAAATGTTTTGGTTCAATAAATGCATTTATCGGCAAACACTTCATCAATAATAGTGACTTATCATTTAAATATCTTATTCATGATTTTGCAACACAATATTATGCTATTGACCATTTAAAAATACACCTGTGGTTTAACGAGAAAGTTTAGTGTCATTTTACTGTAAACATGATAACTCATTTGAATAGTCGTTAAGACGATATAAGCGTCTGTTTAAACATGACAACAAATCAATGAAAAGATAATCTATCTACACATTTTAAGACATTTTAACAAATGATTTACCATATCATCCTCGATTTCTAAAGACTTCTTCAGAGATTCTTCGGTCTTCCCACCAGTAGAAAAGTATGCTAGCAGTAAAGATTGGTATACAGAAAAAGGGGAGAAGAATATGTTGTCATCGGGAACTACACTGTTGATTGTCTGGAAAAGGTTCAATGTGAACGCCAGTTGTCCCGAATATAGAGACGACCTCGCCGATGGATCCAGCTTCTTGGAAGAATCATCTTTGGAGAAACACTGACTGCTTACAGTCGTCACTACCAGAAGTACCACAACCCCTGTCTTCCACATGGCGCATCTGTAACGATTCAAGACAAATCATTTAAGTAACATAATCTGAACGATCTAGGATTCGGAATATAATTATATCAAAATATTGAAAACAAAAATCAGATTTGAGTCCATGTCAAATTGTGGCTAATAGTAAGTGGTCACCATCCTCAATGTACGCAAACAATGTCGGTGGAATCCAGAGTTAAACAGTGCTTAACACCTAAATGCGATACATCTTATCTTTCCAGTAAATACAACTTGATTCTTAAAACTTGCAAAAATAATTAACATCGACATTAAGTATAACTCTAAATACCTACATAAACTATAATGAACTCCTCCAATATAGTTATTATGTTAATTTATTAACGTATTTTTGTTATTTTGTTATTTTTTTCGTGAGCAAGGTTCTATATAATTTTTAAATAGATAGTTCATGAGAGGAATAATGATGATATATAATTCAAACAGTCTACACAACATTTCTAAGAACATATTTTGTCGGATCCGGAAAGGTCACGAAAAGGATTTCAAAGCGAAAAAACGGAGTTTAGATATTATTGGCTATAATTTACGAATTTTAGTTTATGTCTAACTAAAAATCAATCAAACTTAAAATATTAGCTAAACTGCACTCTTATGAAAGGCATAATGGTAAGTCAGACAAAATTCGTCATTGCAGACATTTCACCGCTTTCTCCTGTGCGGGGGCAGTGACCGTAGCGTGCTGTTCTGTTGCGCAGCTGATCATGCTATCAACGCCAAAATAACCAATGGCATAAAATGTCAAGCTTACCTTTTATCTTATTATCTATGAGACACGATGTCCGGTTAAGCTCGGTTAGTTTATGCTAATTAATCGATACGAATTTTCTACAGGCATCAAGACTGCTCGCTAGCTCTCATGGAAGGAGGGCACAATATAATAGTGCGATCAATCACTCTCAGACCCGATAAGACATATGTAGCTTGTTCCAAATAATTGGACTCTGTCAACCTCATTTAGTGTCTGCAAATATCAAACATCCAACTGACGACTTGTAACCACAGCTCCTCATGATAACTTTTGTTACGCTTACATGAGAAATCCTCATAGCTATAATACTCTTTGAAAGCCTATCTGACCTACTGAGGTAAAAATAACATACTAATGTGGGAACCAGCGGTGTAGCTATAATAAGTATAACGTAGGCACTTAGTGCAACCCGGATTTACTTTTAACGGTGTTACCTATCATGGTGTTATGCGGGCTTTTATGTTGTACTAATAGCGTTACTATAGGTACGTTAAAGCATTAAAATTAGGCATTTGTGTATTAATTATGATTAGGTACTTAGGAATTCAAGATGCAGTCTACGAGACTATCCTGCCCTCACATCCGACACTGTAACTCCTGTTGACCAGAATCAATAATGGCAAGCATGTATCGATATGGAGCAATAAAGGTAAGCGAGTCTCCGGGAATGCAAAACTGTCTTTCTCCCGCAACTGGTGTAGGAAAGTTATGCATGTTACCTACAACTAGGGCCTGACTAAAGTCGTTTCAACTTTTCAGTTTTCTTTATTGCGGTGTTAGTGTGATACATAAATATATTTTATCATCACAGTTACGATTTCCAAATGTCGTTTTTATTCTGTGTGTTTTCTTGCGAATACAAAGATAACCATACCTAAAAACAACACTAAGCATGCAATACAATGTCAGATGCAATACTCGGATGTAGTTCTTTGTTTATGACACCGCAGCTGCCAATCAGATCATTGTTGATATTATTCATGCAGAAACGCAGACTACGTCAAAGGGAATCCCGCGGCCGTCGGCAGCTCGCCTTTACAATAAGCATAACGCGCGTATTTCCCTAGTTTCTTGGCCGAGCCGTGTGCCGTGTGGCATGTAGCGAAAGTTCTGCGCGTCATCATCCTCGACACATTTATTACACAACAACCGGACGAAACCATGTTAATAACACAGTTATCTTTTGTATATACAGAAAAGACTCCGCATATAAAATACAAATACTATATTCTAACAAAGGCGGTGACTACCTATTGCGAAAAAACAGAGTTAGAAAATACCTGTATAATTTAGTCGCATTTTTATGTATGCTAACAAGTTCTCTGTAATTGTTTGTTGTGTATTTAAATCTTTCGTTCTTTCTACCTGCCCTTATCCCACCTTAATGTGAGGTCGGCGCAACACACTTTTTCAAGCATGTTGCGGAGTGGATTTGGCTAAGTTTTTATACCTGGTTGCCGGCCTGACGTCAACATCCTCTAGGGGATCCAGTCCCGGGGAAATTAAATTAGACAATTCTTTTTCCCCGACCTGGGAATCGAACCCAGAACCTCCCGGTCCACAGCACATATATGATGCCACTAGACTAAGGAGGTGTTGTGTATTTAAATATTTAAGAAAAATATTTAAAACGTGTTAATAGTATATAAATATAAGGCAAGGCTACGTTCGTGGATACTGGACATGGCTGTATCCAAATCGCACATGTTAACATTTGCTTACGTTATCGAACGCGTGCAGGTTACTTCTTTAAACTTGGATTCAAACATGGCAAGGCGTCGTTGATATTCTTTGTGTGATTTATCGTCCGTTGGCTCACTTCCTCAATCTATGTACATAGCTACTGCTACGTTGAAGTTAAAAGGGGCTTCTGTGCGGGGGATGTACAACTCGGTGACTGTAAAGAACATAGCCATGTTTGGGGAGGCCTATATTCAGAATAGGTCGTCCCGTGGCTGATGATGATGATAATTATAGATTATCTAGAGTTATATGTGTATGGTGTGTATATAGTGTTTACATTAAGCAAGATTTTGTATAAATAATGTGTGTGCTGGAAAGCTTAAAAACTAAATAAATAATAACGATGACTTAACAGTCCTAACGGAAGTATGCTGAATGGACGAGATTACGTGGTTACTTAAATCAACTTATACTACAGTCGAGGCCTAGTTAGTTACGGACACTATAATTGGTAAATAAGTAAAATATTTTATATTACTTAGTACAGGAGAAGGAGCGGAAAATTGTGGTATTTTTCTCTGAACTCAGTCTCAGTGCAACCATTGAAAGAGTTTTAAGTATTACCTTGTACATTCGGAGAATTTATATGTTTATGTTAAAATGTATGTTCATTGGTGATCTAAGAAGTAGGTACCAACCTAATATTTTAGAATTATAATAGTAAACGTAGGAAAAACGTTAATTAAATTTATATGAATTTATATGAAATTGTGTGAAACGGTTTGATAAATACATAATTATGAAAATAACCTAACCTATGTTTTGATGGATAGCTATTACTAGTTACTACTAGTTATAGAAATCTTCCTTTCCTTCTTGGGGTCTGGTGACAGTGTATATGAGCTGTGGAAACGGCAGATGCCGTGTTCGGTCGTGTCGGACAATGCAATTTTTATGCTTTGATTTAATTAGCACGAGACTGGACCGTCCAGAGGTTATTGTTGAGCAGGCGACTGGTCGTAGAAACTGAGTCGAGTCCTTCCTGCAACATACTTGAGAGATGTGTTGCTACGACGCGACGACGGCCCCGAATTAGATCTGGGGGGTTACCGTCACCTCTTATAGCAGTATTTTTGTACGGAAATCGGTACAAATAAGATTATAATAATATTAACCCTTATAAGAGCAAGTGGAAAGGAAGGAAGAATAAACGCATAATACAAATACATATTTATTTATTCCATATTCCGTTCCCAAGAGTTCTCAATAAAACTTTTTACATTACCTATTTGTGAGTAGTTTTATCGATAGACTCCTGAGGTAGCAAAAACTTGTTCAGCTTCTTGTATCTACGTTTAAGGTTGTTATTATATGAAATCATTCATACAATAGAAATAATTACATACATGCATACCTATGCTATGGCTTATATACCTACATAAGCCACGCCTGTATCCCGAAGGGGTAGACAGAGACGCTCTAGCGAATTAAAACACCCACATTTCCTCGAGTTAAGTTAGGGGATAGATATGATAGGGGGCGAGTCTAACGCCATATCGGACACAAATTCGAGACTCTAGGCTGATACTTAAAAACCCACCCCGACCTGGGGGATCGGGCCCGATACCTCATGACGATAGTCGTATAGCCGCGCACGCAATGCATATCATGCCACTTATTGATTTACCAAAATGCTATATGTCACATATTTTACCTACTCGACTACTATGGAAATAAAGTAATATTTTATATATGTGCACATCTTTAGACTCATCCTTTCGATATTAATGTTGATAAGGTGTTAATTCCAACGTACCACCTATAATAAAAAAAACGCAATGTCCAGTTAGATATTATAATTAATGCAATTCGCATCTCACCCAACCGGATGCCAATTCCCCGATGAGTTGCAGTGCGCAGTGTGCACACGCCCGTGCCGGGAAAATGCTAATGCAATAACGGTTTCGCAGACAAAAATATACGTTATCTTATTCCAAAAATAACCACAAAAGCATGTTTTACTCCTTAGTCATTACATTAATATTATTGTTTTTATAATTTCAAGGCTATGTAGAGATTTCAGAATTATTGGGGTCACTCATTTTGGTCATCACGCTTGCGTGTAACGTTTGCATAACAATCTCACCGTGAAGCAACACGTTCGAGGAATAACAATGACTCGTCCCACGTCCCGCTAAGTATATAATTGACACTTCTACCACCAGTTTAACCAAGTCTTTGTTGCAAAAATGTGTTTTGAGTGGTAGAGACATGCTGTACACAGTAACGTCTACCACCAGGATGCATGGGCCAGCTCGACAGGTCCTTTAAGATTGGCAACGTACCCTTATTACCCATAATTCTTTTGATATCGTGGGTGTCTATGGACGGTGCAGATCACTTACCATAGGTACCACCTGCTCGGTTTGCGAGACTGCTATAACAATTTAAAATTTTCTACACATAAATAATCAATCAACACTAATTCGGTGAACCAGGATCATTTTTTTATAGATAGGTACCGTTGCATGTTCAAAAAGCTTTATTAGGGATTTTTCAGTTAACATGTGTGGTCTGTACGTTTTTATGTATTTTTATGGTTTTTCTGTACGTACTTATGGTATACGATATCATCACCAAATATAAGTTATGTGAAGGTTTATACTTATATCATTTGAGTTACAAAAGATGTCAATCAAAATTACGTTACACAATCATCAATATTGATCACAACTATTAACATATCGGCTAGGCTTCAAACTAACCTTAAGTGATTGTAGTAGTAGATTTTATTGTCGATAGAAATTAGGATACATATTATTACATTGTCACATGTGCTCTAAAACAAAAAGTGAAATCATGCGAACACAACAACAAAGACGCTTATGCTTGCTTCGTACTCGATTATGAAATTAACTGTTGTCTGCAATCATATTATCGACTCACTTGTAGCGTTTCAACTCGTATACTTTCTAGTAAGATAGCTACTAATTTACCACTTAATAATCATATTACGTTAAAATATTACTTTAGTGTTAAAACTAATTCCAGTGTTTCCTCCTAAGGAAATAAATAAAGAACTATTGTAAGATTATGTTGTATATTTACCAACGTAAGACCATTTGGAATGTAAATTAATTATATCATGTACACAGAGCACAAATAATATCTTACATGAACTAAATGAATCGTCATGGTTGCTTAGAAGTCGGTACAGTTGCGAAGATTAGTCATAGTAAATTAGAAAGCACGTGCGATAATCTGACTAGGTGATGACGATTTGGTTTGACCGATTCTAGAGTGTTGAATCAATAACATACTACAAATGATAGTGTTATATAAAATTCTAATACACTGGTTACAGAGAATCTTCAAATAGATAGGATTTATTGATGATAATATCCTCGAATGGGCTCAAGATAATAAAAAACAAACAAACTGCGATCATATTATAATAAAACCACTAAATATGTGGAACTTAAACTAAGAACTCACCGGCAGATGTCCTTACGCGAATGCAGATAAAATGTCTTCGGATGTAACCTTTGCCGTAAGTTAAGGTAAGGTAGTATTTACAAATTAGGATATCGTGTCACTAAAATATGATTTACGTTTGTTTTTGTACTTATGCTCGATTTGATGTATTAAATTTTGTTTGCAGCGACACACACGACGTAGCGCTGAGGCCAGATTCCGAGACGGACTGACTGAATGAGGGCCGGTCGCTATCCTCTTTTATGCCGGTATTGTAAACTGGTCATGCGCCTGCGCACCAGACGATGACACAAGGGGTACGGCGTAAAGAAATTACTTTTAATCACACACACAATACTATTTGATTCAAAAACGTGTTAATGGAGATATCATCTCAAATACATTAATCGTCGGAGGCGACCGTTAGCATGTTTGGCCGTCGAACTGTAACTGATAGAAGACCTCGGCTCACCATTAGCTAATCAATTACCTCAAATGTGCACTTTGGGTTTTTTCTGTTATCGTTACGACCAGTGTGTCACCAATGACTTTGGTTACGGTTCAGTTAATCAGAATTTCATAAACGGATCTAATTATTTTTTCCCCTTGATTGATAAAACTCTACCATTTTCAATACTAAGAAACTGTTTTTCATATTATAAAAAGGATTAAAATGATTCAGCTTCAATGGCATGATTTACTTTCTGGCAATTACTGTCTGATAGTTATCATCATCATCCATCGGAGGTCCTCTGCTGTACATAGCCCTCCGCCAAAGCTTTTCAGAAATCGCTGGATGCAGGCCGCTTTAAGGGATGATTTTGAGAAGTCATGTATTATTCAAATACTTAACTATTGTTCCCTGTCAGAAGTAACGTTATGCCATCAGGAACTCTGACAGGAAAGAATTTATTGGTCTTGAAATTGTGATAAGAGAAATATTGTCTCGTATAGTTTTGTACGCATCTATTCAAACTGGTAGTCTTGCTGTAGCAAATTCGCCAGTTCAACCGGGTTATTCATCTGATCCATTTTAATTAATCGAAGACCACTTCGAGGACTCGTTAAGCGTTTATCGGTCAATATGGTCACTAGTTCGCGCTCTACATCTCCTGTCATTTTGTCTCTAGATCAGTTTTTATTTTTTGAGTTTTAACACTGGGTAAGTTTTTTGGCTGAGATCTGTAGCTCAACCATAAGTTTTTTGACATTACTCGCTAGCGACTTCGTAAAATATTTGTATGGAAAACATCAGTACCCCGCGTAACCGCTAGAGGCGTTCGGGTGTTTGTCATACAAATATTTTACGGAGTCGCTAGCGAGTAATGTCGATAAACTCATGGTTGGCCTACTATATACCGAACTTCGACTAAGTCGACGGACTCAGTGAGGATTTGGAGTTTTTAAATCGAACTTCGACTTAGTCCGAGTCATTGTTTACAAGAAAAACAGACTGACAGACAGACTAAGCAATGATTTTCGACCGACTTCAACAAAAGGAGGAAGTCCTCAATTCGTCTGTCTTTTTTGTGTGTATGTTACTCGATATCTCCGCCAAATGTGGACCGATTTTCAAAATTCTTTTTGTGTTCGATAGAGCTTATTTCAAGGGTGGTCCATATAAATTTGGTCACGATCGGTAAATTGGAAGTCGGTCAGTTAAGTTTTCAAATTGTGATTATCTTGTAAAAGATAACTCAGACTAACTCAAAGTTCGCTCCATGAATCTCAGCCTTAGTTTGAGCAAATCGTCAAAACTCATATTAGGCCCCCCAGTAACTGCTATGCCGCTATATACTAAGACAAGGAGACTTCAAAGTGGTAATAGATTTAAACGAAGTCTCTACCTTACTTACCGTCAGATACCGTACCATGGGGGTCGTTGTGATTCCTTATGTACATCCAGTATCGGACCGCCATAACTCTGCCGACCAACGAGTAACTACTCTCATTATCGTCAGATGCATTAACGGCCGGTTTCAATAAACGATCTCAGTTTAGAGTGCAGATAGATCGCGATTATGAACCGATCAAATCGAGTCATTTGACGGAGTCATGGTCAAACTGTGTTCTTATTGGATAATTTTTGTAATCTATCTGCATATTCGAACTGAGATTGTTTATTGGAACCGGGCGTAAGTCACCACACTGTGCCAAGATAAAGACGACAAACAGTTTGACATCAAAAAGCATTATCAAACTGTACAAGTACCTATTCAATACAATTTTTAAAAAGGTCATGTTTCAAATGCATCAAATGTCTAATGCATTTCGGGTTATGAAGCGATTTTATTGTGCAAATATATAATGCAGATACATTACCTACTTACGACGAGACTGTTATACTAATTCAGCAAATCATATGCTTGATTGCCTTTCTTATAGAAAACTCTTAGCGATTCGATATATCATCGCTGTTTTTTTATTCCATGATAGTAATGGAGCTTAAGTGAAAAAGCTTATACTCAGTAATAGTATGCGGTGTGCCATTGACCCAGTGCAACAGATTCGGCAGACATTTATTTAGAACCGTGACCGCCTCCCGCAGATATCGGTTGATTGAATAACAATTGAAATTAGAATGACCAGCGAAATATTAGAATATTCGCACGACAGACGTCCTTTCAATTTCTGTTTCACCCACTCAACGCTTATTATAGACTAGCTGACCCGCGCAACTTCGTCTGCGTATGAGAGAGAGGGTTGAAAGAGTGAGTCGTAGGCACCTATAGCACAATGATCTACTTGATTGGGATGGGATGGGATTGGGATGATCTACTTCGGCCGTCAGTCACCCCGTCTCTCACACCGTCAGTCACACCGTCTGTCACACCGTCTGTCACTCCGTCTGTCACCCCGCCTGTCACCCCGTCTGACACCTTGTCTGTCACCCAGTCGGTCACCCGTCTGTCACCACGTCCGTCACCCCGCCTGTCATCCCGTCTGTCACCCAGTCGGTCACCCAGTCTGTCACCTCGTCTGTCACCCAGTTGGTCACCCCGTCTGTCACTCAATCTATCACCCCGTCTGTCACCACGTCCGTCACCCCGTCTGTCACCCCTTCTGTCACCCGTCTGTCACCCCGTCTGTCACCTCTTCTGTCACTCGTCGGTCACCCCGTCTGTCACCCAGTCGGTCACCCGGTCTGTCACCCAGTCTATCACCACGTCCGTCACCCCGTCCGTCACCCCTTCTGTCACCCCGTCTGTCACCCCGTCTGTCACCCCGACTGTCACCCCGTCTGTCACCCCGCCTGTCACCCCGTCTGTCACCCCGCCTGTCACCCCGCCTGTCACCCAGTCGGTCACGCCGACTGTCACCAGTCTGTCACCCCGTCTGTCACCCCGTCTGTCACCCTTCTGTCACCCAGTCGGTCACCCCATCTGTCACCCCGGCTGTCACCCAGTCGGTCACCCCATCTGTCACCCCGTCTGTCACCCCGTCATTCACCTTGTCAGTCACTCCGTCCGCCACCCCATCAGTCAGCCTGTCAGTCACCCCGTCATTCCTCACGTCGGTCACCCCGTCAGTCATCCTATTAGTCACCCCTTCAATCACCCCGTCAGTCACCCCTTACTCACCCTACCATTCATCCCCTTGCTCAACACTAAAATATTTTTTCAAATCGAACCAGTAGTTTCTGAGATATAAAATGGGTATTTTATATCTCAGAAACTACTGATTAGCGGGGTCCGCTAGCAGCATTTTTCATTTCTGCTCCGCTTCTATTGGCCATAGCGTGATGTTATGTTATGCCTATAGCCACCGTTGATAATTGGGCTATCCAACACAAAAATAATTTTTCAATTCGAACCAGTAGTTTCTGTCTGAGATATAAATTTTCCCGATTTGGCAACATTTTTCATTTCTGCTCCGCTTCTATTGGTCAAAGCGTGATATTATATAGCCTATAGCCATCCTCTATAAATAGGCTATCCAACACAAAAATAATTTTTCAATTCGAACCACTAGTTTCTGAAATATAGTATTTTCAACATTTTTCATTTCTGCTCCGCTCCTATTGGTCATAGTGTGATGTTATATAGCCTATAGCCACCCTCGATAATTGGGCTATCCAACACAAAAAGAATTTTTCAATTCGAACCAGTAGTTTCTGTCCGAGATATAAATTTTCCCGATTTTGCAACATTTTTCATTTCTGCTCCGCTCCTATTGGTCAAAGCGTGATGTTATATAGCCTATAGCCATCTTCGATAAATAGGCTATCCAACACAAAAAGAATTTTTCAATTCGAACCAGTAGTTTCTGAGATATCGCCTTCCGCAGTTTTAAACATTTTTCATTTCTGCTCCGCTCCTATTGGTCATAGCGTGATGATATATAGCCTATAGCCACCGTCGGTAATTGGGCTATCCAACATAAAAATAATTTTTCAAATCGAACCAGTAGTTCCTGAGATTAGCGCGTTCAATCAAACAAACAAACAAACAAACAAACTCTTCAGCTTTATAATATTAGTATAGATAATAGGTGTTCTCAAACGGTTAATATAAACATAAAAACAAAAAATAGTACTCAAAAAGTTTATTGCTCATGTAACAAGAAACAAAACTAAAAACGATGTAAAAAGATAAAGAATTTTAACATACTGAATGATAACATTGATAACATTGTCTGTTGTTTCTTTCCTACACGAATACACGATTAAAATCAAATAGTGGCATTTGATGATGATTAAACTTAATTTAATATAAATTCCAAAAAATATACCATAACTATTCATAAGAAGCATCAACAAAATAAAACTAAAATTATGTACGATGTTTTACAATAATATATTATGCTCAAAATGTACTTATTAGGAATGGTTTTATCGTACAAAAATATAAAAGCCGTAGGCCCCGTTACCATACGCATTACTAATGTTTATCCTCTTCACCTTCTCCCCGCAGCCGGATCCCTTGTTCCCTCTTCATTTCGGAAGTTTGCCAACCTCGTACAAGTAAGCCGCAAACAGTTTTATCTGTAAATTGTAAAATCATTGTCAAAATTTGAGCACGCGAATGCCGTTGCCTTTGATAAAAGATTTAATAATGAAAGGTCACGCGCGGTAAATAGAATGTATGTAATATAAAATGCGAACAAGGTGAAGGCGATTTTGTATGCGCTGTCTGAAACGTTCGGAAATCCCGACGCTCACATTGGATTTAATGTAACGCATAAGGGCCCAAGTTTTACCGTTCTCCGTTAGGGACTAATTTACCACACACAATAAAAAATGCCAAGTGCGTCAATGCTAAACTGGAAACGCAGTACCTTATACAAAATATATTATTATTACGATTAAACTTCGGTCTTCAAGAGTTTCAAATAAATTATGTTGAAACACAGTAACGTTCATTTCATAATAAAAGTCGTAATGTTTGCAATAAAAATTAGCTCAGTAAAGGAATGATTGAATTCGTATTTAAAATGATTCAAACATTAAAGATCAATTATAAACATTCAGCTTTCTTTTGATACAAGTAACATGATGCTAAAAGGTTTTTATAGAATAATTATTTAAGTGGTAGAGCCACGTTGTAGAGTTATTTCTCTTATAGCATCAAAGGGCCGGCTCGACCGGGTTTTTAATCGGACAGTAAACTGACATGGAATATCTTTTTACAATCCCTATTCTTGTCATTTCACTGCGTATGAAATGATTTAGAATACAGGATGTAGATGTCCACAGGCGATAATATCCGCTTATTATTACCTAAGTGTACCGTTCGCTCTCTTTCCTTTGTAGGGCAATTTAAAATATACCTACGTAATAGATAGATATTGGGTACTTGACTATTTTTTGAAAAGTATTCAGGTTAAATATTTCGTAATTTATTTTCATATGTTTAGTTAAAAGAAAGCAAAAATATATTTTATAATTTAGTTTGCCGCCAAAACGCTATCTGTTAACTGTAGATGCGGGTGACGTCATTGTTCCTTACCACAGATACAAAATCGCTCATAAAAAACATTGAGATTATAACATTTATGATTTCAAACTAAAAAAACGCGTCAGATATTTCGTCGATCAGATATCAATCGTCGGTCACACCCGCGTTGAAATTAGGTTGAGCTTTAAACAAAAATACGACAAAATATATGAAATAACCTGGAAGTATTACTAGTAGTACTTTTGATCTTAGGTCTTAGGCCCTTGTGAATGACATTATGCATCATGATTGATGTTTACAGTCACGTGACTCACAGATAAAAAAAATAAGTATTTAAATTACTAAAATAAAATTATCCTTGGGGTATTTTTAATAAATTCCTATTGCACACGTGATTTCGATGCTAAATCTATGTTCCTACAGAAACTCACCGATATTGGTTAGGTACTATAGTCAAGTACCTTCTTCTTAGCAATAATGCTTCTAAAACATTAAATTAATATAACAATAATCATTCATAATAACATTGTAGCCATGGAGGCATAAAGCGTCTTACCCCCTTATTCATAATGAAATCTCGGTCTTATCGAAAGCATAACCCTACTTTTGCCTAGTTTAGTAAAAAGAAAACTAATATATGCTTATGGAATACAATGTTGCTGGTTACAGAAAAAATATAATTTTTATCTCTGGCAAGCTTGGAAACAAATCGGAAGTCTTGGCTATATATTTTTTATTAATTGTTTCCAAACAATTAATAAAAATATATCTCCATCTTAGATGGGGTCCTAGACTAAAACAAAATTAATATCATTAAGAAAGAACATCAAACTTGAAACAGCTGATCGGAATCGGCCATGTTGAAAACTATCGAACGTTGGAATGTTTTAACGCTATTGAACGATTATGAATACAATTTTTATGAAGTGTACTATTGAGGTCTTATTACGCTCTACTAAGTTATTATGAATAAAGGGGTTAGTATAAAAGTTATTTTTTAATTATTGCTCATTTTATGTAAGTTGTTGCCTGTCCTTTTTTTGGTTTGACAAATAAACTTTCTTTCTAAAATTATACCAATTTAGTCCTTATACTGATTTTTTTCCGAATAAAACATTTAAACACCATCAATGGCATCTTGTTTACCGTAATAATAACACCAGTAATTAGTAGGACAAGTGGTTATTTAAATGACCGGAAATATATCATTGTTGTCAATCGTTTGAATAGTATCGTTATCTTCAGTGGCATTGTGAAAAAACACTGACTCAATAGCATTATTATTTCATGTTTCAGTACCTAGAGCACGGAATACCTAGTACTGCACCGGTATCTAGAGGTATAGTAACATATAGGGAGATTCTTGAAGGTACACATTTAGAGTCAGGAGGGTAACTTTTGACACTCAATTCGATTGCAGTACGATTCGGTTTCGTTCAAAATCAAATCGAGTGTCACAACTCAGGGGTTCTTTTTTTTCCGAGCTTGGCAAAATGAATACACTACACCTAATAATAAGCGTAGTGTAGTCCAAAAAAAACTGCGAGAATAGGTTTATCGATGGTAATTAGAGTTATGCTGGCCTATTTATGCATCTTCACACTTTGTAGAGAAAAAAACACATCGAGGGGCTTGCGACAAACTTGCTTGGCGGATGACTGATGGAGACACGGGGATATACACCATATTAAATAAGATAATAAAAAGTATCTTATGTTATTGTCGAGCTCATCATCATTACAGCCTATCGCCGTACCGTACACTCATGAACGTAGAATTCTCAAAGTAAGCTGAACCATAGATAGAAATGGGATAAAGACGATTGGAAGAAAAATGCATCAGATCATTATAGTATAGAATCATAATATTATGATCTTTGGTCTCATGACAGACAGTAGATAGGGGCTTCGGTTGGAACCCAAGGTTGAGCAGATGGGTTTCACTAACACGATTTGCTCCGAAATCCCGGGGCTGAATCCCAAGGGGATTGAAGACGGGCAGGCAGTCAGCCGCTCCGGCAATATTCATCGATTTTGTATGTTCTATACTATAGAAATCAAACTAAAGCTGTAGAATTTATAGGGTTTATTAAAATTTTCACCAACCATATAATTATAGTTAAAGCATAGTAAGTTAAGATTCGTTGACGGTTGTTTGCCTAAATGTTCTGTTAGGTATAGGTGCAAGGATCCTCTATCTAGGCTACGGGTCGGTAATTATCGCGGGTTGAAACTTAGTTACTGCGAATGACTTCAACAACTAACAACAGTAGGCTAATATAATACAAATAAAAGGGGGATGTCCCGTAGAATAATATTATCTGTAAATGATGACACCTATTTAATAAGAATTGGTGTATTTTAATAATAATAGTCATCGGTTTTTCTATTATTTAAAACTACAGACTATGGTTACTATATATTGTGTAACTATTAACTATGTATTTGTAAGCATGCGAAACATGTATAAACCAATAAATCATTTAATTTTTTTCTACACATATCGACTGCAAAAATACACTAGTAAATAATGCAATAGTTTTTACTTATATAAATTACTTTTTATATTTGTGTTTCTCAAAGTGTAAATAAGGTAATAATTTATAGATAAAAAAAGCGTAAACAATATAATTATACAAGATAATATTCTATGTAGGTACATAGTATCACAGTAAATAAGGTTTAAACATAATAGTCGTTATTCATCATCATATTGGGTTATCTACGTAGGTATTCCCAAGTGAGCATCGGCGATCCCGGTCTTAGGGCCACTTGCGACTCCGCAATAAATCTCTATTTATACCAATTTTTGCGTTAAGAACAGAGTGACAGACAGACTAAGCAAAGATTTTCTTGTATAAGATTATTAGGACTAAGTCGAAGTTCAACATAAAAATTCCAAATTCTCACCAAGTTCGTTTCTTTGACTTAGATTTAGTCGAAGTTCGTTCTATAGATCGCAGCCTAGGTTTAACTCTAGATTAGTAATAGCGCTGCAAGTCGCCTTTAATGCATACCAAAGAGCAATAAAACGCAAAATGAATCGAATTACTGGATACCTAAATTAGCCTTGAGGCAAAATGTGTTTCACCATGAGTAGTTATTTATAATCCAGACAGCAAAGGTTCAAACCTCGGAATGAATGAAATTAATATTTGCATAAATCTTTGCTTTGACATTTGAAACGCGGCCTCAAGTCTGATAAAATCTTTCGCCGACACTTCTTAAGACTTTCAATGCCAAAGGGCAAGAAAATGTCTCGTCCTGAATAACGGCGCAAGCAAAGCTGAATCTAAGTCTAGTTCATGCCTTAACTGAACTAATGGGGGCTTTGTATGAGTCTTTGGATGAGATATGGAGGTAACGTCGCGTCGGAAGAGCCGCGAGTGGAGAGCTAGTTTTCACTTCTCGATAATGGATCTTATTTTGGTCATTATAGGCTTATTAAAATGTAGTCCAACATTTATCACATTAATCTTATTCTCATTATTTCATACTCTGCAAAAACTCCGCCCGTGTTGTAATAGATGTCGTAAACGTATTAAGAACAAGTACCTACGTTATACTAAGACGCAATATAAAAAATATTATAAGTAAACAACACAGTAATAACGCTCATGACTCAAGTTGCGCAAGAGAGAGATGGATGCTGAAATCTCTTGGAATCCCCCATGCTGTGGCATGTTATATTATAACTTATTAGTATTAATTATTGCCAAATATTATTAACTGTTAAGCCACTGCAGTTTTTTTGTCTTTTACCAATTCAGTGTTAGGTATATAGGGTGTTGCAGAAAGGTACCAAATAACAATTCCACATACAAATAGAGCTATTTAAAGCGTAATGGAAAGATTAAAAATATGAAAATTGAATGATAGAGTCACGCTGTAAACAGTAACGTCTACAGCACGAATGGCTCGACCAGTTTGATTCCACTGTCTCACAGAAAACCGATGTAAAGTGGCAGCTCGCTGTAGCGTTTCGGTCGGTAAGTGAGATTTCCGGTGGCCCAATTCCCTCTCTTCCCTGTCCTAATCCCTATTTTCCTTCTTTTAGGTAGGCAACGCAATCAAGATTCTTTTTGTGTCTTGGGTGTCTATGGGCGGTGGAAATCACTTACCATCTAATGACCATCTGCTCGTTCGCCAGTCTCTGCTTAAAAAAACCTAATAAAGCGTGTAAAAAATGGAACATAATAATAATATACATTTACAACATTATAAATAAGTGAAGGATTTACATGAAATCTACTGGTTTTTGTACTAAATATCAGGTAGTTTGATTTGTCCGGGACTGGATCCCCCAGAAGGGGTTGACGTCGGGCAGGCAGCTGGTAAAAACTAGGCCAAAATTGCTGCAACATTCTTGAAAAAATTTGTTGCGCCAACCCCACATTATGATGGAATATGGGCAGTTAGACAGAAAGTACCTACTCAGTATGAGCCTGGAATCTGGTATTTGTGTCCGATATGGCGTTAGCCTCGCCCTTATCACATCTAGGACGGAAACGAGCTCGGCAAGTTCTAGTTCGTTAGGTTGCCTCTGCCAATCCCTTCGGGGATACATTATGTATGTATTCAAATAATCATAAAATTTATTATTTTACCCATGGTATAAATTTTATTCCGGGAATACGAGAAACGCGGGCGAAGTTGCGAGCAAAAGCGAGTAATAATTAAAATATACCTACAATTCGTCAAACAATTAAATACACAATTGTCTTTGTAAAGGAAAATATTGAATATAAAACGAGTTAGCATTCCGTAATTATCTCATCGAGATTTATAATTCGCGTGGACTTTATAGAATATCGTAATAGCATAACTACCTTTAATCAATCCGTAGGTACTAGGTAGACTTCCACGGAATATATTATGAGATCACGATAATTCAACGACTACGTTACTAGGTATCAGTTTGTGCAAAAAACCGCTATTACATATCAAAGGAAAAAAACAATAACGATAATAATTATAGTTTTATACTACTCACACGTCAGTAACACAAAACTTTTAATAAACCGTAATGCAATAGGCACGGACGTGAAAAAAAAATGGACGGAGCGCTAGGAACATACAAAGTGAAGCAGGGTTTTCAGCTCATCTAATCACGTAATGGCGGCAACTGATCGACGGTTGACGTCATTGTTCCTGACCATAGATATAAAAACGCTAATAAGAGAAAACATTGAGGAAATAACATTTATAATTTCAAACATAAAAAACCGGTCAGATATTTCGTCGATCAGATATCGATCGTCGATCACATCCGCGTTGAAATTAGGTTGACATACGAAAAAAATATACCAAATAACCTGGCAGTATGACTTTGGATCTCAGGTCTTAGGCCTTTTTAGAACAAAATATATGGAGCATTTCACGTCAAGCGGGCAACGAAAAAACAGTGAGGTTCTGAAATTCGTTAATTTTTGGCTTATTAATACTTCTAGAGGGTATGACCGTGTACACAATTTTTTTAAAGGTCTAATTATCAAATTATGGCCTTCTAAAATATTGACCTCACCGGTGTAAGGGTTCCTTTGGGAGGTATTTTGCGTATTTAAGTAATTTATAATAAAACTATCTTTTGCCCGCGGCTCCGCACGCATATTTTGTAGGACCAACGGAAAAAGCATTTGATTTGTCGATCCGCTCTGTCGTTTTAGTCTAAATATTAGTCATGGGCGTTACAACGACCACCGTTTAAGTAATAGTATTATTTTTTTAAAACGACATTAGTGGCGATTTGGAAATCACTACTAACGTTATTGAAAAGCTTTCAGGTTTTTAATATTGATCAGAGACAGTCTACAGAGACTATAAGCGCCATCTATAAGAATTTGACTAAGACTACTGTCTAATACGTTTGAAGATTGTTTTATAATTGTCAATTGGTTATAGTGACATCTAGCGACTTTTAGACACTACTTTTCGATTGCCATCTATAGAAATAATGTAGAACTATTATGAATCATGGGTTAGTAATTTTAGTGTTAAATTATGACGTAATTTGAATTGTTTAACAACATCTAGTGATTTTTTTTGGAAACTATTTGCAGTAAGTATAATAATCTGATCCATTTCAAAAGGTGATAATTCGGTTTATTTACATTGGAAACTCGATCTTTATTTTCTGCACAATAAGGCGTATTTTGGGTCGATTTGAATTGCAACCCACGACCTTTACTATTTTGTAGACGAAAAAGCTTACATAGCTTATAGCAGATATCAATTTTGAAATAAATCGGCCCAAAAACAAAATGGCGGCAAGTTTTGACAGTTTTGACACCGGTTCCGTCATTCGCAATCACGAGGCGACCAACTCTCACTCATACCAACTTTCTTAAAAATCCCTTCAACGGTTTCTGGATTCCTATAAAAACATTCATCCCCTATTTCATCCCATTAGGGGTTCATTTAAAAATGTACCCCATTTATGTCCTTAAACTCAAATGTATCCACTATCCCATACCAAATTTCATCAAAATCCATTAAGTGGACCTAAAATTCCCATACAAATTTTCAAGCCTTATTACATCCCATTAGGGGTTGATTTAAAAAAGTACCCTATTTGTGTCTTTAAACTCAAAGGTATCCACTATCCCATACTAAATTCCATCAAAATCCAATAAGCGGTTCCAAAATTCCCATACAAACTTCCCCTATTTCATCCCTTTAGGGGTTGATTTAAAAAAAATAAAGTACCCTATGTCCGTCCTTGGGGTTAAAGGTACCCACATACCAAATTTCATCAAAATCGGTTCAGCGGTTTAACCGTGAAAACGCGACAGACAGACGGAGTTACTATCGCATTTATAATATTAAGTAAGGATTAGTAAGGATTACAAATGTAGGCCTTTATTCATAATAAAACCCCTAATGAAGATATAAACTCATATTGGTAAAAATGCATTTTAAGCCTATCGAAGGTTCGATAAAATTCTTTATTCATAATAGTTTACTATAGCTTCATTAACTAAAATATATTTACCGTGTCACAATGTTGCTAGTACATAGATAAAACGTAATTTTAACCAGTTTTGTCTCTGGAAAGTCATGGAACGATGGCCTAATAAAAAAAAACAATCATTCGCGCGCGCAATTCGTCACAGCCGTGCAACAGATAATAAATAGTTGGTAGCCGACTTAAAAAAATATATATATTTGTTTCGTTTCACGTAGTATCAATATATTTCATTTAGTTTTTTTTTTAGGTAATTTAAAGAAATAAGTAGCAGAATATACAGTTCGAAAATGTTTATTTGTACCTTTTTGCTTTTTCCGATCATATTTTGTCTGTAGTACATTTTTCTGCAATGTTTATGATATCTCTTTTTATTTTTGTTATTGTAAAGGTAATGACACTTATATATAATAGAAACGGATCTCAAAATGGATATTTTTTATAATTTATTATGTTGTTAAAATATTTACCAATTGGCAGCAAGTTCTTTCGATCTTGGCCGACAGTGCTTGTGGAAGAAATGGAGAAAAAATAATTGGCAAATGGAGACCATGGCGACCAGTTTAGTTTGTTTATATATTTATTTAATTAATTTGATCAAAGTAAAACTATGTTTATTGCATGTGATTTTGTTTTATGCAATACCTAAACATCAACGAAGATGGGTAGATTATGGATATTTGGAAATGAAATTTAGATTTGGAGGATATTCCTTGGAGCGTATGAATGAAAGAGGGCTTCCAGTCTTTGCAAATCGTGTAAGAAAAATACCCTGCCTTCTCTGAGAATGGAATTCAGGACCGGACTTTCCAGTTTACAGCGGCTTCAACAGAACCGTCTAAAACCCATTGTATTGAAGAATAATTAGGCAACATGCGTCCACAAGTATTCTTTGTTGAATCAGATTTAATAAAATTCATCATTGTATTTTTGAAGTGTTTTATTTCTCTTGATTTATTCATGTGACGCTTTATTCGTGTTTAGTTAATGATGATATTGAAGAAAAATATGTTTTGTTGAAATCAAGGTATGTAATTAAATACCACACGGGAAATATTAAATACTAGCTGACTCCATTCGCGTGAAAATGTATTAAATCGAACAAATCTATCCTACGGAGACCCTACATTTTCTGGAAAAAAGTAGCCTATGTGTTATCAGTTATTCCTTTATAAATAAATACATCCTAGGGGGTATCCATGGGGTGTAAGGGGGTCCAACCACCAACTCTCGGAGTCCAAGCCAACCTCACCTGCACGTGGTGCACCCTGCTGGCTAACGGACGAGGCTCTGGCAACCGATCGATGGCGGGATAACCATCGCAGTATGAAGGCGTAGATAAATGTCACAGGCTGATGATGGGCAGCAGCATCATCAGCGCGAGAATCTACGCCCTGCGCTCGCCAACCCGCCTGCCAAGCGTGGCGAGTAATGGCAAAACTCCCCCTATATGATTTTACAGAGAAAGGCCAGGCCCCCAGTTCCCGGCAGCCCTGCTATTCCTGGCCTCGGTAGCGGCTACGGTAACGGCGGGGCAGGGGGTGCTAAGAGTCCCCGGGTAAGATCCCGCTACCACCCCCGACGACGACTGGCCCTGGTAATACACAACATTCGCACTTTGAGGACAGACGAGAAGATTTTTGAGCTGGACGAAGAAATGAGTAGGTTACGCTGGGATATCTTGAGGTTATCGGAAGTCCGAAGAAACGGGGAGGACACGGTAATCCTCAAGTCTGGTAACCTGCTCTACTACCGGGAGGGCGACCAACTGTCCCAAGGCGGTGTCGGATTTCTCGTCAACAACATCGTATCCATTGAAAATGTGTCGAGCAGGGTCGTATACCTTATACTCAGAATATCCAATAGGTATTCGCTGAAGGTCATACAGGTATACGCGCCGACCTTGACACACCCAGATGAGGAAGTAGAGGAGATGTATGAAGACATTAGTCGGGCCATACACACCTCCGAAACCTACTTCAATGTTGTTCGGGTTCGATCCCCGGGTCGGGCAAAGTGATATTGGATTTTTCCATATCAGCCCGGAGTCTGGAATTTGTGCCCGATATGGCGATAGGCTCACCCGACTTTATTAATCTAAGGCTCACCCCCTATCACATCTGGGACGGAACTAAGCTCGGCGAAATGTGGGTGTTCTAGTTCGCTAGTACGACTCTGCCTACCCCTTCGGGGATACAGGCGTGAGCTTATGTTTTTATGTTTATGATGGAAGTCGCAGGCACCCTCAAATTAATCTCAACCAAAACGGGTGGAACGTCAAATACGAATCAGTTGATCGAAATCGGCCATATTTTTTGCTATTGCAGCGTTAAAGTAGGGTGCCAGCTTCTATAAATTGCAGATATTTTATGGGAGATTTTGGGAACGTTTTAACGCTATTGAGCTATTATGAATAACAATTTTTAGGAAACGTCCTTCAGCGGTACTATAGCGTCCCACTAAGTTATTATGAATAAAGGCCGTAGTGTTTTGGGTAGTAAATTTAATGGACTTTTTGATTTTTTTAACTTATTCGAAATTTTATTTTTTTATCATGTGTTATACCGGGAGTAAAGATTTCAAAACGAAATTATAATATTTTGGACCAAAACATTTTTGTTTTCTTTTTATTCGAAAATAAAGCTTGACATATACAGATTCTACCATGAAAATTGTAAAAAGGGTGCTACATTCGTTTAGGAATTATAATATCAATTCGAGTACGTAAATGTCGTACTGATCGAGGTACCGACCGAGAACCTCACTTTTTTTTCGTTGCCCGCTGACTTGAAATGTCCCATATGTATGAAATACGAGTAATGTGACACATTACTCACAGATATAAAATTAAGTATTTAAATTACTAAAATAAAATTATCCTTGGAGTATTTTTAATAAATTCCTATTACACAGGTTATTTCGATGATAAATCTATATTCATTACATTCATTGATATTGCTTTCTATAGTCAAGTACCCATTTGTGTTTGTGTGTAGTTTATACTGTATATCGTGTGTCGAGTACTCACGCCCTCGATGTAGTTGCGCACGTTGAGCTTCTCGTTCTGCGAGTGCGCCATGTCGTCGCCGGCGCCCATGGGCAGCAGCAGCACGTTGCGCCCGCTCGCCTCCTGCAGCGTGATCGTCACCGGGATCGAGCCGCCCTCGCGAGACATGTCCGGGTCCGTCTGAACGATCAACGATCAACGATCATAATACATACACCACGATTGTATAATTATAATCACTAGCTTTATCGAACACAAAACTAATCTTTAAATATAATCACAAGTTTAAAAACTTAACGGACCGACTTCAAATCTGATCGAGACCAAATTTATATGAGACGACCCTTGAAGTAAGCTCTATAGAACAGTCAGAATGTATACGAGAACAGTTTGGTTTTGTTATACAATGAAATACAGTGAAAATTGGTATCCTTTCTTGGTGCAGCGAATTGGTTTACCCAGTGTACAGTGTTGTACTTCATGCAAGCCTGGCATACAGGTGGCCAGGGCTGGTGTGCAAGCGGCTGCTTTCAGCCACAGGCGCGTCAACTTCCACCGAAAGTTTATTCCGGTTAATCCCACTTCTGACTTGAAAGAACACTGTACACTGGATAAACCAATTGGCTGCACCAAGAAAGGATACATTTTTACTAAGAATGACCCGGGCGCACGTCTTTCGATTCCTTTTAAGCTTAGTGGGTATGTGACTTGTCAAATACCCCACCCTTAACATTTCGGTGTTGCCAATTTAATAATTTAAATATCCTCCCAAATTGTTGAAACATGCTTAATTTAAGTGTAGGCTAACATTTAATTATTACATACCATACAATTTCGTATACACACAATCTGGCCACGTAGCTAAAATATCCATAACACAAATTCAACAATTCCCTAGAGTGGGGTCTGGACTATTGTGTGTAACTGTGTGACTTTTTTTTTCACCTGCCTTTATCCCAACCTCAATGCAGGTCGGCGCAAAACACTTTTTCAAGCATGTTGCAGAAATGATTTGGCTAATTTTTTTACGACCTACTGCCTACCTAAAGTCAACTGGGGCACTAACTGTGGCTGTGAGTGTCAGGTGTATATTGTACGGGATGGTTTATAAAGTGGGTACCAATAACAATTCCACATATAGAAAGTTCGATTTAAAGCATAATGGTAAAGTTAAAAAAATAATTTATTTTTGATCAATTATTAAGTATGGGGTTATTAAAATCGGATTGCAACTTGTAAATCTTCGCAATTAGCATAGGAATGGCTTTCTATATGCTAAAAATAAATTATTTACCACATAGGTAGTTTGCAAATGTACTGTAGCTAACTAAATATCCCGGAAAAAATTTTCCTCACAAATTGAAATCCCATTATTCAAAAACTTTGAGAAATACAAAGTTTTAAAGCGCTAGATTGATAGCCACCCCTCTTATAGTTATTATAAACACCAACTTTATTAAACACTGTGTATAATATATATGTGTGTATATGTGTATATATTTGTGTATATATGTATACTGTATATGTGTGTATATGTTACTATGTGACCTGGTAGATGAGCTTGGTGGCGCGCGCGGCGGCCTGGTAGTGCGGGTGGTCGGGGTTCTCGGTCCAGGCGCGGCCGCTCTGCGCCGTGATGCAATGTATATGTGCGTATATGTTACTATGTGACCTGGTAGATGAGCTTGGTGGCGCGCGCGGCGGCCTGGTAGTGCGGGTGGTCGGGGTTCTCGGTCCAGGCGCGGCCGCTCTGCGCCGTGATGCAATGTATATGTGCGTATATGTTACTATGTGACCTGGTAGATGAGCTTGGTGGCGCGCGCGGCGGCCTGGTAGTGCGGGTGGTCGGGGTTCTCGGTCCAGGCGCGGCCGCTCTGCGCCGTGATGCTCATCTTGTTCGGGGAGCCGTGCTCCGCCCACTGACACACACAAACTTATATATTACCTATATCACTCAACTATCGTTTTCCAAGACAATAATATACTTTTTTATAGCAGATACTGGCAAACGAGCAGATGGGTCACCTGATGGTAAGTGATATCCACCGCCCATAGACACCCAAGACACAAAAAGAATCATGGGTGCGTTGCCAAACTAAAAGGAGGGAAGAGATTGGGCAGTGAAGGGGAAAATCTCACTCACCGAACGAAACGCGACAGCAAGCTGCCACTTTACGTCGGTTTTCTGTGGGACAGTGGTAGCAAACCGGCGAGCCGGCCCATTCGTGTTGTAAACGTAACTGTCGAACTTTATGTTTAGTAACAAATCATTTTATTTTCTTTCATTCTTTCCACATTCCTTTATACTACCTCAATGCGGGATTGGCGTAACACATTTTTTGAAGCATGTTGCAGAATGGATTTAAGTAATTACAGACTTTTTAATTCCATTCTGGAAGATCCAATCTCGGGCAAATCGTGTTAGAAAAACACCTCGCCCGATCTGGGAATCGAACCCAAGACTCAAGGATCACAGTCCATATATGTACGCTGCCAATAAACCAATGAGGCGATATCATCAATCTTATTTCGAACAAAGTTAAGCTAATACATAAGAATTCAATGGGATGCATTCTGAAGATGTTACTCCATACCTTCTTGTTGACATAGTCAAACACCAACTTCTCGACTTCCTCGGGCTCCTGGTTCGGCACAAGCCTGATGGAGAACTTTCCTATCACTTTTCCCGGAACGACGGTCTTCGCGCCCGGCTGGAACGCGGCACCTGCGAATGACAAATAACGACTGTGGATTTATATTATGGCGACCACCAGGTGGCAGCACTGCAGCTTAAAATCCTACAATCTGCCAAATAAAATCACGGCAAGTATTATCATTGGTAAAATAATAAAATTAATAATATGAGTGGTAGAGCCACGCTGTGGACAGTAACGTCTACAGCACGAATGGGCCGGTTCGACCGGTTTGATACCACTGTCTCACAGAAAACCGACGTAAAGTGGCCGCTTGCTGTCGCGTTTAGTTCGATGAGTGAGATTTTCAGTGGCCCATTTCGCCTTCCCAATCCCTTTTCCCTCCCCCGCAGTCCCTCCTTCTAGGCTGGCAACGCACCCAATGATTCTTTTTGTCTTGGATGTTTATGGGCGGTGAAGATCACCGACCATCAAGTGACCCATCTGCTCGTTTGCCAGTCTCTGCTTTAAAAAAAGTGCACACAAATGTTATCTTAAGTAGAATTAGGTAGAATACAGAAGTGCAGAAGCGCCAAGTAGTTTCGCTTTGGATCGGCAAAATCATTTATCCAGTAAAATAAAATTAGATAAGGAGTCATTCAGTGATCTTTTATTATAACATAAAAACTATTGAAAAAATAGAAGGGAAAGAAAGAATTTTCAACTAGTTGGTTGGAATATTACAATACATCAGATAAAATAAATAGTGTAAGTATTATATAAGTATTAAGAGTTGAGACCCAAAACAGCTGTGTTATTGATGTTTACCTTCAATGCCGTGAAGAGACAGGCTAGGATATCTCCAGCGGTGCATCAACAGCTGCTCCTTGACACCATTGTGTGCCAGCTTGTAAGCTCCTATGCTATTTCTGCAACAGAAAATAAGGTACCCTTAGATATGAATAAATTGGTCTGGAAATCTTTGGAGGCGGCCTATGTACAGTAGTGAACGTCTTATTGTTGAAGATGAAGATGATGAGATTTGAATGGGTGTAATAGTTCAAATATAAATTCTGTTTTTCAAACATGATATGCCCAGTTTGGGGCAGGCGAAAGAAAATAAATTGAAATATTTTCTATAACACACTTAGAAAAATGTGTGTTGTATTGCGCCGACCCTACATTGGACTGGCATAAGGGTAGATGAAACGAAAGTTATTATTTAGATTCAGTTTTGTATTGTTATAAGTAATGTCATTCGAGAGGGTAAACTTAGGTTGACAGCTATAATCCCAGGTTCAGCAAGGCCAAAATCAAAGTATGAATATTTTTTTATTTAGTTTATTACCTGGGTAAGCCCATATTTACTCAATATGTCACGTCGATCCTGACAGAAATAAAGAATTGTAATCAATTACCTGTATGCTTCAGGGTCAAAATCAATGGTAGTATATAGTTTCTTCTCGTTTTCTGTAAGCGGTGCGACAGATTTGTAAATGTCCGTTATTAAGATCCTGCCATCCTTGTCCACTAGTTGGCTCATAAGATGAATAAGATCCGTCATCGCTGTAAAACAAAATTATGATCTATTTATCGTTCGTTCGTATAGTTCGGTGAGAGAGATTTCCGGTAGCCTAATTCCCCTTCCCTTTCCCAATCCCTCTTCCCTCCTCTTTCATACCATTTTTTTAGATTGGCAACGCACCCATGATTCTTTTTGGGTCTCGGGTGTCTATGGGCGGTGGAGATCACTTACCATCAGGTGACCCATCTGCTCGCTTGCCAGTCTCTGCTATAAAAAAAATATATGGTGATAGGCTCGACCCCCTATCACATCTAGAACGGAACTAATAAAGCTCAGCGAAATGTGCGTTTTCTAGTTCGTCTCTGCTTTTGAGCATACAGGCGTGAGCTTATGATTATGTAAATTATGGTATTGGAAAAATATCTTACAGTAATAAATTATATTATCAGTTTGCCTAGTATTAAGTATTAGGTACTAGTACATACTTGCAAATCCACTTATACTAAATAACCAACTAAATCGGAACCCAGTTCCTTAGATTGTTCGAGCTCAGTGCATAAGATAACAACGTTAAGAAAATTTAAGTAGAGTACAAGATTATAAGTGCAATATAAACTGGCTGATGCTTGCGATCATAATAACAGTATCTTGTCAGGGATAGTGTACCTTTCTTAAAGTGAATGAATTGTAAAAGTAGATTCTGCAGTTCAGAGGATTATCCATTACACAAACTCATTTTATTTATTTTCTTTATAATATTAGCATGAATATAAATAAAGAATACTGTGTTAAAAAAACATTGTCACGTACACATTTGAAGAAAATGGCAGAAAGAATATAATGAGATTTTACATTTATGATTTTAAAAAATTACGTTCACCTCGGTGAAGTCAAAGTTCACATTTTTTCAACGTCAGGCTCATTTGTTACACGTGAAGTAAACATTTTGAATGCATACTACTTAAAATTTGTCGATAAAGGGATTATTACAATAATTTATGATTGCGATTGTTGATTTAATATAATCAGTGAATGTGAAGATACGATGGTAGATAAACTATTTCAAATTGATTATGTTAAATATTTTTTACATAATTACAAATTGTTGCTAAGGAAATTATTTATCGATACAATATTTTTATTTATTTTATTTATTTCAAACAAAACAGCCTGTATTTTATCTTGATATTTTTTTAAAATAACGTTATTGAACTTTTCGATTATCAAATAATTTTACCCGAGCGATTAATTTATAAACACAATTTATTTGTGAATTGAAGAATGCAATAATATCGCATATGGATATCGCCAATTATTATTTCATCAACATCATCAACCATAGAACCACAGTCCACACCTAAATACCCCCCTCCCTTTCTCCAAAGATTTCCAATTCAACCTGTTGGAGTATTATTAAAAGTTTTGAGTGGTAGAGCCACGCTGTAGACAGTTACGTCTACAGCACAAATGGGCCGGCTCGATCGGTTTGATACCACTGTCTCACAGAAAACCGGCGTAAAGTACAAACTCGCTGTCGTGTTTCGTTCGGTGAGTGAGCTTTCCGGTGGCCCAATTCCACCCCACCCTTTCCCAATCCCTATTTTCCTACTTTTAGGTTGGCAACGCACCCATGATTTTCTTTTCTTTTGTGTCTATAGGCGATGGAGATCACTTACCATCATACCATCTGGTCGTTTGCCAGTCTCTGTTATAAAAAAAATACTTTGAATCAATTGACGTCACAGTCTCATAATATATCTCAAAAAGCTTTTTAAACAAACCATTCGAACGTAATCTTACGCAGTAAATCTAGCTCATCAACAAAATGGTTAACATTGTTACAGTAATCATCTCAAAAATGATAAGATTTAATGGACGAAAAAAATACTATTATGTAGAAACAATGTCCTTGACAGTAATGAGATTCTAGTTGCGACTTTTACCCCCAAATACTCATACACTTAAGGTCATTTGTCCCTATGTAATTTGAGGCCACCTTATCTGTCATAATTATATGGCGAAAAACAATGTAAAAAGCGGTTAAAATTGTGTAGCGTTCCAGTTTTCGGGCGTTAAACGTGCGTCATGTTCATGTTGCGGCAATCAAAAGTAATTATTACAACTGAATATCAATACTCATGTCAATGAGCACCTACAAATGTTTGCAATAAGAGTTGATTTTTTATATCTAAACGTTGTCTAACTAGTGCCCATTTATATTTTTGACTAGCTGACTCGCGCAACTTCGTCTGCGTCATATATGCGTAATTCTACATAACATAATAATATTTTAATGGTTAATTACAAATTGGAAAATAAAATCAAAGCAGGAGCCTCCGTCCGTCCGTGGATCCGTCGTTCGGAACTAAAGGGCGACCCAGATATTGACTTTGAAGTTAATCGAATAAAAGACAAAAAGCAAATTTTTAACCCCCTTTTCATCCCTTTATAGGTTAAAATAATATCATACCCCATGTTTGTCCTTAAGGCTAATGGTATCCTCATACCAGCTTATCATCCCCTATTTCAAAGGTAATTATTAGTATTTTAATTAATAAAGCTACTTGTTTCTACTTTATATTACAGTGTCTTTAATTTTTATGGGGCTATATAATGTAAAAAGAGCTTTATTTTATGTTTTGTTGCCTCAAAATGTTAGTTACCGCTGACTGAATGCAAGTATGTATTTCGTTTTTATCAATATAGTTTCTTATCAAGATAATATGTTACACATATTTAACATTGATTGATTCATATATTACAACATAATATGCCTTAGTTGAAAATATAAATAAGATATTAGGGGCGACTTGCAGCGCTATTACTAATCTAGAGTTACACCATATCTCGTTTTATTCTACAGCTCCACTATCACTCCCTATTTTTAAATCAAGAATAGGGATAAAAATAGAGATTTATCATGGAGCACAACTGGCCCTTATTAAAATTAAGTCCGCGGAAATGGCATGTTATCATTGTCTCAGTCGGAGCTGACGACTATAGATAGGGTCGCATCCTCGCAACACACTTTTTCCAGCATGTTGCAGAAACGAGTCGGGTTTGGTCTTTATGACAGGCTGCTTGTCTGACGCGGAGATCCAGTTCCTATCAAATCATGTTAAAAAAACAGCTTTGTTCGATCTGGGATTCGAACCTACAAAGCCTCCTGGTCCACGTATTTTATACTGCCACTAGGCCAAAGAGGCGATTATACAAAATACGGGTGTATTTAATATTTACCTTCATGCACAGTGCCGCCGTAAACTCCACTGTGTAGATCCATTTTCGCACATTCCACTTCCAGGAAATAATAGCTGATACCGCGAAGTCCATATGTAATGCAAGGTTTGGTTGTCCCCAACCAGTAGTTATCAGAGATACAAATATAATCGACAGTGTCAAAGAACCCTTCTGGCTTCAATTCGTTCATGAGAAGATTGTCAAGTCCCTCAGATCCTGACTCCTCCATACATTCAAAGACAAACTTCAGGTTAACTGGTAACTGGAAAGACATAGTATATGTATTAAAAGTTCTTTTGTACTATCCTAATAAAGCATGTATTCAGTAATAAGTACATAGTCGAAGTCGAAACTCTACACTTACTAGTCGCACCTCCGCCGTCATATGCATAGATAAGTTTGCCACTTATAGTAAAATTACTATCACATATCAGATATAAACTAGCATTGAAACTATGTTGCTTAATTGGTTTGACATAATTATACAGTAGTATTTATACCTATCCTAAGTTACTATTAATGTATCAATTGAATACTAATTCAATTCATTATTGCAATAAAACCCAAATCATCCAGTTATATAAAATCAAGATAATAATAATATTAGCCCTGTAATATTGAAAATTTTTAATATTTTTTTTTTCTCAAGATCAAGATCAAGACAAAATCAAGATACAACAACAAAAATCGGTTTTACATAAGACTTTGCTCGCGGCTCCGCCTGTGTCACCTACTGCATGGCACTACTGGCGCTGACCATCCAAAAACATTTACCATTTAAAACATTTATTTTATTATAGACACATAATATTAAAAATAATAAGGTCGTTGCGCCGGTTAGCGACCATTTAGTTGGATTGTGAACTTTGGGTGAGACAAAATACACTTCATCCACACAAAATAGTTAGCGACCATGTAAATTGGTCCTAAATATAGTTAATTTGTAAAACAAAACATAAAACATCACTCTTTCATTTATAAATAATATAAAATCATAGAAAAAATGCAAAAATAATCGAAATGCGAATAGATAGCGACCACTTTTTTCAATTAATGACTACTAGTATGCTAGATTACGACCACTAATAAAAAATGGCAATAAATGAATAAAACAGCATTTATTGAAATAAAATATATATATTATTATATTCACATCAAGGAAAAATCCGAAAGCTACTTATGAACCACGCTGTAAGCTGCTTTTCACGATTCACTCCTAGTATACGATCCTGATCCTAGTATACGAGTCTCGATAAAGTCACGTCTCTTTTCACTTAATCGATCCTATATCGTCGTTTGAGGAATTCCATACACACGACAAGTCTCTGTTATTCCCTTTTCTATCTCCCGAATGTCATGGAGAGCTTTTTTCAGGTCTTCTTGGGAGTATTGAACAGCCTTTTCTTCCTCTTAGATATTTTATCTTGAAAAAAAAATTACAGCCAGTTAAATAGTAAGATTATTGAGACATCTTAATTTGGACTGATTTTACTTTTATTCAATCAAGTAATCATTCGTGATCGATTACTCAACATACTTAGGCAGCTTATTTTAGTTTGCAGTCATCATTATTTTCGTACTAAAGCTACGTGGTCGCAAACTACCATCATAATTTGCGAACTGTATCAGTTAGCGACCAATGTGGGAGTGAATTCGACAAAGTTTTATAAAGAACACATGTGGTCGTTTACTGAAGACTTGCATCATTATGCTATTAAAAAACCAAATCCTAAATTGTATAACCATACACAAAACATTAAGAACATAAAATGCAAATAAAAATAAGATTGAATGAGTCAGAATACGACCACCTGGTCGCATTCTAACGTAATAATAAAATATGAATTTCAGTAGCCGACAACTAACATTTTGTTAATTATAACGTCCAATTCGACTTAAATACAATTAAACTATTGAAATCACATTATATCTGAAGTAACCACGCTTCTAATTTGAGTAAACAATGTACATTAAGTAACAAAACTTACCTCCGAACGCCGAGCGCCTTGCTATTTTTTGTTTTGTTTCTGCACTGCACTTTTACACACCACTGAGTCAACACGTAAACTGAACATCCCTTTTATTGTTTTAGAGTAAAAAGTTGATATCCAATTTAGTAAATTCTTAGTACATAACTATTCAAATAACATTTAAGGCATACTCTTTATGTTTACTCTTTATAGAAAGGTTATTATCTTCAATTAAAGATACCGAGTAAGACAAGTGGTAAACCGGCGTAATGACCCTATTAAGATGCTAATTCAAAGATCAATGTTCTTCCGAAGGCAACACAGCTGTGCGCAAAATACTTTATCGTCTAAAAATTATTGAGCTGCAAGTTGCAACTATACTTTTACAATCAGTCCACATATTTTGCCTGATATATATCAGGTAACATACATAAAAAAATACTAGCGAAATTATAACTTCCTTCCTTTGAAAAGAGCTATAATGTATTTATATCTTATCAATGTTAAATATTCATCATTTGATGAATATTTGAAACCTAGAAACATCGAAACCACAGGCCACCGATAAAATTATAGACCATCAAATGTGTGAATTTTTCGTAAACTGATATCATTATCGCGGTTCGCATAGATATCTCATTATCACATGTTAGAAAATAAATTCTACAAGAATTGCACGCAACTTAAAGTGTGCATGCAATTTCATAAAAATATTACCTAGATACCCGTTTGAGCTAGTATCAACAAACTTAGGCTAGAACATCCCTTCCGACCGAAGTCCGACCCGTGACCACGAAGACTGTAAAGCCTTCGAAACGTCGGGAATAAAAATTAAAAACCAAATCGTAATAGAATCCGTAAAAATAGTTTTATTTCAAGGAACCCTTATAGTTTTGCCATGTCCATCTCTGTCTGACCACTGTTTATCTCAGAGACCATAAGTACTAGAGTTCTGTAATTTGGCACGAGTATACATATCTATCAAACTCAGAAATGCGTGAAATAAAATTCTGAAAACAATTTTTTAGGGTACCTCCTATACAAGTAAATTAGGGTTGATTTTTTTTTCTCGACTATCCTATAGTGTGGGGTATCGTTGGATATAACGTATAATTTCTTATGATAATGATGATTGATGCTAATTTGTAACTGTAGATTTTACTTTTATTGTATAAGGTTGATCTCATTAATATTTCTTTAATTAAAATGTATATTATTTGTTACTTTCCAAAAAATATGTTTGAGCGGCATTACCCAAAGTCAGAGGTAATACCGCTCAAACATGTTTTTTTATAATGTGTTCCTACTACTAGTAGGTGAAAGATATATGCTTTTGTTGTTAAATTGTTGATTACTCTATAATTAAAGACTTTGTAACTTTTCTTAATTTTGATTTATAATAAATAATTTTAAAAATACACCATGTTTTCCTTAAATGAACGCCATTCCCCCTCCCTACCCTACTGGCTGTTATTTATTTCTGTTTCCAATATTGTATTTGGAATGTTAAATTTTTATTTCTTTGACTTGAAAATTTATTTCATTCAATTTTCTTGTGATGGAGGGAACAAAAGAATTACGTGCGACCGTGATTTCGATATTTAAGGCGGGGAAAAAACCTATGGAGATTTTCCGTGAGGTGAAAACTTTTAGTGTGAGCCGTAACTTCGTGTATTATACGATCAGTCGATACAAGGAGACAAGTTCTTTGCAAGATAGCAAGAGTAGAGGCCGGCCACGCTCTGTGAGAACGCCTGCGAACATCAAAATCACCCGAGAGTCTTCGCCGAAATCCATGTCGCACTCAGAAGAAAATCGCTCTGCAGACAAATATTTCGCGCGTTTCAGTCAACAGAATACTGAAATATGATCTTAAGATAAAGGCGTATAGCCGTAGAAAAGTTCACTTTTTAAACGATCGCCTACGTAAATTGCGACGCGAACGTTGTCCAGTACTGCTCAAGAGACACGATGCCAGGAAGATCCTCTTCACCAACGAAAAAATATTTACTGTTGAAGAAAAGGTTAACAGCAAAACAAAGTGTATGCCAAAAGCAGCAAGGACGTCCCAGCTTCAGCACGGAATCTCTCGCGTACCCATCATCCAGCTAGTGTTATGGTATGGTGGGGCGTTTCATAATATGAAGGTGTGACTCCGCTCCATTCTTGCCAACAAGGCGTCAAAGTAAAAGCTAAAAATTACCAAAATGACATTTTAGAGTCTGTTGTGAAACCCCCGACACGTACTTTATTTCACAACAAGGACTGTGTTTTCCAACAAGACTCCGCGCCATCCCATAAGCCAAAAACCACCCAAGCTTGGCTGAGGGAAAATGTCCCGGCCTTCATCGCAGCAGACGAATGGCCCTCCTCCGGCCCCGACGGCCGACCTGAACCCGCTGGATTATTCATTATGGTCTGAAATAGAGCTCAGCGCCTGCCGAAAGTTCCCCTAAACTTGGAGTCACTTAAGCGAGCCCTCGTCCGAAAAGCAAAGCGGATACCGCTAGAAAAGATTCGTGCCACTATTGATGACTGGCTAATCGTCTAAGGGGCTGTATTAAAAAAAAGGGTGGTAATTTTGAATAACAATTATATTTTATTGTTGATTATTATCTACTTAATGTTTGCTAAAAATTTTAAAATTATAAGTTAATTATTAAAAAAGTTATGCAACTTTTATTTCATCTTATGTAGGTACACACGAGGTAATTGCACTTATTTTGCTACTGACTATTTTTATATCTGACATCCGTATTTCTTCACTTCCAGGCGATTTATTAACATTCATAATATTATGTTTTATTACTTTAAGTACTTCCTGTTAACTAACAGGCTACCATCTGCCATCTCATAAATCTATCAGTTTTTTGCACATATTTATCTCTGCTTAGCCATTTTTCAGTACACACATGTTTGATTAACTTGACTTCCTCACAAAATGATGTTGCAAATCCATTAGTTATATAGCCAATATTACCCTTTACATTCATATTAGTGGTATTATATCATCTAAGGACTGTTTATTTTTGCCTAGTAAAATATTTATTCTATCCCAGATTTTCTTTATATTCTTATTACAGTCAATTATACTTTTTTTTATCATATTCATTGCTACATTTCCATATTATTTAAATAGGAAATGCCTCACTGCCTGGTACTGAGTTTAGTTTGCCCTTTTTGTATATTAAGGGCTGTGATAAGTTCAGAGAACCATGATGATATCATAGCTTCTTTGGTATTCTATTGGAGATATGAGGTGTTAACTTATGTCATAAATAATAACCATTAACCTTATTGGTACACATACAATAATATTTATGGTCTGTGAAATGAAAACTCGAGTTACCTCTTCATGCACTCCTTTGTAAGCATTGATGGCATGGAGCCAACCAAGCACTGGTCCTTTATCATCAGTGGAACCCCTGCCATACAACTTGCCATCTCTCTCAACCAGCTCAAAAGGTTCACTGTTCCATCCATCAGATTTCAATGCTGGCTGCACATCCAAGTGGCCATAGATGCAAATGGTGTTTTTCTTCGAATCCTAGTAATTAATAGTCAACAATATTATGCTATAAACTTTCATGTCTCTGTATATCTTTTATATTTGCAAAAAAAATCAATTAAAATGAATCTGATTTAATAGTATGGAATATGATATATTTTTACGACATTTGGCTTGCTGGTATTTGTGTGTTTGAACATGTATCATATATGTATGTGGTAAGCGTCAATATGTTGATAAGTCAACTTAAAATATTCAACGGAAATTGGCATTTAAATTGGCTAATTTATATTGTGTTGAATAAAAAGCAAATTCAGTGGTTAATTGACATAAGTAAGAACCCAGATACTAAGCAATGTAGATGCCGATTTTCTTACAATTAATATTCGACCCCTCCCATACAGAGTACAGGCGTTTAAAGATTAATTATGTGATTATTAAAAATTGAGGATATATACTTAGTTACTGTCTGCCTTAAAATTAAAAGTACAACCAATGCCTGTACTGAAAACTTGTCATAATCTCGATATGCCCTTATGCATGGGAGGGGTCGAATTATCTTGATATATCAACATATTCTAAATCTATCACAGACATAAAATCTACTGAAATGATTTTACAATGTTCATATTACAAAACCAAAATTTTATCTTTGTCATAGGTACTTAAATGTTGTTGACCCGTAAAGAGTTATTAATAACAATATTTCTTATGTGAAAGACAGAAGTTCAAATATTTTTGATGTTGGTGATGATGATGATGATGCCACCTGGTGAATGATGGTCGAGTGACAATTGATCCACTCCATGAATACTCTCTATTTACTCCAGTAGTCAGTTGAATTTCTGAGCATACTAGGCTTGTTTTAGCTTGATATACAAAAGTAATTGTTTTATGATTCATCATTTAGTGTTTAAATGAAGAGAGATAATAACGCATTTATAAAGTTACTTTGTGTGCATTGGTTATCTGCTCATCATTGTACAAATTGTATTCTTTGTATTTTTGGTAATAAATAAGATTTAGGTACTAAATTAATAGGACTATTGAAAACATTATTACTTTTTACACACATAACATAACATAAGCTCACACCTGTATCCACGAAGGGGTTGGCAGAGGCGCACTAGCGAACTAGTACACCCACATTTCGCCGAGCTTAGTTCCGTCCCAGATGTGATAGGGGGCGAGCTTATCGCCATATCGGGCACAATTTCCAGACTTCAGGCTGATATGGAAAAATCCAATATCACTTTGCCCGACCTGGGGATTGAACCCGAGACCTCAGGATGGTAGTCGTACCGAAATACAACCACGCCACCAAGGCAGTATTACTTTTTAAATAACTAAAAAACCATAAAAAAGGAAAAGATTAATAATGAACATAGTAGGTATATTATCTCATTCATTTTGTATGTTAACCAATTTCTTGAAACTACAAATTTTATTTTAGCTGCAACATGGTCTCATAATTATTTGTAAAATTTCACAATGGGGTATAATAAAATTACACTACAAAACAGATAATTTCGTTAATATTATGTTAGAATTCACATATACCAGCTGTAAGTCTACTTAGCACTAATAATTGCAAGATTGATGTTAATAAGGAGTATTGAAAAATACTTTTAATTACTACACTAAAATTTATGTAAGAAACTAATATCACATACAACTCTTCAGTAGGTATTCATTTACAAAGTTGTTTTTTAAGATTTCAAGAAACCTTTTAGTAAACATAGGTAAATCTGTGATGGCACCTACCCAAATTTAACTAATTTTTTATTTAGCCCTTAACTACTACTATAGTAAGCAGGTAATAATAAAATTAGCCCTGTAATATTACTGTCCCGACACAGGGCTCCTCTACTAATGAAGGGGTCACAGTCCACCACTCTGGCCTAAAGCAGGTTTGTATACTTCACATACCATCAATTTTTTTTTGTGGCGAAATTATTTGTCTTACAAAGTTTATCTTCAAGCATGCCTTAATTTATAATGAATACACACTAGAAAAATCAAAAATGCATGCTCTAATTTTGGGGTTGGTCTTGAACCTCCAATACTCATCCTCGTAGACCATATCACTCATAACTGAGCTGTCACTGCTTTCAATTATGTTTTATTTTTATCTTCAAAATATCTATAATTTTCTAAGATAAACGATATGTTATATACTTACATTACCAAGAACGCCCACTAAAACGGGCGGCAATTTCACTTGTTTCCCATCTATAGTCTGGAAGCCAACATCTCTTAGCTGTGTGGTGGCTCCAACCTCTTTCAACTTTTCTTCCGTCCAATGTACCATACGAATACATTCATCTCGGTATTTAGCATCGCTTGAAACCGATGGAATAGCCACTGCCTCCTTCAAGAGATTCTTGTAAGATTCAACATTTTGGTCCACGAATTTAAAAATTTGAGGTAATGCTTTTTCAGCCATTTTCGCAGAAACTTCTCTTGGTGTAGCAGAATACTTCTTAATATATTGATTCAATAAAATATTATTTATAGCAGGACTGCACCGCTTCGCCGGCAATTTTATTTGGTTGTAAAGGCGAACCGCCCCTCTTATAAACGATGTCATTGTCTATAGTGACGTGACGTTTGTTTGTCACTCGCACACGACTACGACGTACTCAACGTTTTTTTCATTCACCTCAACCACCGCAAAACATAAATAATATTATAGGTACCACTATGACATTATAACAATACGAAAAAAAATAATACAACGAAAAACAATACGAAGCACAACATAAACGAAAACTCAAAACTCCACTGAGTTAAGATAAAGTAAAGCACGCGAATCGACGCGTGCTTTACTTTATCTTAACTAGACTATATAATCTAAATAACTTATCTATCTATATAACTTATCTTAACTATCGATAGGTCGATCTGGAAACCTTTGGGGGGGCTTACGTCCAATAGTGGACGTCTTGTGGCTGAATGATGATGATGAAAACACGCGTATAAAGTGAGAGGAGTTAGTCCCCTCTTTAGTGTAGTGTCCGTATATATATGGGCTGTGGACCTGGGTCCGATTCCAGAGTCGGGCAAAGCAATTTAGGTAATTTCATTTGCCCGGGACTAGATCCCCAGATGGGGGTTGACGTCAGACAGGCTGATCGTAAAAACTAAGCCAAATCTTTCCTGCAAGACACTTAAAAAAGTGTGTTGCGCCGACGCTACCCCACATAAAGGGCAAAGATAAGGGCAGATGGAAAGAGTAACTTAGAGAACGCATGCATTATACTTATCAATCTATTAATTTCATACCATTAGCATACCAAAATATATGAGAAACGTATATTTTAATGAAATTAGAGAAAGCGAAAGTTGTATATTAGTATAGTTTGAAGTCGAAATCTATAGTATCTGCCTAGATAGCGATACAGGCGTGGTATTTATTATATATTTGACTTGAGAAATTCCTACCTCATTATGCATATGAATTTGTCACTCAGCCTTACGAACTCCTTGAATCGCCTAGGTTGCCCAACTCTAAAGATATATGTCACTTGACTTCTGTCATTTTTAGGGCTGCCAGTACAAAAACGTATTTTATACTGTGATGAAAAAAATATAATCATAACCAAAACCCTACCAATCTCCTACATACAACATACAACCTTGCGTACAAATCTTAGATAAAGAATGATATAGATCGGGCGTCTAAGTAGTAAAATCAAGCATAAGTGAGATAGATAAATGCAATTTGGAGTGTGAGTGATAGAGACAGACGATTTTTTTTTATCTCGTTCTGCGTATACGTTTTTAATGCCCGACTCCAACTCGAATTTGGTGTCATGAATGGAATTAAGTGTTACCAGGAAAACAAAAACTTAATTTCCCAAATAACGGGAAGTTTACATTATGTCGCGTCACCTGCACAAAACATAACACAAAACACCTAAGCAAGACATGGTTTCGCTACACATTTTTATCTATGGTCCATTGTTCTTTGAGGAAGAGACAGCGAAATTAATTGTTTTGCGTTTGTGTTTTTGTGTTTTATATCAAGTATTATCATTAATATTTTTCGAAACAAAACACGAAAAACACCTACATAAAACAAGGTTTTTCATTGTCTCCTGCTCATGTAACAATGGATCATAGACAAAAAAAAATAGAAATACCATGTGTCCACTACGCTTCGCTATATCCGGGGAACTTTTAAAGTAACGCCTATTCAGGACAAGCTTACGGAGTCGCGACTACGATAGTACGGCCACGTCATGAGAAGACCGAAGGACCACATGACCAGAAAAGTGGTGAAACACAAAAACACAGTAAGAAAGCCCGGAAGACCCCGACTAACATGGATTGCTATAGTTAATAAAGACCTAGAATATAATAATATAGACCCGACGACGGTCCAGAATAGACACCTCTGGAGACACACGATTAGGAGTGCCGACCCCACATAGAAATGGGGTTAAGGCCGGAAGAAGAAACCATGTGCCCCCCAGATCCTTATGTTTTGTGTACATGTGTTGTGTAATGTTTTAGTGCAGGAGACGCGGCTTAATGTACAACTTGGGTTCTATATATTTTTGAGTTTTTTATTTCTTTCTACCTGCCTTTATCCCACCTTAATGTGAGGTCGGAGCTACACACTTTTTCAAGCATGTTGCATATAGGATTTGGCTTAGTTCTTATGACCGGCCGCCTGCCTGACGTCAACTCACTATGAGGGATCCAGTCTCGGGCAAATTAAATAAGAATCGTCCAACCTGGGAATCGAACCCAGGACCTCCCGGTTCACAGCCCATACATGTTGCCACTAGACCAAGAAGGCGACTTCTGAGGGATTATTAACCAAAAATAAACTCGTTAGTTATTGCTGTAATAACGCTTTTAAATGTTTATTACCAAACAAAATGAAAAAAAATTTTTTTAATATGAACTACATTTCAAATAAATGATGGGTACATTTTTCCAACACGGTATCCCTGTGTCTTATATTCTGTCCCTTACGGGTATACGCGCATGGCTACTCTATATATTCTTTCTATAGGGTACAAATAGACAATAGCTAATGATAATTTTTCTATTCGATAGCGGTTTTTGCATCAAATAAGTAGGTCACGTCACGCCCACCTAAGCGCCCAATTCACATTTCCACTACTTTTATTCCGTGGTTGCAATCAATCACGGTCTGCAATAATATGTACTTACATAGCATAAGCTCACGCTTACATTCCCTTAGGGGTATACAGAGGCGCACTAGCGAACTAAAACAACCCACATTTCGCCGAGCTGTTGACCGAATTCCGTCCAAAATGCTTACGTCAAGATGTGATAAGACCGAGCCTGTCGCCATATCGGGCAAAAATTCCGAGCTGTTGACCGAATTCCGTCCAAAATGCTTACGTCAAGATGTGATAAGACCGAGCCTGTCGCCATATCGGGCAAAAATTCCCGACTCCGGGTTGATACTGAAAAAATTCAATAACACTGCTCGAGCCGGGGATCGAATCCAAGACCTCAGGACTTAGAGCATTTATGCGCGCACGCAATACCACCGAGGCAATAATACTTCATTGTAAAATTCTTCTTAGGAGCGACCAACGAAGTGATTAAATTAGGTACATGTTCTCTTTGGTGATAACATTAAAGAAGTTTCAGTGTCATATTTTGTCAGGGCATCAAAACATAAAAAATATGCCTTCAGCCTAAATTAATAACATATTTGGCCTATTGTTACGTTATGTTCATTTTCAGCACGGTTAAAACCAGCATGTAAAACTAGGGCAAGTGATACCTACCCATATACTGGGCAGGACATGGAAAAAATCCAGCCCGCAAAAGACATCTGTAGATTGTCTGTGTAAAAGATATTGTACAGTTAATTATTCAGTTAGCCTTATATGAACAACACCTTTGGACACCATCCTTTGGGTAAGCATTCTGGTAACCTTCACGTTGCCATGTACCTACCTAGCTAGTATTCTAGAACATAATATCTATGTATGGAAATTGGAAAGAGAGCCGGCGCGCAAAAGGGCGCTGTTGCTTTTAGTTATTATAGAATAGTAATTAATACACTAAAATACGGATTTTGGGTAAACTGCCAAGCTCATTGTACCTGCAAAACTACTTACCTATATCGCATTTCGGGTGAGCAGTAAACTACCTATGAGTAGGTACCTACACGGCATCTTAAAACGAGACGGTAGACATGGCAAACGGAAGTTTTCTTATTATTTGCATGGGGATCGAACCAGAGACCTCAGGACGGTAGTCGTACTGCGCACGCAATACCACTAAGCCACCGGGGCAGTCTGAAATGAAAGTAGAAGAAAAAGGAAAACCATAGGTACCTACTCCTAACCTAGGACTGGTTATGAATTGTGTTTAAATTTTTATGACAACCAATTTTACCGACTAGTTACTCTAACGCCTATTTTATTTTGGAGCTTAAAGCAAGTAGATGCATCCTGTTAATAAAAACGATAAATGTCTAGCGATTAGTCAATATTACATACATACATATATACATAGACTCACGCCTTTTTCCCATAGGAGTAGGCAGAGACAACGACAACAACTTGCTACGATCCTTACACACCTCTTTGGCCTCATTCAGTCTCATTACATTCTTCATGCATGCACATCGGTTTAGGGTACTTTTAACTTGACCTTTCTCGAGTAAATCTCTGTGAATATTATCATAAAATAAATTATTTTACTATATTATTTTATATTACAGGTACTCATGTGTTTTGAACATGGCTGATTACAATAAAGATGCAAGAATAAAAACAAATACGGTGCTCGTACTTTATAAAAACCTTTTAGTAAAAAAAATATATATTCTGAACAAAAATATTGCAAAGCTTAGTAATAAAATGAGCTCAGAGGCAATTTTAACAAATAGCCCATGCCTTGAATATTATAGTATGACAGAGCTAATTCCAGATTTTGTTGATGAATTATTTACAAGGCGAGATAATATTTTCCCAATTCAAAACAGAGTAGTTCGACAACTGGAAAGTGGCGTTGAAGTTGACATAAAACAATTGTTGTTGATAACAACGAATAAAAAGTTAGAAGCAACTCCAAATATTGACAACGCTCTTTCTCGTAACATAACTTACTCTCTAGATATAAAATCGATGGAAAGTGTTATAAATTGTCACAAGTTACGAAATATTGCCTACTGTTGTCCATGCACACATAAAATCACATTAATAATGTTTATTGATCGGAATAAATCGGACCATTGTCGAAATAATTATGGATGCAAAATTGGTAGAGAAATACATCAGTTTGAAGATGAACATCAATATTTGAAATTACTTCCGATTATGGACAATAAAATAAAAACAGATAATGCCATGGCTCTAAAAATACCAGAAACGAAAATTTTATGTGACTACGCATTTAAAGATGTAGTAAAATCTTCTGGTGATATGAAACGCATTCACTGTTATATTAAATCAAATAAACAATTGGCGCCCTCCATACGACACTGGCATATAAGAAATATATCCCAAGGTTATACACTGAGAAATATTTTGGTAAAACACGACTTTAATGTATTGAACCTATTTAGAAACGATTATTTTGTAATTATATTTACAGCGAGAATCGACATAACAATTGATTTACAACCAAAAAACTTGATTATAGGATTCTGCAGAAATCATGCATGTTTCCATGCCAAATTGTGCAAAGCCAATGAGCATAAAAAGCTTTACAATAACAGCAGCCACAAACACCCAAAGGAAATTATTATAAAATATCAAATTGTAATTAAAACGTTGCAATATGTAATGTATTTAAGGGATTCGAGAACCAGCTCCAATATTTCGAGACAAAAAAAATATTTGCTTAGCAAGAATATTACTAATAATGAAACTGTCAAAAACTCCATAAATTACACAAAAGAGACACATGAAATATTTAAGGAACCTCTCAGAGATGGAGGCATCAAAACTTTTGCTATTCTTTCTATCGATAATTTGTTAGCGCAACATTACAAAATAGTACGAAAACAATCAACAAGCAATTCTTTTAACAGAAATGAAAGTGAAGAAAAATTGCACTGTAAGTCAACACTACTTGTGGGTAAAATATGGTTAAGAAATTTATTTACAAATTCAAAAAATATTAAAACTCACTTCGGTATAACATCAAGTAAACCAGATTTTATAAATGAAACGATGTTTGATACCCCATTATTGGATAGATGTGTCGAGTTAGCTAATAAATGTTGTAACTTTATTACAAAACAAAAAATTTATAAGGATTTCTTAAATGTGCTGGGAGGAAACTTCATAAATGTAATATTTAGCAATGCAATATTTGGTAAATAAAACGTAAAATACGAGTTTTAACTTTATTTTGTCTGGGTTAATTCAGTCTATTGTCAATAAAAAAATTAGAAAATACAAATAATTTAAATATTTTGAACAATTTTCTTACACTGCAGAAACTATTAAGGGGCTATTCCTAAAATGCATTCACAAAAAGGCAATAGATACGAAGGTCTAGATTTTGTAACAAAATATAATGCGTTTTAAGAAAATATAGCGCACAGTGACGAAGGGAGTGTTTAGAATTATTTCAAAAGAACAACATTTTTTTCACGTATTTTATGAATGACCCCTGAACATATTTAGTAAATTATACACAATAAATCTTTTTCAAACAACTATTTTAAAGCAAATAAGTTATTAGCTCTTACAGTTACTATAATTAATTAGTTTGGTAGTCCAATAGTATAGACACGCACTGTTATTTAATTGGAAAGTACGTTTTATATTTTTTTACGTTGAATATAATTAAGTGAGATGGAATGTTAATACATCACACCACAGTCTTTGTAAGTTTGTACACAGTCGTCTTCATATGATGTGTTCTTCAACAATTGACTGTCCGCAATATTCTGAAATAATAAAACACGTCAATATAATAACTGTTGTCCGCAATTCCGTTCGCGTGGATAAATTTTCCCCATATTTGCAAAATTTTCATTGATATTCCGCTGTTTTTGGTCATAACGTGATGTTATACCGCCTGTAGTTTTTGTCGATAAAGGGGCTATTTAACATTATAATAAACTGAACCAGTAGTTGCTGAGATTAGCGCGTTTTCTATCTCACAGTGTTTATCGTTTTATTTTTGGCTGCGGTTAAGAGTCTTATTATCTGGGATCACGTTAAAAAATAAATCACGGCAGAATTGGGAAATTTTTGATCACTGTAACTAAAAATGTGGCTATTATCACTTAACCATGGTACATGGTTTTTTTTTTCCCCCAGAGCATATGTTGCCCTCTCACCACAAGCGGGCACCACCGCTTGACGTTGAGTAACGGGACACCGTGTATAATTCAGTGTATAGATCTGTATAATGTTACCCCGAGGCTGCATCATCGACGGACACGGCGACATTGCCGTCGCCGCCGTCTGCGGACGCGTCCACGAACACCGTGCGGGCGTGGCGCCGCAGCCAGTAGGTGAGCAGCGCCGCCAGCAGCGTGAGCAGCGCGCCCGCCGCCCCCGCCGCCCGCGCGCCGCCGCCCCCCGCGCTCACGAACACGCGCGCCCACATCGCGTGCCACACAGACTCCGTCCACGTCGAGTACGTGCCCGAACGCAACTCGTAATCTCAAACAATGCACAGTTACACGTTGTAACACGTTGACGCTTTACTCGTCACGAGTGATAGTGATGGCTACATTATGGTAAGAACACTTGATTGGTTAATGATTAAGTAAAATAAAAAGGTTTTTTTCTACCTGCCCTTATCCCACCTTAATGTGGGGTCGGGATAACATATTTTTCAAGCATATTGCAGAAAGGATTTGGCTTAGTACTTACGATCTCGCCGCCTACCTGACGTCAACCCCCTCTGGGGGATCCGGTCCCGGACAAATTAAGTTAAAAAATTCGCTTGCCCGACCTGAGAATTGAACCCGGGACCTCCCGGTCCACAGCCCATACATGCTGCCACTAGACCAAGGAGGCGACGTATGTTGCGAAAGAATATTGGGGAAAAAAATGCCATCCCAAATATTTACGAGAAACCTTAACAAAAACAAACCTCACAAAAACTACCTATTTGATGTAAATAACCAAAAATAACTCACCTGGTATGATAAAGGCTGGACTTACAGCTTGACTAAAGTTCACGGACGTCTGAATACAAACGCCAGTATGATTCCATCCGCGAAGCCAATAATTTGTGAAACCCTAATAATAATTAATAATAAATAAAGGAATTGCAAGTGCAAAAATGGTATCACTTATGTCAGTAATAACAGTACTCATTACTGGATTGGTAGTGGAATACATTTTATAATTGGTATGTTTCTTTTATGAACTTTGGTACAGACTATAGACACAATGTTTGAACCCAAAAATGTGGTCCTTCTCTGTGTAGCTTAAAAATTGAATGAATTTTGATGTCAGTTTTCAAACTTATTAGTGAGTGGTAGAGCCACGCTGTAGACAGTTACGTCTGTATACAGCATGAATGGGCCGGCTCGACCAGTTTGATATAACTGTCTCACAGACTACCGACGTAAAGTGGCAGCTCGCTGTCGCGTTACGTTCGGTGAGTGACATTTCCGGAGGCCCAATTCCACGCTTCCTTTCCCAGTCTCTATTTCTCCCCTTTTAGGTTGGCAACACACCCATAATTTTCTTGTCTTAGGTGTCTATATGAAGATCATTTACCACCAGGTGACCCATCCGTTCCTTTGCCACTCTGCTATATAAAAAAAAATGTCGAATAACAAAGTGTCTCACGTCCTCTTTTTGATGGTCACACTGCGACCTGTTGAGCGCGAGGTGTTGTCCGGTGAGCAGCGCGAGCAGGTGTCCCGCGAACACGGGCGCGGTGGTGGGCCACGTGGACACGCCCACGTACAGCGGCGCCGCGCGCGCCGGCACCTCCTCCGCCGCGCCGCCGCTCGACGCGAAATCCGCGCTCAGCAGCAGGCGGCACGACTGACTGCGCAACAAGCAGTACAGCATCTCGTCCACCTGCGATGGAATTGGGTACTTGACTAATTTTTTTAAATTAAATTGTCACGGGCGGCTGGGCCTCCGGTACAAACATACGCTTATGTGACATATATATGTGCCGCTTCCGACGGGTTAATCTATACTAATATTATAAAGCTGAAGAGTTTGTTTGTTTGTTTGTTTGTTTGATTGAACGCGCTAATCTCAGGAACTACTGGTTCGATTTGAAAAATTCTTTTTGTGTTGGATAGCCCAATTATCGACGGTGGCTATAGGCTATATATCATCACGCTATGACCAATAGGAGCGGAGCAGAAATGAAAAATGTTTAAAACCGGGGAAGGCGATATCTCAGAAACTACTGGTTCGAATTTAAAAATTCTTTTTGTGTTGGATAGCCTATTTATCGAAGATGCCTTTAGGCTATACAACATCACGCTTTGACTAATAGGAGCGGAGCAGAAATGAAAAATGTTGCAAAATCGAGAAAATTTATATCTCGGACAGAAACTACTGGTTCGAATTGAAAAAATATTTTTGTGTTGGATAGCCCAATTATCGAGGGTGGCTATAGGCTATATAACATCACGCTATGACCAATATGAGCGGAGCAGAAATGAAAAATGTTGAAAAGACTATATTTCAGAAACTACTGGTTCGATTTGAATTTTTTTTTTGTGTTAGATAGCCTATTTATCGAGGATGGCTATAGGCTATATAACATCACGCTTTGACCAATAGGAGCGGAGCAGAAATGAAAAATATTACCAAATCGGGAAAATTTATATCTCAGACAGAAACTACTGGTTCGAATTGAAAAAAATATTTTTGTGTTGGATAGCCAAATTATCGACGGTGGCTATAGGCTATATAACATCACGCTATGACCAATAGAAGCGGAGCAGAAATGAAAAAAGCTGCTAGCGGGGAATTTTATATCTCAGAAATTACTGGTTCGATTTGAAAAAATATTTTAGTGTTGATCAAGGGGATGAATGGTAGGGTGACTGACAGGGTGATTGTTGGGGTGACTAATGGGATGACTGACAGGGTGACCGACGTGAGGAATGACGGGGTGACTGACAGGCTGACTGATGGGGTGGCGGACGGAGTGACTGACGAGGTGAATTACGGGGTGACAGACGGGGTGACAGATGGGGTGACCGACTGGTTGACAGCCGGGGTGACAGATGGGGTGACCGACTGGGTGACAGACGGGTGACGGAAGGGTGACAGACGGGGTGACAGACGGGGTGACGGACGGGGTGACAGACGGGGTAACAGACTGGCGACAGACGGGGTGACCGACTGGGTGACAGACGAGGTGACAGACGGGGTGACAGACGTGGTGACAGGCGGGGTGACAGGCGGAGTGACAGGCGGGGTGACAGGCGAAGTGACAGGCGGGGTGACAGGCGGGGTGGCAGGCGGGGTGACAGACGGGGTGACAGACGGGGTGACAGACGGGGTGACAGACGGGGTGATAGAAGGGGTGACAGACGGGGTGACAGAAGGGGTGACAGACGGAGTGACGGACGTGGTGACAGACGGGGTTATAGACTGGGTGACAGACGGGGTGACAGAAGGGTGACAGACGGGGTGACAGACGGGCTGACAGACGGGGTGACAGACGGGGTGACGGACGGGGTGACAGACGGGGTAACAAACTGGTGACAGACAGGGTGGCCGACTGGGTGACAGACGAGGTGACAGACGGGGTGACCGGCGGGGTGACAGACGGGGTGACAGGCGGGGTGACAGACGGGGTGACAGACGGGGTGACAGACGGGGTGACAGAAGGGGTGACAGACGGGGTGACAGAAGGGGTGACAGACGGGGTGACGGACGTGGTGACAGACGGGGTGATAGACTGGGTGACAGACGGGGTGACCAACTGGGTGACAGACGGTGTGACAGACGGGTGACAGACGAGGTGATAGACGAGGTGACAGAAGGGGTGACTGACGGCCGAAGTAGATCATCCCATTACCTCTTTTAGAATTATTGTGCTATAGGTGCCTACGACTCACTCTTTCAACCCTCTCTCTCATACGCAGACGAAGTTGCGCGGGTCAGCTAGTATTAAAATATTCTCAAAAATAAAAAAGTTATGAGCCTTTGAATTTTGGTGTAACCTTTAAATTGCGGGAAAGAGAAGTAACAGTATAATCACGTCACGCCATAACGGTACGCCCGTTGGAAAGGGATAGCAAGATATCAAGATATCTCCAATATGCCCAAAATTTTAAATATAAATTACTGCCTCATTTTTCAACCAATTTCGATACAGTTTTAACAACAGGGTTTCTTTTTTGTTTTATTTGCTATTACACATAAATATGCGTATAAAATCAAACATAGTCAAGTACCCAATTGGGTAACAGCCTGTTTGATTTTTTACATTATTTTACAGGTAGGACAGCCTCCGTGGCGCAATATTACTGTCCCACTACTGGACACGGGCCTCCTTTACTAATAAGGGGGGTTAGGCCTTAGTCTACCACGCTGTCCTAATGCGCCTTGGTAGACTTCACATACCTTACAAATTCTCGCGAATGCAGGTTTCCTTACGATATTTTCCTTCACCGTTATAGCAATTGATAATTCACAATGAAAATACACTTAACATAGAAAAATCAGAGCTGTATGCTCCTTTTGTGGTGGGTCTCGAACCTCCGTCACTCGTGTCGGCAGTCCGTACCACTCCGAATTGAGCTATCGCTGCTTCCTATTACTTACAATTATTTTTTATAGCGAAGATCATATTTGAAATACAATAAAATACACTATATTATACTAGCTAACTGACTTACCAAATGGGCCGAGGCCTCTACATCGCCGGTGAAATTCTTGCCAACAACTCTCTGATACAAAGCCCGAGCCAGCGCTGTAGATAACCTAGATATCTTCACCTGTATCTCGTTATCTTTCATAGTACCATTTGCGAGAAGCTCAGCAGTGGACATAACTTAAATCAAAATACATTAACTATTAGTATAATATACTTATTAGGGCGACTTGCATCACTATTACTAACTTACAGTTAGTCCTAACCTCTAATTAAATTGAAAAAGAAACATATGAATGACATGTAATTCATTACATGTAGCCCCTTACTTATAAAAATATTTGAGCGCTGCTTAACTTTATACCATAGGCTGTCCCTTTCATTTTTAAACAATGTAACTCAAGGAAAAAAGTGACAGGTTATTCGTAACCATTAGCTCAGCTAAAAATGCTGTTTTAAGTAAGGCCCGTAATGTTATACATGTAATTACAGATAATTAACTTGAGGTTAGGACTAACTGTTAATTAGTAATAGTGGTGCAAGTCGCCCTAAAGTAGGTAAACCAATAAAACACATAACATAACCTCACGCCTGTATCCCTGAAGGGGTAGGCAGAGGCGCACTAGCGAACTAGAACACCCACATTTCGCCGAGCTTAGTTCAGTCCCGGATGTGATAGGGGGCGAGCCTATCGCCATACCGGGCACAAATTCCAAACTCCGGGCTGATATGGAAAAATCCAATATCACTTTGCCCGACCGGGGGATTGAACCCGAGACCTCAGATCCGTAGTCGTACCGAAATTCAACCACGCCACCGAGGCATACAAATTGATTATTGTAATAAATAATATTTTAACACTTACAGGTTCCATTGTTGCTAATGCTGATGTTATGATAATTAAATCCAATTTTGTCGTAATCGTCTAAAGCGGAATTGTAATACATGTTGGTGAATGTAGCATTGTGGTCGGTTAAAAGTATTTCGCCCAAAACTCCACTTTCTGTGACATTTTTTAATATTCGCCGGAACGAATGCAACGAAGAAGGTGGTAAATTGGTCGTATATTCGGAGAAAACTGTCATGTTGTACATACTGCTGTATGAAGACAGATCTGTGAGAAACTTCAATGTCTGGAAAATGCAATAAAAAATTTAATTACTGGTATAATAAAATATCATTATAATGGTTTTATTGTGGTTCCATTCCACTTACAAAACATTCAAGTAAAAATTAAATAACAAACTATATTGAATATTTTTATATTTCAGTACTCTTTTTGTTAATAAATGTAAACTATTTTATATAAGTTCTTTGAATTATGAAAATGTTAATATCAAACATACCTCAGACACAAGGGTGGTAGCGGTGAAAGCGTGCAATGGCCACGTGGTATCGTTCAAATGGTCCACGATGGATCCGCCGATCTGTCCGATCTCGACGTGCAGCGGTATGTCGGTGGGCGCGAGCGGCGCATGCGCGGGCCACGTGCCGCGCTCTATGTCGTACGCGACGCGCTGCGACCCGATATAGTCGAACGCTTCACCGTTCAATAGAGTCCATAGGACATTATGTTCTGAAATATGGTACACAATGAACTCGCGCCTCTATCTCCTAAGTGGAGGCAGAGGTGTACCGATGTACCTAAATCATCGAGGTTGTTTTCTTCCCATAATGTGGCAGAAGTGAGTTACCTCCTTGGTGTAGTCACATAATATTATATTGGTTGTGAACCAGAAAGGAGGTTGACTACAGGCAGACAGCCAGTAGCAAAAACTAACCTGAATTCTTTCTACAATATGCTGGAAAAAGTGGGATAAGAAGAATGTGATAGAAGAGAATTCATTACCATGTTTATTATCTATTATGTCATTTTTACAACATAATGTGCCTTAGAGAGTACCTAATAAAGCAAGTGTAAGTGGACAATAAGTTGATATAAAACTAAATTATCAATGGTACATACCATACAAGTGTGCATCTGTTATGGGTATCATTTGAGACAGTGTAGCCGCAGCTGTTATTAGAGTGACCATTCCTGCTACAGAACTTGCAGCACCAGGAGATACACCTGTTAACAAAAATACTGGTAATAAGACCAAAATATACATGCGCAGAAACAAGGAAATAAATACAAAAGCCAAAACAAAGTTGAGTGGTGGAGCTACACTGTAGACAGTAACGTCTACAGCACAAATGGGACAGCTCGACCGGTTTAATACCACTATCTCACATCTGTACAAAACTACATATCTTAAAACATTTTGTATCTCAGTTTTCAATACAATGTTTCCTTATATTTTATATAGGCACAAAAATTAATACTAATTTCGAACATTATAAAACATGTTGATCACAATCACAGGATTGTGATCAACATTTTATATTAATTTTATATTATTTTAAGATAAACAGTTATATTAAAATTAATATAAAATATTCGATAATAATAGCAGATCAGTTTTTTTAACCCAATGTTGATTATAATGAAAAATTGGTTGACATTATTTAAGAAAATGCTTTATTTTCGAAACAATGAAAAGCAAATAAAAATACTAACCATCAAAAAGCGAAGCACTGTCTATTCTTGCTGTAACTAATGTTACTGGTTTCTTTGCTGTACCTTTTGCCTGTAAAGAAATATAGAAATGATTGAACTAAATAAATAAAAAGTGATACCAGCAAAAACACAACAAGAAATACTTACCCCAGTCATAGGGAATAATGGATAATATACATTATTGTCACCCAAGGGATCGCAAACTTTTGTAGGCGTTAAAAGGGCTGAAGAAGCTGACCTGTAAGAGAAAAATGTGACCCTAAAAATCTTTACCACAATAGTAAAATAGGAACAACCGCATACCACAAGCATTACCGGATCTAGGGGCGAGAGGGTTGGTTTTGAAAGCGTTAAAATCTGGAGGATACCGTAATGTGGGGCGGTAAAATCGGTCAAATTGGCAGCTTGCCCCCGCTTTGAAAAAACCTAGATCCAGTACTGACCACAAATCATACTGACCTCCTCATGCACACTTCACTGCTGACTGCAGCAAACATGAAGGAATTTAGTTGAGCTGAACAAAGTGGCCTTCCCTTTTGATTATTCTTTTCAAGGTTAAACCTTAAACAAACACCTTTTATATAAACCAAATCTATATCATTATTATTTGTAGATCCTTAAATATTATTTGGTAGCGAGTTCTGCTCAACTGTGCACACATTGTTTTCAGTGTGACTGTGTGAGTGATGCGCACACAGTTATCCTATCACCATCTAATCGAACTTATAATGTAATATGTGAAAGTTTGTTAGTATGTGTGTGTGTATGTATACTTGTTATTCTTTTAAACAAAAAATATTAAATGGATTTTGATGAAACTTTTAGACTGAAAAAATTTACAGTTCCCATGGGATATTTCCCTGTGGTCGAAGCTGCGGGCAAGGGCTAGTTGATTCATAACTCAATGACAAGCACACATAATCACACAATTGGCCAGTGGCCAAGGGGCCCAATGCCCCCCTTTCCCAATCCCTATTTCCCTTCTTTTAGGTTGGCAACACACCCATGATTTTCTTGTCTTGGGTGTCTATGGGCGATGGAGATCACTTACCATCAAGAGACCCAACTGCTTGTTTGCCAGTCTGTGCTATAAATAAAAATAAATTAAACCTTAAGCATATACATTAAAGACATAGCAACATGCACAAGTCATTTGAATAAAAAATAATTGATAAAACCTTTCATAACAATCGCGTATTTTAACAATCTCTTCAGATCGTGATTCAGGCAAAAAAAATATGGGAAACGGAATATCTCTTTTCAGTAAGCCTGTGCCTTTTTCATTCCAAACGATTCCACCAGCCTGGGATGATGAACACTGGCTCCCAGGGGCTGAAGAGTATTCATTGGGACATCTTGAATCTTGAGTGAATGATGTGGCCCTGGAAACATATATACCGGGTGTTTCATAAAGTTGGTACCCATGAAAAGTCCACACACAGAGCCGGTGATTGGCAACTTTTTCGTGAAGGTAAAAACTGCATAGGCCTTATAGTTACTGAGTAATCAGACTTCGAAAATAATATTAAATCTCTCGTTGTGATGACCCTAGATCAGCTGGCAGCGGTCAACAACACATGGTTATAAAGACTAAATAAAACTAGATGTGTCTAAACCTACACACAAAATTTTACTAACTCAACTAAATGAACGAATGGAACTATTTAGTTTTGTACGCGATGACTAAAATTGAAGTATTTTACATACTTCAAATTTATACGAATTGTTTTTTAAAGGAAATGCGTAAATTATAATATTACACTTGCTTAGTGACAACAAAATATTGTTCAACTTTTCACTTCTTTCATTTAAAAGCACCTCTTAAATGTCTAAACTAATTAGGCATGTATCAAATCGTCCATATTTCACAACGAACATTCACTACTCTTTGCTAGTCACGTGCGCAGCACCTAAAGAGCGGCGATCGCTATACCTATGAAGTCCACGTGGACTGTCGCAAGAACTCAAAGAAAAGTCGGTAGTTTTACGCCAATCAGACATTAGCGGCACATATTTCAAAAGCGGTAGCTGTGTCTTTTGAGTATTGCCTGTATTACCGCGCTAGGGATGGGCGGTTGATAAATATGCAATGAGTTGATTTATTCAATCATTCAATCGATTAGAATGATTCAATATTTAATACCAAAGTTAATTCATTATTCGAATTAAAATTTACATCCGTACTAATCGTAATTTTCGCTTTCTACAAATAAAGTACAACTTTTACTTGTATGAATATGATGCATTGTCTTAATCTTTACGAACTATTTTATTTTCTGAGCTGATACGAATAATGTGGTGATTGCAATAACTTTACCCGAAACCTGGACTTCGGTCATTCGGTCATTCATACAGGGATTTTGTTTACCTACCGGGAGGTAGTATTGATTTACATTAAAATTATTAGAATATTTAGTACCTAGTTCTAATGTTTATCCGAATAGATCATACTAGAGCATCACTATGTTCGGTCTGCCATTTTTCCGCGGCACTTTTTAACTCTTTGCCAACGTGCCGCTACGTGCGGCAATCCTTTGATAGGAAGTCGGCAAACTTTTCGCCGCCAATAAAAACACACTACACGACAGAACGCTAAAAAATTATGAAAAAAGATAAAATGGTTCTGCATAATTTTGTAATTGTAGTTAATGTTGATTTTTATCCTATAATACTGACTTTTTTTAATGATGCTTAATGCGGATAAATAAAAACGTATCAAGATGTTTTTTTTTAATTTCCGTTGAATGTTTTTTTTTCTTCAGTTCATAGTAGCCTATTGGGGTTTCATAATTATGCCTTGTTGAACTCTACCGCCATATTGAAAATTATGTACCTTCATTTCGTCAGTTGCTTACTAACGGTAAAGTTGTGAAGTCGCTCTCAACTTTTATAAAAATGTCGCGATCGAGTGTGTATTTGAATAGCTAGTACTATGAAATTATTTTATGTGTCGGTGCTGCTGGGGGTAGCTGTCGTAGGGGTCGGGAGCTGTATCGGTGGCGTTTCATTGAGGCATTTCACGTTACATCAAAATCCGCTTTTGAATCGGTAACCCCACAAATGTTAAGCAACACTAGGTCCTTGATATACCACAGAATAATTAAGTGTTTGGAAAAAGGAGGAGCTCATTCCGAACCCTATTTGTGAAGTAAGTGTTCATAGAAAAGTGTAGTGCAAAGTTCTTTGTGCTGCACGAAACGCAACATGTGGTAAGTGGACAAGTATAGTACTAATCTTTTAATACATTGTTTAAACTCAGTACATGACGATTCTTCTCTATTAAAGGAAATAAATTACATTTAATAAAAAAAATAATCCTCATAGAAAGCCACCACGCTGCCGCGGCGTCACCGCCCGTGCTATCTGTTGGAGTACAAGCGCTCTGTGGTGTAAGTACCTACACCGCGCGTCGCGTCGTCAATGAAGTCAGCTGATTAGGGTTGCACGATTTATTATTCCACAAATATTAAGTATGAAACGTATACAAATTCGAAATCGCGCGATAAATTTTTTTTCTCTTCACGGATATGTTGTCAGACAGAACCTCAATCTGTGTACCTTTTATGGATACCAACTTTATGAAACACACTGTATATATATACATATAATTATTTATATAATAGTGTGTGCTTATGTACTGTTGGTTAGTTAATGAAATCGATTTTCTACAACATTTAAAAGTGTGTTGCGCTGACCCCACATTGAGGTGGGATATGGGCAGGTAGAAAAAAAAAGATAATATTATGTACAGTAGATATCTGTATTATAAACTGGAAGCAATAAAGGTACCTACATTAACTTAACAATAGTGTTGTAACAACATAAAATATTTTATTACTAAACTGCTTTTTATTTACCCCATTTTAACCCGTCGAGGCGGCACATATATATGTTACATAAGCGTATAGGCCACCGGAGGCCAAGCTGCCCGTGGCTATTTAATATTATATGTATAAAGATTTTTTCCAGAGCATCTCTAGAACTTATAAACGACATTCACAACAATTTTCAATCCAAGATACTATATGCTTAAGTAATACATTAACCCGTGGGAGGCGGCACATATATATGTTACTTAAGCTTATGGGCCTCCGGAGGCCGAGCCGCCGGTGTCTTTAACCCCCGAATAATGAAACGCTCAACTTTAGTATTCAGTATTAACGCATAAGTAGCTTTCAACAATACATAACATAACATATGTTGATGCCTGAATCCGTGAAGGGGTAGGCAAAGGCGCACTAGCGAACTAGAATACCCACATTTTGCCAATCTTAGTTCCATCTCATATGTGATAGGGGCGAGCCTATCACCATATAATGGGCACAAATAAATAACAATCAACTTTCAGATATATTACTAACCTGTCAGTAGCATTGTCGTAAATTAGCACTCCTGCAATGTTATCAGCATATGCCATGAACAATTCAACAACATCATAGAACAGAGAGGTGCTGACCACAGCCACATATGGGCCCTCAGTCGCATTATAGACAAGCCACTGAGCATCCCCAACAACATCTACCATGTGAATTACACCAACTCCACCACTGTCTGAAGCTGTAACCAATATATTTAATATTTATATCCTAGAAATAGCTCAGTTGTGTATGGTATGGACTGCTGAGGCAAGTATCATCGGTTCGAGCTCAACACAAATTGGAGCACAGACCTCTGACCTCTTTCTGAATGATTGCTTGCTATAACAGTAAAAGAAAACATTGTTAGAAAACTTGCATAGCTGGGAATTTCCTTATGAGAATTTGAAAGGTATGTGTAATCTACCAACCCGCATTAGGCCAGCGTGTTAGACTAGGGCCTAACCCCACTCACTAATAGAGGAGGCCTGTGCCCTGTGGTGGGATAGTAATATTACAGGGCTAATATTATTATTTATATCCTAATTACATTCTAAAGTTTAAAAGCAAATACTGTTGTTATATGTACAAGTTTGTTTGTTCATTTATTATCCAAAAATGGACTTTTAGATTAACAGATTTCTGGCATAGTGACAGTTTGAGAACAGGGTTTGACAAAATTTGAATTTAAAAGTGTGCTACGCTAACCCCACATTAAGGTAGGTGAGAAAAAAAAATAGATGATAAATTATTACTGATTATATCGTGATTCTATCACGATTAGGTTTTAATTAAAACCTAATCGTGATAGAATCCGTAAGAATAGTTTTATTTCAATGTATAATATTCACGTAAACTTAAGAAATCAGTATGATAAATTATTATCATAAAAAACTCACAGGAGCATCCTGCTTGGTGCGTGCCATTCAGACGTCTGAAACATGGCGCTCCACCTTCTATTGAGGAGTATATCTGTTCATGAAGTCTTTCACAACTACTCACTGCAATAGGTACATATTTTGGTTTAGGAATTAAGGCATTGGAATTAGTGAGTTATAAACAAATTCGACTCAAAATGGTTATACTAGCAGTTAAGAAAATCAAATATCACCAATTATCGTATAGTTGATATGTAATTACAAAGAAACTAAAATGGAATGCCCAACTTACATGTTATATTAGTAAATATCAACAAAAATAAGTAAAAGGTGAACACTGCCATTTTAACACACTTTTATTTTATCATCTCTTTGCTCAGTATGTTAAAGGTGATTTATATTATGCACGTATCAACCACAGTTTCTTGCTGTTTCTTCAATTAACTTTACTTCAATCTAACAGAACAATATATTACACTATTTATCAATTATAATACAACTTTAGACTTTCAATACTCAGTCAATGCTGCAAATAAAATGGAAAATCTCTACAGTACAACTTGCTAAATGCAACGCTGATCACGAAAAATTAAATTAATTAAATCTACGATACGAATTACGATATCAAAAACGTCAAATTAATAAATTGCCAAATGTAAGACTATAGTGTATCAAAGAGCATATAAGTACACCAGACTGGCAGCAAAACATGGCGGCAAAATTCGTGCGTTAAAGTAACATAGTCGTTGATTTGTCGATAATCATTTTTGTATTGTTTTTACGAAGCAGTACATAAATGTTCAAATGTGAATATTTTTGTGCGTTTATTATTGAAGTTATACTTCTTTAGGCGCGTTATGAAAAAATGATGAGAGTGAAATTTTCAGATGCGCGCGCATCTGTGAGACAAAATTAACAGTATGAAGTTGTCTGCTTAACCGCGTACACGTACACGCACCCATTTGACTTCGATTGCAATTTAATATTGTTTAAATTCTTTGATAATATTAAATATATAATAATAATTAATTAATATACTTTACTTGTGACTTATGTAAGGATTGGACGTTCTGCGAATTGGACGTTTTGCGAATTGGATATTTTACGAATTGGACATTTTGCGAATTGGACATTTTGCGAATTGGACTTTTGCGAATTGGACATTTCGCGTTTTGGACATTTTGAGAATTGGACATTTAGCGAATTGAACATTGTGCAAATTGGACATTTCGCGAATCGGATATTTCGCGAATTGGACATTTTGAGATTTGGACATTTTGGGAATTGGACATTTTGAGAATTGGACATTTCGCGAAACGGACATTTCGCGTTTTGGACATTTAGCGAATTGAACATTGTGCAAATTAGACATTTCGCGAATTGGACATTTCGCGAATTAGACATTGTGTGAATTGGACATTTTGAGAATTGGACATTTTGAGATTTGGACATTTTGGGAATTGGACATTTTGCGAAACGGACATTTCGCGAATTGGACATTTTGAGAATTGGACATTTTGAGGACTCGACATTTCGCGAATTGGACATTTTGCGAAACGGACATTTCGCGAATGGGACATTTGGGAATTGGACATTTTGAAAATTGGACATTTTGAGATTTGGTCATTTTGAGAATTGGACATTTCGCGAATTAGACATTGTGCGAATTGGACATTGTGCAAATTGGACATTTTGAGATTTGGACATTTTGAGGACTCGACATTTCGCGAATTGGACATTTTGAGATTTGGACATTTTGGGAATTGGACATTTTGCGAAACGGACATTTCGCGAATTGGACATTTCGCGAATTGGATATTTTGAAAATTGGACATTTTGAGAATTGGACATTTTGAGATTTGGACATTTTGGGAATTGTACATTTTGTGAAACGGACATTTTGAGAATTGGACATTTTGAGATTTGGACATTTTGAGATTTGGTCATTTTGAGAATTGGACATTTCGCGAATTAGACATTGTGCGAATTGGACATTGTGCAAATTGGACATTTTGAGATTTGGACATTTTGAGGACTCGACATTTCGCGAATTGGACATTTTGAGATTTGGACATTTTGGGAATTGGACATTTTGCGAAACGGACATTTCGCGAATTGGACATTTCGCGAATTGGATATTTTGAGAATTGGACATTTTGAGATTTGGACATTTTGGGAATTGTACATTTTGCGAAACGGACATTTCGCGAATTGGACATTTTGAGAATTGGACATTTTGAGGACTCCACATTTCACGAATTGGACATTTTGCGAAACGGACATTTCGCGAATGGGACATTTGGGAATTGGACATTTCGCGAATTGGACATTTTGAGAATTGGACATTTTGAAAATTGGACATTTTGAGATTTGGTCATTTAGAGAATTGGACATTTCGCGGATTAGACATTGTGCGAATTAGACATGTGCGAATTGGACATTGTGCAAATTGGACATTTTGAGATTTGGACATTTTGAGGACTCGACATTTCGCGAATTGGACATTTTGAGATTTGGACATTTTGGGAATTGGACATTTTGCGAAACGGACATTTCGCGAATTGGACATTTCGCGAATTGGATATTTTGAGATTTGGACATTTTGGGAATTGGACATTTTGCGAAACGGACATTTCGCGAATTGGACATTTCGTGAATTGGATATTTTGAGAATTGGACATTTTGAGAATTGGACATTTTGAGATTTGGACATTTTGGGAATTGTACATTTTGCGAAACGGACATTTTGAGAATTGGACATTTTGAGATTTGGACATTTTGAGATTTGGTCATTTTGAGAATTGGACATTTCGCGAATTAGACATTGTGCGAATTGGACATTTTGAGATTTGGACATTTTGGGAATTGGACATTTTGCGAAACGGACATTTCGCGAATTGGACATTTCACGAATTGGATATTTTGAGAATTGGACATTTTGAGATTTGGACATTTTGGGAATTGTAAATTTTGCGAAACGGACATTTCGCGAATTGGACATTTTGAGAATTGGACATTTTGAGGACTCCACATTTCACGAATTGGACATTTTGCGAAACGGACATTTCGCGAATGGGACATTTGGGAATTGGACATTTCACGAATTGGACATTTTGAGAATTGGACATTTTGAAAATTGGACATTTTGAGATTTGGTCATTTTGAGAATTGGACATTTCGCGAATTAGACATTGTGCGAATTAGACATTGTGCGAATTGGACATTGTGCGAATTGGACATTTTGAGATTTGGACATTTTGAGGACTCGACATTTCGCGAATTGGACATTTTGAGATTTGGACATTTTGGGAATTGGACATTTTGCGAAACGAACATTTCGCGAATTGGACATTTCGCGAATTGGACATTATGAGAATTGGACATTTTGAGAATTGGACCATGTGGGAATTGGACATTCTGCGCCTAAACGAACAAAACATGCATCTTATACCATGGGCCATTGTTCTACGAGCAGGTGACAGCTAAAATGGTTGTTTTGAGTATGTTTTTAGTTTTTTAATATAATTAACACTAAATATTATTAAACAAAGAAGTATAACTTCTCACGCGCGTACATAAGTACACGCACCCATTTTTTATATTTACTTGTTTTTATTTGGTTTATTAAAGATTATCAAATATTACGTTTATTAATTAGTTAAAATATTAGACTATTATTGGCACAATTAGTTTCAAAGATATATTCATAAGCAACAGAATGTGCACTTTAAACATTAACACAATGACGACATCAATCATAAGAACAACTCAAAAAATAGTTTGTTATAAAGGTCGTTATCTAAACTCACTAAAGCTTTTTCAATCATACAAATTAGAAAATTATAGTCTCTGCCTCCTCTTATGGTATACAGGTGTGACAATATGTATGTAATGCAAAAGAATATACCGTGAAATAACTAAATAAAACATTTTATCGATATCGATACCATACGCAATGAATCACGCCCCTCGTCACTAGACCACCATTTCAGCTGCCGTATTATTATTACTTTGTTCGGGAGCGTGGCTTATTGACGGATGCGGGCCAATAGAAAAAACACTTGTATATTGGTCCTTCTTTACAGATAAAGAAGGACCAATATACAAGTGTTTGTACAACTCAGGAGTTGACATCCATTAGTAAAAAAGAGATAGCTTTATTTTTTGCTGATTCTATCTAATTTTATACTCGATAGGCTGTAAAAGACAGTAGGGCCCCCCTGTGACTCATATCAGTAGCACAGGGGAGCCCTATTGTCTATTACAACTTAACGAGTATAAAATTTGATAGAATCAGCAAAACATAGTGTTATCGCTTTTTTACTAATGGATGTCAACTCAGGTAAAAAAGGACCAATATACACGTGGTTCTTATAGACTCGTATGCGTTAATAGGCCCCGCCCCCGGTCCAAAGTAATAATAATACGGCAACAGGAATGGCGGCCTAGTGACGCGTGATTCATTGTGTATATTGTCGATATCGATAAAATGTTTTATTCCGTTATTTCACGGTATATTTTTTTACATTACATACATATCATCACACCTGTATACCATAAGAGTAGACAGAGACTATTATTTTCTAATTAGTATGATTACAAAAGCTCTAGTGCGCTTAAATAACGATTTTTAAAACGATTTTTTGAGTTGTTCTCATGACTGATGTAGTCATTGAGTTACTGTTTAGAAGTGGACATTCTGTGGCTGATAATTATATCATTGAATCTAATCGTGCCAATAATACAATAATATTTTAACTTTAGTTACGTGACGTTGATAATCTTAAATAAATCAAATAAAAACAAGTAATAAATAATAAGTGTACAAAAATATTCACATTTGAACTTTTATGTACTGCTTTGTAAAAACAATACAAACAGACATACTGACAGCCAGAGTTACTTTCACATTTATTATTTAGTATATGGATGTCACTTAATTTGATTCTACTTTTCTAGACAAAATTGTGCACACCGTAATAAGGCGCAAAATAAAAATAAAATTTATGTAATTATGTAACGAAATTCCACCACCGGGGCGAAATATTTTATTTCATCATATTACACAATAACTCTTTTACATAATAAAATTACAAAATAACTTTTTGTACAATTTTAGATGTAAAAATCATTTACTATCAAGATAACCTTTTCGAAATGACAGCATGTCAGGCTTATGTCAATGGTATTGCTGATAAGAAATAAACATTTTACTTTATTGTTAGTAGAAATATTAATAACATTGATTATAACAATAATTTACAGAAAAATTAAACAGATTTCACAAACTTGATTGGTACTTATTTATTTAAGGATGTATGTAGATTTTATTAAAAATCCATTTGAATTCAAAAACGAATATTGTCATGAATGCAATTTCTACTAAATTAAAAGAAAATGTGTGTTGGTATACTTAGATAGAAATAGAGGGCCTGCACTAAGATCAGGAAATTATGTTTCAAATAATGTAATAACTGTATTTGTAATTTGTATATTGTTCTTAGTGCGTTGACATAATGATTATATTTGAACTTTCATGATTATCTACTATATCTGACTCCCTTGTTACAATAATATTTTATGGTATTATGTTTTAGTGCAGGAGACGCGGCTTAAAACTTGTACTGCTCTCTTAAGTCATAACAAGGTTTATTGCATTTGTTGCCGTGCTCTATTAATAATATTGATATCGATTTAAAATACTGGGGTTCTTATCAACAATGTTGCTTAATTAGTATCGATAATTATCGCATATCATTTCATAATGGAGCATCTCTACGTCACCGTCAAGGAAGCCATTTACGAAAAACGCCAGCTGTGTTTCAGCTATAACAATTTATAATTATTTTGTCGTGCTGTGGGCCAAGTGCTTAATAATTGTTAATTTCATCATTCAGTTTTTCTCGCTAATATGTCAGAAAAGACTGATACAAAGGTAAGTTAATAAATCACGTTATGCGAATTTTAGCAATAAATTTCCATTGTTCAACCTTGTCCGTTGGTCGATATTTTTTATACATCCACATTTTGCAGTTTATACATTTAAATATTTTCTTGATCTTGTTATCTAAATGTGTATCACGTATTATTTTTGTCCTTTAAACAATTGAAATAACCACTAATTACCGTTAAGTATTGTGTAAGGTAGAAGAAAAACATCCGAACGTTCGTCCATTTTATGTTTCGCAATTTTTACATATCAGTTTTGTGATAAATTAATAGCCTAAACATTATAAATACCCTAACTTTTCTTTTGGGTAAATAACTCGCCAAGTCGATGTGAATTCCCCATGTGGTATTTTCTTTTGTTGTGACATGTACAAGAGTTCTGATTGTTTAAAATCATAAAAAATATTACACGTGCTATCGCCTATGTTTACGTAGTTATCTGGTTAATTTCTTCATATATTTAAATATAACAGAATTTATTACATTTATTAGAGGAGGTAGTTTTTGTTTTATAAATAATAACTTTTTATTTTCAGCCTGATGCACTACCAGACTTAGATGATCTGTTACAATGTCCTGTATGCTACGAAATACCTTCAGGTCAAATATTCCAATGTAACGAAGGTCACCATGTGTGTGGCCGTTGCAAAGCTCGCCTTGACGTATGCCCTGTGTGTAGGGCCCTTTTTTTTGGAACTCGTAATTATGCTATGGAAGAACTTATTGCCAATGTCAGGAAATTAAGAGCCTTTGTAAGTTTGTCATATTATAATTTTTGAATGTGTTAATTTTATCAGACAATTTTATAGTTTTAAATGTTTCAGAAATTGGGTGGCAAAGTTACAACTGGCACTGGGTCATCGGAACGCAGTACACCAGCCAAAGAGACTACTTCTGATGAATCAGAGAACAATGCAGGTGACGATGAAGAAAATGATCTCCAGCTTTCAAATGTATGTACTATTTGATTGCCTTCTACCAGTACCTTAAATCATCTTAAATATGGTAACCATAACATTAGATGGTATTAGCCAAATAAGCTGAAACAAAAAGCATCCATATGTTTGAGTGGTAGAGCCATATTGTAGACTGTGACATCTATAACAACAATAAGCTGGCTTGCACCAGTTTGATACCACTGTCTCACAGAAAACTGACAATGTTGCAGTTCACTGTCTTGTTCAATGAGTGAGATTTCTAGTGATACAACCCCCCCCCTCCCCCCGTACTCACACACCATCATTCCCCTCCTTTAAGGTTGGCAACACATCCATGATCCTTTTGGTATCACGGGAGTTTATGGGTGGTAGAGTTTACAGTTTACTTATTATCAGGTGACCCAACTGTGTTAGTCTCTTATAAAAAAAAATCCATCTCCAGGGCCATAATGTGACAAGTCAAATTTACCATCATCTGAATTTTTGAAAGTAGATAATAATGTGATAGTAGTCAGTGGTAATAGACTAAATAAATATAATTATAAAGACATACAAATTACAAGATACCTATGTTAGCTTGTTACTAAATAACAATTATTTGCTATTTTTACTTAAGAGTATAATAAGTTAATTGATATGTTTGTTTATAATGTTATAAAAACAACTTTTCACTTAATGTGCAGGAATGTTTATGTAGTGCTTAAAAAAATGTTTATTCTGGCTAATCTTCTTCTTCTTCTTTATTTAAAATATGGCCTCCATCAAAGTTTGATGATTTTGCCAACGACAGTGTTTAATAAATCCATTACTCAAAAAAATAGCTAGTCAGACATCTTGAAAAACAATACTTTTTTCCTGGCTAATCTCTTAAAGGGCTGGAACAATTTTGACAGGACTTTCGCTGACAGATAACTGATGAAATAAAGAGAAACTCGATTCCATGCAATTGGAGGGTTGGGGTGGTAGTATAAAATAAAATTCAAATATTTACCATACTTTTTTTTACCCAAAAATGAACTATAATAATGTGGGTATGATGAATGTATGTATGTAATGATTAATTCATTTGTGGGTAAAATATGGATGTTAATTTTATGAGTATAAAATATTATTATAGTGAATTTATTTTAGGGATCCACACTGAGACCTCCCCAGGCATGCAAAGGTCTTTTCCGTTGCCTCTGCTGTAAAAATGGTAATGCAGAGAGACTTCCTGCAGCCCGTTTGCTCAACCATCTTCGTTACTTTCATTCTTCTGATCTTATTGAGGTGAGTTTGTGTGATAATTCGTAGTTGATAATTATTTGTACTAATATTATCCAGTTAAAAAGGTTGTTTATTAGTAGACAGTAATATCTGGAGTTTTATTGAATTTCGTAACAAAATGTTTTATTGTGGTATAATTTAAATTAATATTGGTATTGTTAACATGATAAAGTGGGAGTTTTTATTTTAGGGTCAATCTGAAAGTGGAGAGTATGTTCAAGCATGGCAATTTCCAACTGTTCCTGGGAAACTCGTTACTGCAGTCAGGGTGTCTGACATGGGGATATTCTTCCTAACAATAGAAATTTCAAGTAAGATATTTTTATGCATTTGAGTTATTAAGAATTGTAATATATGACTAAATATAAAAAGACCTATGACTGAGTTTCTTGGTGATTCTTCTCAGATCAGAGCCCTATTCTGAAGCACTAGTAGATTCTTAAATGTATAAAAGTGACTCTAGTGGCCTTATTTTCTAAATAGATACAATTTTTCATTAGACAGGAGTAAACTGACAGCTGGAAAATGTCACTTTACAAAATAATGTTTCCAACTTCCAAAACATAGCGAGGGATCTAGTTCAATTTTTAAAATACAAAGAAACAATAACTCTGCATTAGCTTGGGAAATTCTATTTTCATTGCATATTTTAGAAATTTTAACTCAATCCTTCATCTAAATATCTGTATAAGTAATTTTGCGTAAATAATAACAACAGATACGTGAAATAATAATAAAAATTACTTTAAGAATTAAAGGACCAAATATCATTAATTTGAGAAAAAACATCCTTGCACATTCATAGCTTCTGTAGGTTTGTTTATAATGTACCATTATTATTCCAGTAGACATTTAGTAACTAAGCATGCAGTTTTTTACTATGACTATAATTCAATAGACATGCAATAATAAACACACATAGTGTAACATAACATAACATAAGCTCACGCCTGTATCCCCGAAGGGGTAGGCAGAGGTGCACTAGCGAACTAGAACACCCACATTTCGCCGAGCTTAGTGTAGTAATTGCGATTTTGAGTAAGACTTTAGATATGAAGGAATTACCTGGTTCACTGAATTGAAAAGATCCAATAATCTTGATGTTTTAACCGCAACACTATTTAGAGTTGATGAAAAAGTGGCAACATTGAAATGTCATTCTACTCCGTTTAATGAGAAATATAGTTGTTGTTGTCATATACATAAATACTGCTTTTAGCACCCTCATGATAAGATCCATAAAATAATTGTTGTCAGCCTTTTAACTCAATTTTGCATTGTTTATAGATGATGCATTATGTGCATGGTTGACGATGGCTGCCTCACCTTGGGTGGCTCATGAATTTTCCTATACTGTAACAATATCTGGAAATGACCGTGAAGCAATTTTTTCTGACTGTGTAAGTATTAACTTTGTATTTCTAAAAAAAAAGTGATTTATAGTGTTTTACTAGATCTGAACTCAGATTGTAGATAACAAGAAGAGACTGAAATATGACTTAATTATGTTTAAGGTCTTAATAATTATCATGAACAAGTTGTAACCAAAGTTTCGAATTCCTAGCTAAATATTTTTATAAGAAAATAGGTTTCATTTATGTATATTTTTATGATTTTGATTCATAATTGTATGAATTTTATTAATCTGCTAAAAAATATTCAAGTTATAAGCCATTTACATCTGGCAGAGCCCATGACTGTTAAATCACATTAAAATAGTGCAAGGCCATATACAGTGACATTATCAAGCTTATAAATGACGGTCATAACACGTTTTAGGAATATGGTTAGACTCGCATTTAGATCGTTTTCTATGTATCCTGTTACAGTAACAGTATTAAAGAACATGGCCTTTATTTATGTACAGGTATGGTCTGTGCGTTCATGTGAGGGTTCACTGAAGAAGCGTGGCCATTGTTTGGCGGTGAACGGTTTGGACGCGCGTGCTCTGACCGCGCCCATGGCGATCAGCGGCAAGCTGTCCGTGCGGCGCACGCCGGCCGACCAGCTCGCGCAGCAGACGCAGCCGCGAGCCGTGCTGCGAGTCGCCAACCGTGGCAACGTGCACGACTCCCATACACACAACTCGGCCGCACACGATCTTGAGCCGTTTCTACAAGATTTGCAAAACGACGTTGCGAGGCTTTCTCGCGCATTCGCCACGCTCGGCCGCGAAGCTAATGCTTTGGTGCGCTCTGAAGCAGAAATACGTGCCAGAATCGAAAACACGCAAAATAGACAAAATGTAACGCCAGCTCAAAACTCGACAGTGAATGCTGAATCACACGTTCAGCTACCGCATGACAATGCATCCCATAACACGGGAGGTGCGCAGTTATCCCGTAATGCACGCAGGCGAATGCGACAACGTTTGAGAGCCGCTCTGAATGCGTCGCAGTCGCCCCCTGAGCAGATACCTGTGGTTACTCCGCAACAAGCTAATAATTTGAATGTTCCTGTTCAACGACATAATGGCCCTACCCCCGATGTTAGAGTAGTACATATGACTGGGCTGGCTATAGTGCAGAACTCTCCATCCATTGAAACAGCATCTACCATACAACCCAATAGCGGCCCCTCCAATGGTAATCCACAAAACTCTAATGTGCGCACTAACAAGAAGAAGCGTCGTCATCGTAGATAAACTGTTATTGTAGACTAGGTATCATTATAATAATTAATATCAATGTAATAAGGTTATTACAGAAAATACTATTGATTGCTCTTGTATTGAGTCTCAGGACCTTTGTCTAGAGGTTCTTGTTATGATTTTTTTTTCACTTAGGTAATCGTTATTTGACAACTGCAATTTTTACAAGTGCTGTGATACCTTTTAACTCATTGCAAAATGAGGCAATACAAATATAATATGTTGTAACTGAATGTTTTACCCCCAATATGCTAATGTATGTGGTTATAACTGAATTGTATGAAATTGTTATTAAGATATATCAGTTAACGGGAAGCATTTTGTTTTTGACTACGTTAATTAATTAATTAGTATTATTGAATTCATGATGTGCTTGATTTTAAACATTGTAATTGTGAATGCTGTTGCAAGACTTTTATTGTTATTATGACGTTAAATAATGTTTTCTTGACAAATGGATTACTTACATAATTATAAGTATAAGATAACCATAAATTGATTTTTATTTTATTTTTATTCTAAATACATTGTTCTAAATCCTAACCACAATCAAATGCATATTTTTTTAGCATCGCCCACATTTATCCTCTTGCACTGGTTCCTATAAACGAATAGGATGGTTTTAACCTGCCATAGTAAACCACACTCCTTGTGTGGTGCGCATTCCAGGATCAGCTAGTGTATTTCCGGTTCTCTGGCGATATAAATTGATGGTTGGGACTTTGGGCGGGTATGAGGACTATGGTCATGGACGGAAGAGTGAACGCCAGATGCCTGTTGTAGTGAGTTACATTTATATTCCTTGCGTCCTGAATAATACAGTTGGAAAATCAAGGAGAGGGTCGGGGGGTTTTAACCCCCCCCCCCCCGCCCCGCCGAAATACCAAAATACACTATTTTTTTTTTATAGAATATAATCCCTCCCCCCCTGTTTTATTTTCGATACTAAAACCCATAGATTTATCAGTCGACTAATATCTATGCTAAAACCTGACTACGCCCGTGCCTAGACATACAATGTAACGTTACTCACGCCTGTATCCCCAAAGGGGTAGGCAGAGGCGCTAGCGAACTAGAACCCACATTTCGCTGAAGTTATTTCTGTCCCAGATGTGATAGGGGACGAGTATATCGCTATATCGCGCTTAAATTCCCGACTCCGGGCTGATACTGAAACACATCTGGGTATTCCGGGGCCGGCCCAATCAAGCGCCGAAAAAGCCCACCGCGGGGTTTTTAGTCGGTATTGCCGATGTAGGGCATTTATTGAGACGTAAAACGTCCTTGCTAATTTCTGTTACGTTTCTGCGATATGAAATAGTGCATGAGTGTGGAAGAAGCAAAAGATGTGTGTCAGGAATTCAGGATTGTAGCTTGTGGCGCCCAATCTCTGCCTACCCCCATGGGATGCAGACGAGAGTGTGTACTATGCAGATTTTTACTGTAAATACTATTTTAAGATAGTACTATAGATGAAATAGAGTATTTTACAAGGATTAATGATTTTCAATCGATATCTCTAGATTCTAAAGTAGTATTGTATGTTCTTATCGGCTGACTTCCACAAAAGGAGGAGGTCCTCAATTCGTCTGTATTTTTTTTGTATGTTTTTCGATATCTCCGCCAAATGTAGACCGATTTTCAAATTTCTTTTTGTGTTCGATAGAGCTTATTTCAAGGGTGGTTCCTTTAGATTAATAGGTGGTTCCATATAAATTTGGTCACGATCGGTAAATTGGAAGTCGGTCAGTTAAGTTTTTAAACTTGTGATTATTGTCTATTACAACCTATCGAGAATGAAATTTGATAGAATCAGCAAATATAATGCTATCTATTTTTTACTTAGAGCATAATATATATGACTGGAGACGCCACTCATTGCATAGCATTTCCCCTCTGCCGAGGTACAGGATTCAAAAATCTAACACGTTTATAAAAACTGCTTGTGGAATCGATTCAGTCATTGTCACAATCGTTTTCACTACGGATCGTTCTGTGTCGTTTTCCGTTAAAAATTCCAGTTTGCGCAGTTATCACGTACAAAAAAAAGAGTATGACAAAAATATGGAGTTATATTTCATATGTGACTATTTTAGAAATAATCTATTTCTATTTCACATTTCCATTTTTGTAATAAATATTACGTAAAATTGAAATACATAATCGATTATCAATTGTATACGGAGCAATTGAAAGACCACATCGCCTCACAATTTTATAGTGATGTAGTATGGTGTTTAGAAAATCGACATGGTTGAAATATGTTGTTGTAATATTTACCTGTTGAACATCATGTTTAGGTACGATATTAAGTATAAGGATGGTCAAACGCCTATCCGGTTTAATAAAAAAAATAAAATTTAAATTATTTTTTTAAATGATAGGAAGCTCCATAATCCCTTTTTATTGGATATAATGATTTTTTAAGGATTTATATATTAGGTGCTATTAAGTATTTTTGTTTATAGATTAAATTTCTTACATAACAATTCGTCATTTTTATAAAAGTTTGAATTTATATTCAGACTATCGATACAACTATTGACCGTAGTCTGTCCCTATTCGTTATTCCTCCCCCTGCCCCCTCAAAAATTTACAGACTTTTTTCCTCAGACTATTAGCTCTTTGGCGTCTCCAGTCAAATATGCTCTAAGGCGTGCGCGCATAAATGCGCCTAATAATAATACGGCACCAGGAATGGCGATCTAGTGACGGGGGCTTGATTCATTGCGTATATTATCGATATCGATAAAATGTTTTATTCTGTGAAGTCATACAACCCATGTCTATGTTATATATCTATGGTATATAGGTTGCTTAGCAACAGTTGTTACTTGGATCTAGTCACTCTTGGTAAATGATTATTTCTGCATAATAGATCAACTATTTATTATATCGTATATTTCCTTTGTTATTTATCCACGGTAAAACATAAGATTTTATCCAATAAAATAAAACTTAATATATTCCGTTATTTCACTGTATATTTTATTTACATTACATACATATTGATCACACCTGTATACCATAAGAGTAAGCAGAGACTATAATTTTCTAATTCGTAAGATTAGAAAAGCTCTAGTGCGCTTATATAACGATTTTATAGCGGCGATTATCAAATATTTTTTTGAGTTGTTCTCATGATTGATGTTTTCATTAAATTAATGATTATTATATCATTGAAATTAAACGTGCCAATAATATTCTAATATTTTAAAGAAATAATGAACGTTACGTTGAGAATCCTAATTACATCAAATAGAAAGAAGTAATAAATAATAATGGTACAAAAATATTCACTTTGAACATTTATGTACTGCTTTAAAAACAATACAAAAATGTTTATCGACAAAATCATTGACTATATTACTTATGCACTAAACTTCCGCCATCTTTAGCTGCCAGACTGCTACCAAGGTCATAGAGATGGAACCGATCTACCGTCTGTCTTACATCTTATTATAGTCGCTTATCTGTGACATTTGCCATAGAAATCATTCTCTTTGGTAGAAATCATGGAATTAAAAGACTATGAAATGAAATCACAAGGAAATGGAAATAATTTCTACTGACTTTAACTATCAAAGTAGATAATAGCATTCATTATCTTTTACATATTTTTTGGTAAGTATAAGTAAATGAACACTTAAAATAGTTTTCGAGTTAAAGGGACGATATCAACGATGTTCCTGATGATTGCATGTTTCCTGAAATCCTGAGTATTTATAACAAAATGTAAATAGATATGTAATTATTATTAATAAGTTAATAAGTATAAAATAATTGATAACGACAGTCGCGTCACACTTGAGTCTTAAATATTAATTTTGTAGAGATCAGTGTGAAACTATTAAGGTACTAGAATAAGATTAGATACCATAAAACGAAATTATTTTATTTCTTCTTAGTGTTATTGAAAGAAAATGTGTTATTTCAGGGAATGTACTTTGATGGTACCTATCTTTAAAGAAAATGAGTGTCGTAAAGGTAAACCCCAAGCTAATTGCTACATGTCGTCTGTGTTTGGAAGATATTGGCCAATATGTGATTGTGCCAAGAGTTCAAGAGCAAATTAAATATTGCTTTGACATTCATGTAAGTAAATTAATTTACCTTAAAACTATTTGTTTATAGATCTTTATCATTTTGTTGTTCTAGTGATCCTAAACCCATTCAAACCTCCCTGCAAATATTGGGTTTACATTTTCCTCAGCCATGCAATGCGCATTCCTTGACTTTTATACAGTGAATACATTCTAAAGTTATAAGATTTTTATTGCAAATTTATATGGTCTAGTGGCAGCAGCTGTAGATCGGGAGAACCTGGTATTGCATCCCCGGTTGGGCAAACAAGTTTTTCCAATACAAGTTGCCCGAGACTGGTTCTCAGAGAGGATTGACCTTAGGCAGCAGCGGCGTGCAGTCCATATAGACATAGAGACATTGTCAACCCTGAAAATTTGCTATTTACATAAATCATCAAAAATTCATGATCATAAACAGATTGTCGAAACATCAGTGCTCGGATTGTATTTTAATCAACATGAAGAGAGTTGAAGAAAAGTCAGTTTACAAGATTTTTGTCTACCCTCATCAGAATGTGTGTGTGAAAGTCAGTTAGGCAGTTAAAAGTATGATTCATTGACTACATTTGAGTAAATTCAGGAGAGATAGAAGTTTCCTGTCTTTAATTCATCCCAGTGTTCAACATGTTGATAATGAGCGATAAATAAATCATAAGATGGGAATAGTCAATAGCCCTATATTCTTGGACCTTGAAATAACCGCTAGAAAGTATCCATGTTTGAGTGGGATGAGGGCAGGTAGAAGAATACACATTGAATTATTTCCAGGTTGAACCATTTGATGGATTACCACAAGTGTTGTGCAATAAATGTGGAGGCATTCTAAAAGAATTTTATGAAATAAAGAAAAAATTTGTTGATAAACAAAATGACTTTATAAATAAAATACAAGTTGAAAAAGTAAGTTATCAGTTGATCCACATTTGTTCTTTCATAACTAACATTTTTGTAGATTTTATGGAGCACAATAGGTACCTGCATAGTTATTTGCAGTTGAAAGCAGTTCAATATTTTAGTGGCGAGAAATATACAAAAAAGTCATGGTTAATCTACAGTCCATGAAAGGTCTGTACAAAAAACAAACACTTAAAAGGAAAAAATAACAATTTCTTACTCTCTTTGGAGTCGGTGCCTTTTCATTTAATCTGCTTCGACCTCAGCACTGACTTTTGAAGTTGGTTTTCAGGTTTTGTTAAACTTTAATTATCATTTATCTATTTTTAGTGTTCAATAGCCTATAATATTGAAAGAAATATCCACCAACTTCTAATAGTTAAGGAGTTATATTTTCCATCATCAGCTCAGCAACATGAGATGATGAGTACCAGACGCAAATACCTGAATAGTTTTCGAAAATATATAAAACATGCTATGGGTCTCTATAAAATTTGAGGGTTGCTCTCGATTTTTCTGGGATCCCATCATCAGATCCTGACTTGGTGCCAATGGGATTACCTGGGAAGTATACCCATTTAAACGAAAAAAAAATATCGGATTGGTCCAGGCGTCTTTGAGTAATCGGGGAACATACATAAAAAAAGATTATGACGAATTGTTAACCTCCTCCTTTTTTTGAAGTCGGTTAAAAAGAAACCCGTCTGTAAAAACTATACCGAAATTGGTTGAAAAATTTGGCAAATTCATATTTTTATTTTGCAATTGGGTACTTGACTATAATAAGAAGTATTGATAAATTTTTGTAGAAACATAGATTTATCATCAAAATCTCGTGTGAAACAGGAATTTATGAAGGGAACAGGAAGCCAAAGATAGAAAGAGGGAAGAATGAATTTAAATACCTACTTATTTTTTTATCCTGTCACATAACTGAAAACACCACTCCCGATGAACGACGTCATATTACTCATTTTTCTTGCATATTTGTGTCACACGGACCTAAGATCTGAAGGAATATTGCCCAGGTTATTTGTTTTTTTTTTCAAATTTTATGTAATGGACGAAATATCTGCACTTTTTTTAGTTTGAAATAATTATTTTGTCAATCTTTTTTTTAAGGGATGTTGTATCGATGATCAGTGACAATGACGTCACCCGTATCTACAGTTAACAGATAGCGTTTTGGCGGAAAATTAAATTATTTATAATAATTTCCGTTTTTTTTATGTAAAAATAAAATACGGAAATATTTTTTTACAAGTCGAGAATAAATTAATAAAAAGACGTGAATACTTTTAAAAAATACTCAAGTACCCAATTATCAAGAGTGTAATCGTATTGGGCATGGGATTGTGGTGACGTGAATATACTGACGCTTCTTTTTCCGGCAGGTTTAAGGTTACACAAAACATTATTTTTGAGAATCAGTCAAGTACCCAATTCTTCTGCTGCAAATACACACATAGCCACCACCTAATTTCAATAGTAGGGAGCAACTTGGTTATGTCTATTGCATTACCTATATCTTCCAATGGTAGGCTATTCAAAATATATACAGAGTGTTTCATAAAGTGGGTATAAATAATAACTTCCCTTAAAGAGAGGATAGACAGCAATCTAGTGGTCAAGTTAAAAATTTCGTAAGACTCATAATTTTTGAATAATGCTAACTTGAATTTGTGATAAAAAATTGATTTCTGGCTCATTGGGTCAGTTGAAGTACATTTGCTAAGCACTTATGGAGTAATTAATTATTTTTAGCATATACATAGCCATTTTCATGCTAATTACGATGATTTTCAGGTCACATTACGATTTTTAAATCCCCATGCTTAATAATTGATTTAAAAAATAAGTTCAATTTTTATTTTTTATCTTTACTATTGCGCTTTAGATCGTTTTCCCTGTATGTGGAATGATTATTGGTACCAACTTTATGAAACACGCGGTATATATCGAAATAACAGGAAAGGTGTATGAGTTAGTTTTAACAGTTCTCATTCTCAAAAATATTTAAATATTTATTTCATTCTATTCATGTATTTGAGTTTGTCAAGTAGTTTCTGCAAGTTGTGTTTGCTAATCAAATTATTTAATGGACAAAACAACTGCAATCATAGTTTTTGCAGACTGTCGTACTAGGTTATATAGGTATACAGTTGTTCATTTGTATTTCAAATAAGTAAATACATTTTAATTACATTTATATTTATATATCTTTCATTACAGACACAAAAACAATCTCCAGAAGAAACAAATGTTGTAAAACCAGAAAATTGTCCAAGTGAGGCACCTAAATCAGCAGTCAATAACAGTAAAAAAATTGTATTATCATTCTCTTGTAGTAGATTAGATCAGCCTTCGCAATACACTACTACTCAAAATAAAAAGGATACAAAGAAATCTATGTCGTGGCTATCAGATTATAAAAAGCAATATGTCTGCAGATTATGTGGTTATCATGGGAAGAAAAAGTATAACATATTTAAGCACACAAACACCTGCCACAAAAACTTGAAAACAAAACATCAAAATATTTTAAAATATAACTGTAAAATAAAACTGGATAAGCTTGACAAATTGCCAAACTTAACTGGTCAGAATGATACAGTTGTGATATCTAATGAAAAAATTGTTCAAGATATTGATAATAATTACTGTATTATTTATACTTCAAAAAACTTAAAAAATGATAGCTCTGACAGTTCCGATGATGACAATAGAGTAAGAAAAAAACAAAAAACTTCAGAAGACAAATCAAAACAAAAAAAGGAAGAATGTCAAGAAGTAGGTGTTGTAAAGGATGATACAAAAGAAGTTCTTAATGGAGATTGTATAAACATTGACGATTCGTCAGATAGTGCACCAGAAGAAAATACTAATATAATCTTACCAGATTATAATTCAAATAATGCAGCAATATTGCAAAAATTGAAGATAACTGATACAATACAGGACCATTCTAGCAAAATACAAAGTATAATATCTATGTGCCACAATAAATATCAGAAAAATATTGATTTGCATAAAATGCACAACAAACAACCAAATAATCTGGCGCTTTCAAAATCTCAACTCAAACATAAAGTTTTAAGTATAGGGAGGAAAATTATCAATAAACAAGGTTTTAATTGCACTGGTTTATTAAGATATATGGAACATAGGAACTTAGAAATTGTCTGGACCCCCAATATTTCAAATTACAATACAGATTCAAATTATGTAAGAATTATGACAAAGTTAAATGCAAATGTGGTAGACGAGGATGATATTGGTTGGAAAACCTGCAAATTAAAACGCAAAGTAAATTATGCAGCGCAAACTACTTCCGATGAGCCTCCTATGCCTAAAATTTCACAAGTATTTTACAGTGACAGAAACATAAATTCTACAGTTGATACTAAAAATAAACTTCTCAATAAAACTCCTGTTGCTAATCCAAAACAAATGCCTAGAAAATCTTTTGTAATTGAAAAGCACAATAACTTGATTCCAGCCACTGTAACACCAACTAGTTTGGATAATAATATATCCAAAAATAAGGAGTTATTAGATAGTGCTTATAGTATGCCTTCTCTTGATCCTACCACAGTAATATCCTTACATCAAAGCTGTAATAATGAAAAAAATACTAATACAGAACATAAGGAAAATAATTCTTTGACACCTCAAAATGTAATTCAAAATGATAAAGAATTAACAGCTGGTAGAATAAAAGTAAAGCCACTTGCTGAGCTACTCTCAAAAGAAGGTTTAATGAATACATTTTCTATTGGAACTCCTACAAATCCTACTCCTTTAAATCAAAGTTTACAACCTAAGATGTTTAATTGCATGGTTAAAGAAAATGATTGCGTTCAAATAAGTAGCAAAATGAGTGAACATAATTATGTAGGTTTAGTTATTCAGACAAACCCAGCTGTTGTTAATATCCAGCCCAGTCAAATAGTGCAAACGAATAATACGGCTCAAACAACGGTTGCAATGGTTCCACCAGTCCCACCAAAGAACATGAACCTAACAGTGTCAACAGATCAAACAAACCAATCAATTCAAATAGATCAGCAAAGCCAAGTCCAATCAAATACAAAATCAGCGGCTCAATTACAAACATCCACACCTTTAACCAATAATGAATTTGTGATTATGGACACTGTAGAATTGCCTTCTACGAAAACGAATTCACCAATTCAGTATTTGGAAAAATTACTTTTAATTCACAACATCTATTTGTTAGATCAAACAAAACATGAATTATCACAGTCATTTGTATGTCTGATTAAGTTTAAGGTTCTATATAAACAGGAAACGATGAACGAACCAATTCTTTTGTCTCTGTCATTATTTTGCCATAAAAACAATTTTTGTATGAAAGTGAAAAATGTGAATCAAGAAAATATTGATATATCTAAAATATCAGCTAACTGGCAGTGGGAAATAATCAAAGTCTTCAAAGGGGATGTTGTTAATAAATTATTGCAGAATGCGCAAAAGGTGAACCAGGAAACTTACGAATATGCAAAAACTTTCTTGTTTCTTCTTAAGTCAATAAATTATAAAAAAATTTGATATCGACGTATTGTATTTCGATAACTATTTTCGTGCGGTACCTAATATCAGTGTCTTATGAGAGTGCTTCAAAATAGAAGTTCACAAACATATAGTATATTAAACTTAATACAGAAGACTACAACAAAAACCTATACAACATGAGTTTTTATTTATGCTAAAGCTCAAACACTCCAATTAAATTAAATTAAAAAAAAAAAATTACACAAATTAATAGTAATAGTGAAAATACTAAGACGAATATGTATTGTCTTGTTTAATTAATTCACGAACACTTCCTGCGCGAGCGTTATTCGTATTAACTGTACTGTGTCAGTATTCAGTAGGCTAGCGACTCGCGCGCTTGACTTTAGTAGATTAACGCCCGAATGGTCAAACGCTACTCAACTTTAACGGCTGCTTACATTGATTTTCGCCATACAATTTTGACAGATAAAGCGGCCTTAATCGACATAAAGCGACCTTAAGCGTATGAACATTCGGCGGTTAGATTTTATAACAGTTGGGTTATCCTACTTGCAAGAGTTTTACTATGGGTTTAGTACAAAATATCACACTAAAAGTACATAGTTCTGTTCTTAAACTATATAATTGGATTATATTTATGATTCTGAACAAACTGCTTTCTATTTTCGGGTATATTAAAACTCACGTTGTATAGATCATTCAAATAATGAAATTCTTTCGAAGGTCTTACCAACACGACGCTTTTTATTTACGATCGATCGCCTGTTTCCAGTTCGCTATCTGTTTATTAATGTTGGGGATGCCGATTGTCTTCCCAACTACGGAATCTCACACAGTACGATCGCTTCTGGTTACAGTACACACAACTCAATCTAGACTAGAGGAAGGATAACACTGAATTTAAATAACTATTATTATAATGTTAAGAGTTGTTTATAGATAAATAATTATGATAAATGAGAACTGGCTTACGTATAAAATACTGTAGCTAAATTAAATAATTGTCTGTAGGAATATTTTTCTACAGCCAAAGCACAAGAACAAGAATATATGTTATTATTTTCACTTTGACTCGAAATGCGATTGTTTTTTTCTGCTTCGTCCTCAAGCACATACGAGTATTTTTGTAGTCTCGCATTTGTCCGAAGACTCCGAGAACCTTTTCTTGTGTACCTAAAGCCGTGTCTCCTGCACATGTTTTTTGGAACAAAACACTAAAAACACCGACACAAAACAAGGTTTTTCATTGTCTCCTCATGTAACAATGGACTATAGACAAAAAAAAATAGAAATAACATGTTTTGTGTAATGTTTTCGTGCAGGAGACGCGGCTTTACTCAGACAACTAGCCAAAAACACAATATTATATTGGCAATATAAAATGATTGTTTGCATTTTTACAAAAAAAAAAATGTATATATTTTTTTTCATGGTGTCATGTCGGTGTGATACATCGCCAAGAAACTCTAGTTACGTGTTTATATGTACATACTTATGTTTAATGCTGTCAGTGCAAACACTGTACTCATGACCTTAAAAATACTTATGTGCTTCCTATTTTTAAGAATAGTTTTTCTCATTAATTTTTAAACAAGGTGACGCAAGAAAAAAGGAAGTGATAAAGTATTCTTAAAGATAAGAAGCGCGTAAATATTTTAGAAGTAGGTAGTAAGCCGGGTCTCCTGCTCTAAAACATTACACAAAACTTGCATTTTTTATCTATGGGCCATTGTTCTACGAACAGGTGACAGCTAAAATCGTTTTGCGTATGTGTTTTTAGTGTTTTGTTTCGAAAAAACTAGTGCAGGAGATCCGGCTGTAAGTAAGGCCCTATATATTTAGTAATGTTAATAAGTTGTATTATTACGTTATCAGTTAACATATTAAATAAATAACAGAGACTGATTGTAAAATATGTAGATTACTTTTATTTGACCATATATGGCCAGTCCTAATAAACTTTCTTAATCAGAGTGTACTTGATAGGTTACAAATTACAAAAAGAATAAAGTTTGACAAGATGCCGTCAAATTAATGTTAATTTGCTAGTTTCGCGATCAACTCTTTGTCCAATCAGTTAAGACCGTTTATTGGGACCAGCCGTTAATTACAATGTCATTATCCTAGTGTCCATATTGATGCAACATCTAATAAGACTTCTTCAGGGGCAGAGTGTTTATGAAACATAAAATATCCTTGTATCTGTGCAGGGCTGACTTCCTTTTTGATTTCCATGACTCTAAAAATAGCAAACATTGAGTAAATTTTCTAAACAAAGAAAAAAGTTGTTTTGGATATTTCCAAAATTTTACCTTGTTGCAAATGTTCTTGCATGGTCAGCAGCTTGTTCGCCTTTATAAAATCTTAAGAACATAAGTTCCACCTGTTCTTGGTCACAGTATCCAACAAATTCTTTCATGTCTACCCGCCCGGGTCTAATCAATGCAGGGTCTAACCTAAACATAACATAAAACGATTTGAATGACACGGAAATAAATATTCGATAGTGTTGGTGTAGTAGAAGTAAATGAACCAACCTGAAACTGCCATCTACGTTATCTATGTTCACGGGATGAATAAACTAAATTATTGCGAAAAAAAATGCAAGATCGATAAAAATGGCTAAACGCAATGTAAAATATTAGATTTGTTTCTTTAATTCTTTTTCAGATATTTTCCATTTTTTATTTGTCTCGCCTATACATACGATGACTCAACCAATGCGCAGTTTGAAAGTTTGCAGGGACCGCAGGGAGCCGGTCGTAAAAAAGCCGTATCTTTCTTACAACATGCTTCTAGCAGTGGCGTGCAGTTCATATAGACAAAGAGACAATGTCTACCCTGACACTTTATCAGTTACAATTAAAGAATGAAATCATCACCAAAAACAAATTTTCAAAAAAGTTGCGCTTAAATCAACACCGGGTTAATTGTGAAGGTTAAAAAAGAATTTAATAAAATAGGCATGCAGGTTTATTTCTACTCTAATCTAAATACTTGTGCACGTCACTGGCTTCTAGAAGAGTGTTTCCCCAACTCCAAATTCAGGGCGGATAAGGGCAGCTAGAAAGAAAAGTTCCTTTTACCTCTCTAAATAGTTGGTAGTCATGAAGACAATCCGAGCTTCTGTAGACGCAACACCGTCAAGACAATTGAGCAATCCACTGAAAGTGACTCTATTCAACCCCTCATAGGCGGCTTTTTGTTTAGGTGTGTCTTCACGAGAAACAAATGCGGCATCGATGTCTTCTAGTAATATGATCGACTGTTGAGGCGCAACACTGTAAATTAGTATTCTGAATTTATATTCATCTTTTGCAATAATATAATAATAAATAGAAGCAACGTTAGCTCAGACTGCCGAGATGAGTGTCGGAGATTCGAGACCAACCCCAAAATGGAGCATACCTCTGACTTTTCCATATGGCGGGTACACACCGGCCGAACGAAGGCGAACGAATCTGTACTGTTGCGTTCACACTAACAAACTTTCGCTGTTGTGGGACTGAAACAGGCATGATTCCTTCGCCTTCGTTCGGCCCAGTGTGTACACGCCATTAAGTGTTTTTTTGTTTGTGAATTAACACTTGCTATAACGGTGAAGGAAAACATAGTGAGGAAACATTCATACCCGAGAATTTCTCTACAGGAATTACGAAGGTATGTGAAGTCTACCAACCCGCATTAAGCTAGCGTGATAGGCTGAGGCCTAACCCCACTCAACAACTCATTAATAGAATAGGCCCATGCCCAGCAGTGGGTCAGTAATATTACAGGGCTAATATTATTATATTGCAACAAATATTATTTTTTGATGGTAGAACGTAGATACTAGTCGCCTCCATGGACTAGTGGCATCATGTACCGGCTGTAGACACTACCCGGTTTACCGGTCTCGGTTCGATTCCCAGGTCGGGCAAAGTTATTTTTCAAGTCTGATTTGCCTGGGTTGATGTCAGTCAGGCAGCCGGTCGTTTAAGGTGGGATAAGGGCAGGTAGAAAGAAAGGATGAAGATACTATTTAGTACCTAAGATAGCAACACAGATCTAAGGATAGTGACCACATAGGTACATGGTTAAAATACCGCCAGTGTTCCACTGTGTGTTGCAATGCCTAACAACTGCAAGTCTAGGTGCATACCATTTTTTGTTACAGGATAAAATTAAGCATGGTTTATGTTTTCATTGTTATGTATCATAATGATTTGTTTTTAGTTTGAAAATGTTGCCCCAGTCTACTGGCAGCATATATCGGCTCAACAGGAGGTAAGCCAGTATTCTAACAAGACTTGCCTGTAGAAGGGCATCCATGTCAGCATTAGATTCAGGGGTTGGCGTCAGGTAACCGGTCGTAAAACGTAAGCCGAGTCTGTTCTGCAACAGGCGTGTTTCACTCACCTCAAAAGATGATTAAGCCGATCATCCGTTAAACCCCGTTCAGACAAATTGAGGACACAAATATTGTACTCCAATTGACCTGCTAATGCCATGATAAAGGAAGATTTCCCACATCCAGGAGGGCCATATAGTAAATAGCCTGTAACAAAAAAACAGTTACAGACCTAGCTAACCAGCTTAAAAAGTATCACTGTGTTCTTAGGGCAACTTGCAGCATTTTTACTAATTTAGAGTTACAACTTATCTTGATTTATCCTTCAGCTCACTTATCTCTAAGTCAAGATTTGGGATAAACAGAGATTTAATGCGGAGCTGCAACTGCTGCAAGTGACCATTACTATACTTGGTTAGTCTGAAGATAGTCACTGACGGCGTCGCGTCGCAGCGATAGTATTCTTAGACAATGGGTAACCAGAATGGTCGACCAGACCTAGTATGAGTTTGTTTTTAATTTTGACACCTCAATAGTCTGAGTTTAATCTTACCTCTTCTGTAAGGTATGCCACGTTCAGTGTACCACTGTGGATTTTTTATAAAATCTAGACAGTCTATTAAGATACGGTCTGCTAGTCCGGCACGTAGGACGACGCTTTGTAAAGGCCGACGCCGTCGTGGGTGTCCAAAAGGCCTCCATTCTGATCCCATAGCAGTATACATTATCGTCATGCCTTCATGTTGTTTCAGTGCCATAGTCCTTGCTGTAATAGATATAATATTGTGATGTATATTTGTTTGTAAACTTATTTTTTTAATTAACTATGCTATTTTAGTACTGGTAAATACCACTGACTGATGGTCACGTTTTCTCTTTATTCAGTGTGACTATAGTAGTGTCACTTTGACTTGTGCCAAAACCAATGCATGAAGCTTTGGCATGAAGACAATATTTATTACAAACATGAGAATTTTCAGTTTATTGTAATTTGCCTTCTGCAAACTGATGTTGTGTGAAAAGCAACTTTACTAAGCGATTGGTTTAATTAGCATATACTGGAAATGATTCAAAATACTGATGAATGATTTCTTCAGTGTATGGGAATGTTATCGCAATTAATAAAACTATTTTTAACAGATTCTATCACAGTAAATGGTTATGAAGTTGCAAAGCGTTCGAAATAGCAAGACTATAATTAAAAACAAATCACATTCGAATCTGTAAAAATGAGTTTTATTTTGAAATACTGGTCTTGGTATTTTCACTAATGAGTACTTGTAATTACATTGGTACAATATATCCTTGTGTGTTCTCATCTGAGTATACAAATGGTATGCCAATTACTAAATCTCTTTTTCCAATTTCTTCAATGCAATTCTTATTGGACATAATATTAGACGTAACTTGATAGCCTCCGTGGCGCAGTGGGCGAGTAGCCGGAAACGAGAGGCCATGGGTTCGATTCTCGCACCGAGGCGAATGTTTGTGTGGCCCACAGATATTTGTTTCGGGTCTGGGTGTTGTGAGACTGAAAGTCTCTTGTAGTTCCTGATGCCCTCGACACAAGACTAGTATCTTAGTGTGGGATCTGGACTATGTGTGTGACTGTTTTTTATTATTTACTAATATTTTTTTTTTTCGCTGGATGCAGGCTGCTTCCAACAGGTCAATCTGGAAATCTTTGGTGGAGGCCTATGTCCAGCAGTGGACGTTCTATGGCTGATGATGATGATGATGATGATAATTTTTTATGATTTACCAATTACTAAACAACTATTATTTCATTACCTTCTTCAAGAATATCATAATACAGTTGCTTGTTGCGGCCAAATGATGTCAATGTGACTGTTTCCCAAGGAATTCCCATATGTAGATCTAGTGTTTGTTGTTCTCTTGTTCTATCTACTTTTATCCATGATCCTGCATATCTGAAATGTTTAAATTTTTATATAAACAACTATAGTGAATAATAATTAAGCTTATTTAAATCCCTTCGTGTTAGATGGAGACTGTTGACATACTGGTAAGTCAATAATTATCGTGATGGCCTGACCTAGATATAGAAGCCAGAATCTCATGGTTTTCAGTGAATGTGCATTGCCATCCAGCTATTTGACTAGGTAGATTTTTTTACAAAATGTCAGCAGAAGATGCCTTGACAAAGCATGCATCACAAACTGACAAATATTAGTAACTGTAATATGCACAAAGATAGAAAAGATTGTAATTGTTTCTAATACAGGTATTAGTACTATTTGTTTATATGACCCAGCCTTCTTGGTTTAGTGGCAGCATATATGGGCAGGCATGGATCAGGATGATCTGGGTTCAAATCTCAAGTTGGACAAAGATGTTTTTTACATAATTTGCTCTGGACTGACCAGATAGTTTACTGTCTGATTCACTGCAAGAACATACATAACATGGGACAGGGTTGTGGGCAAAATTTTGCAGGGATTAAAAAAATCAAGTTGAATTGTGTCTGATTGATGGTGCCAATATGAAATAGAACAAATATTTATGAGACTTGTTACATTATATACTGGGACACACTGACCTAAAGAAATGCTGTCCAACACTAGGTATAAACTCATATTTGGTTTTAATCTGGCCTGTATCTCTTTGTTCAAAAGACGTTTCGACACTCAAATGCTGTGTTTGTCGCGCACCTTTTTGAGTGATCCACTGCAGTAGCCACTGGTACGACTTGTCTCTACAGGGTACTTCGAGAGTGATCATGCAATGCCTTCGGAATAAAACCATCGACGTTTGAAAACCTTTTCGTAATATTGCTGCTCCAGCTCCAACTCCGAATAGGCCGAAACCAGCCCCAAAATAAGGATTTTGGGACAGTGCGCTCACATAATCGGCAATTGTCATTTTTGTATTTATCACTTCTATAACCTAATCATAGGTTTTTTCTTATGTTTAACGGTAGGTGGGCCTTGGTTGTAGGTTACTTCAGTAACAGTACATAATATAATAACAGTTTATATTTAAATAGTATATTGTTAGATAAGTGATCTACCAGCCCACATAAATATCCCAATAGAGCTATTGTGTTAGTTTTTGAATTGTCATTTTTGACGTAATCAGCTGTTTTGTTTTTTTTTTATTACGGCTCGGGTACTTGCTACCAGTCTTTTAGCCCAAAAATAATCGCAACTGAATTTATGAACGCATTCGAATGACGAGATGAGCAAGTCGCTCGTCTGATCATAAATATGCGCTATGCGTGGCTATGAAAGAGAATAATTTAAGCTATGAACAGTAGCAACGTCACCGGCATTGAATGACAATGCACTGTGCTCGCCTCCTTGAGACGTTAAATATTTTTTTATATTTATCTTAATGCCCAGTTATAATGCCCACAGTAATTACGCTGGTACAACATTCTCCGTGCCTCAGTGGTACCACAGTACAACAGCCTCCGTGGTGCAGTGGGCGAGTAGCCGGCTGTGAAGCGAGAGGCCGCGGGTTCGATTCCCGCATTGAGACAAATGTTTGTGTGGCCCACAGATATTTGTTTCAAGTCTGGGTGTTGTGAGACCGAAAGTTTCTCATAGTTTCTAATACTCACGATACAGGTTATACCTAGTGTGGGGTCAGGACTAAGTGTGTAACTGTTGGGTGTATTTATTTATTCTTCAACCCGAAACATAACATTACTTGCACATATTCTACCACAATGTTGCATTGCGGTAGAATTACTTAGAACAGGACTACCACAAGTATAGATTACTTATGGTATCAGGTTTTTAGGCTTGCGACTTGCGAGTCGGGGCGCGGCATGACTCGGTGCTTTGTTGGGGCGGGTATGGCGATATATCCTTAGGTACCTGACGTCCCTATGCTTGCAGAGAACATCCACTTGTCATGGCGCAATCCCTCTATTTATTTCTCGCTTTTTCGATGTATAAAGAAGCAGTTATGCAAGCTGGGAAGATTTTATTTATTAATTAATAAATATTATTTATTAATAATTTTATTAATTAATATAGAGAATTTAAGGGATAAGTTACGACTATCCAACTGATGTCTATTGAGGGATTGACGGTCGAGCATTTACCTCAATCTTTGCGCTGATAGAAGGCAGAAATGCAATAGGTAGGTATTAAACCAAAGATACCAGCCAGAGCGTCACAGTGTTAAATAAAAACCGGTTCGTAGGTACCTATGTTAAATCCATCTGCTATCATCTCAAGTTCCTGACAGACTTTTTGGCGCAGCGGGCAAGCAGTCGGCTGTGAAGCGATAAGCCTCGGGTTCTATTCCCGTACCAAGATAATTGTGTGACCCACAGATATTTATTTCAGATTTGGCTGTTGTGAGACAAAAAGTTTATCGTAGTTTCTGTATGATACAAAACTCGAATCTTACTATACGAGTAACTGTTGGTTGTTACAAGTTATTATTATAGATAGGTCGGTAGTCGGTACTGAGCCTTATTTTGGTGACTTGTTTTGTTAAATACTTTTAACTACTTTATTATTTGTACTATTCCGATCTCATGATTGTTAATTTATGAACTTGAGTGCAAAGCGATACGTCTCCCTTCTCTTTATAAAAAGCTTTTATGTATTGCTGTGCGCCGGGCCGGGCCGTGCGGGTCACGCGACCCCTATGGTCGTGCCGATATCACGCCAGTTTGTCTCTTTAATTTCAGGTTTTTATTATTAATATTAGTTTACACAACTTCACACAGATGTATATGATCCGTGATGTAAAAAATACTACAAATTACCTCTTAAATTATGCCGTCGCATCGGTACTCGTGAGATAGCAATCAGTTTTATTTATACCTATACTGATACCCTGGATACTTCATGCTACAGAATATCTAAAATAGAAAATATAATCTTTTTCGAATTCCCCATACTGTCGCAGTTAAAAATAACACACTGTATATGTAGGAATTAGAAACGTTGACAAAATATAAAAATCTATGTAGCTACGGGAGCTACGGTCTAACATATAAAATGTTTTCCTCACTCCCGTGTGTACTTATATTAATAATTTGTTTAAAACATGAACTAACTTTAGGTATAACTGTGCGGAAGTTTGTGTATCAGAAAGATATCTCAGAGCATTGTAGGCGGCGAGTCATGCCTTCAGTATTTCTAGGCAGACACGTTGTTGATGCTAACTCACAAATACTGCATTTCACAAGACTGGAATTACCGTATAGCTGTTTCATCAGTGTTAGGTATTTATTGTCGATAATTTTTTTCAAAGGCAGACGCTTAAGTAGTTAAATATACGGATCTCTGGTAGTGTGTTCTAAATCTATAAATTAAAGTAAAAAATCTGTAAGTTTGGCTAAAATATTTATACACACAGTCTCATGAGATACATACATTCATATAATATACCATAAATACACATACTCACGCCTGTATCCCCGAAGGGGTAGGCAGAGGCGAACTAGAGAACTAGAACACCCACATTTCGCCGAGCTCATTTACGTCCCCGATGTGATAGGGGAGAGCCTATAGCCGTATGGGCCAAAATCCGAGCTAATAATAAATAGAAAAAGCCAATATCACTATGCCTGACCCACGGATCAAACCCGAGACCTCATAACGGTGGTCGTACAGCAATACACTACGCCACCTCAATATATCGAATATATTTACCTTATTAAAACCAGAGAACGCACATGTGTGGCCGTCAATCATACCTATACGTAACTTACAAAGAACTCTTTCATACAGGTAGGTAGTAGGTACATTACCTTAAACATGAGGTCCGTAGATGGCTCATGGCATAGATGCAACGCATGACCATTCATGATACAATACTAACTACCTAAGGCACCTTTCTTGTTTGATTTATAGATCAGAATCCGGAACTAATTTAATATTGGTGATACAAATGGTAATAGGCGATGATATCGTCTCATCGTGCTCTAAAAATGGAAACCAACTGTTAGTTTATGAAATGAGCGAAACTTTTGGTGGATATTGGGGTCCGTTGTCGGACTCTATAATAAAACGAGATCGTATCAATGATACGAAATTTTATACATTAAAAACTACACAGCCCACGGAACCTAGGTGAGTATTTTGATATAAATTACCAATAGAATTGTTGGCCTCGTCATTTGAGTAAATAAAAAAATACATAAACTAATAACTACTAGCTTTTGTCTGCGGCTACGTTCACGTGAGATTCTGTACGTATTTCTATTTCCTCTATACAAACTTCCATCCCTTGTTACACCCCTTTAGGGGATGAATTTTCAAAAATCCTTTCTTAGTGCTTTCTACGTCATAAAAGGAAGCCTTGTGTAAAATTTTACGTTCCTCGTTCTAACAGTTTTACGTCTGTACGCTGATACGTCAGTCAATGAGCCAGTCAGTCAATTAGTTTGTCCTTTTATATTTGTAGATTTTATTTTATTTTTTTATATTTTTTTTATATATTAGATATTATTTTCCCCATTATTGTCAGAGTGTTTTTTGTTGTATAACATATTGAAAAGTAATTTTTTGAAATTTATGATAAGCTAGTTGTTCATCAGGTTGATTTTTTAACAAACGTTTTTATAAGGTAACTAATAGGTACAAGTATGTTTTAGCACTTTAGAGAGCGAATACGATGACACCATAAAAACAACAACTGATAATGTCGAAAACTTAACAACTACAACTGATGATAGCGCAGAATATATTCGAATGGAATTGCCGATAGTAAATGTTTCTGGTAAACTTATACCTGGGGAGTCTCCTCAGAAGAATATTTATGATATCGACGATTCTTTCGACTTCCTATATGATGTTACACCTCGGTAATACCAATTTATTAATATTGAATTGTAATTAAATATAGCATTTAATTTTATTATTATACTCTCTGAATAATTTTAACGGTCAGTAGGTACTTAGTTTAAAATCAGTCAATTTTAATTTTGCACTTGCCAATTTCGGCATTGTATTTTTATGACTACACGTATACGTTTATGACTATACGTGGTCTCCACTCGAGACATTTTCTGCCCATCGGCTATCGGTTCTACGAGCTATGTGCCCTGTCCACTGCCACTTCAACTTAGCCGGCCGGCCGCTTCTAACAGGTCGATCAAGAAATCTTTGGGAGAGGCCTATGTCCAGCGAAATCGAGATTTATCTAAGTGCTGCATGTCGCCCTTATTTATGTTCTTAATTTTAAGGTAAGCCGTTCAAACAGGTGGATTATTCTAAATCCTGGAAAAAGTACATAATTTATTTAGTTTTAACTAGATACTTCGAATTTCTAACAGTAAACTGAGTATAAGGTACTTAACATGTGATAATTTTGAAGCGATCTTAATGCCAATATTTTTGCTTGATCAGGCGTGGTTTTTCCTACGATACTAGCATCATACCTTTGGTTCAATTTTCAATAAAGAAAATGACTGGGGTGTTACGAAAGGGAAGTCAAGAGGAATCTAAATATGAAATTGGGTACAACCTCAAACCTGTGACACCAGATCAAAGGTATGTTAATGTTTTTTAAATGTGTATACAATACAAGTAACATTACCCTTTTTCCGTGGCACTTGTGTAAATACAATACAAGTATTTTCTTCTTTTACCTGTCTGCTTGTCGGCACAACTTTATAATTTTCAAACATGCTGCAGCAAGGGATTCCCTCTCGGACACGCCATTTCGGGTTACCGGGGCATTGTGTTAGAATAACAGCTTTCCCCGACCTGGGATTTGGACCTTGAACCTCCCGGTCCACAGCCCATATATTATTATGCTGTTACTAGACTAAGGCGGTCGACTTTGTTACAAGATCATTATGGTCCATGTAGATATATCCATAATACTATAACCTGAAAATCATGGGTGCGTTGAATGGAAATGGGGAGGCACAGCGGCAGTAGAGTCATTATGTAAACAGTGACGTTTACAGAATAAATGGGCTAACTCGACCGAATTGATGCCCCTGTCTCACAGAAAACCGACGTTAAGTGGCACCTTGCTAATCCATATTCCACTTCTTTAACGTGGGCAACGCACCCATGATTTTTTTGATGTCATAGATGTGTGTTGTGTGTCTGGAGATCATTTACCATCAGGTGATCCACCTGCTGATTTGCCAGTTTCTGATATATAAAATAAATAGACGGTAGAAATAACCATCAGGTCGTTTGCCCGCTTCCACTATAAAAATACCTTCCTAGTCGAGCCGGCCTATTGATGTTGTAGACAAAACTGCCTACAGTGTATCACTACCATGTTTTCCTTTTCCTCCCCTCCATCTTTTCAAATTAATTAATAAATTATAATATGGGATTAAACTATCAGTAATATTGTACTGTCTTTCGTAAAAAAATAAGATAAAAAAGTATAGCTAGAAATAAAACAAGTATTATTTACATTATATTCTTTATAATTTTCTAAACATTTCCATAAAGTTTAATGTATGTATATACTGTACAGATATTGTAATACTAATACGTAATCTATATGTGACTATTATTATTTATTTTTTCGTTACACTGTCTGTTTACCACATTACAATAAACTATAAATCGATGTGTAGAATAATATGCGCAAAACATTTCAGGTTATCATTATCAACTAGGTTTTCAAAAAGAAAATACAAGAAACAAAAGTACAACGTCAACAGTCGTTATAAAATTAAAAATAATAAGTCACCTCTTGCAACATACAGAAGATATTCGTACATAAAAAAGTAAGTATACAATAATAATATATAAATAATTAAAATGAGTAAGTAGTGGTATGTGTAGATCACCATGAAATTGTCATGATACTTTGATTCGTAACATAAGCTATGCAATCTGGCCACGTCAGTGCATCAGTCTATTTTAGAAAAACATAAACACCGCTTTGGTAATATGTAACAAAATTAATATCTTTATTTGCAGACCATTCACAATAGCGCAACATATTTTGACCAATCCATATACTTTTACAATACATGAAACTACTGAAAATGTAATTTCGACAAACGACCGAACACATGGTAATATTTCATGGGAATTCATAGATCATCTAATGAAGTCCTTTACTAAAACAGCTTCGAGTACTGGTGCTATAATAAAAGGAACATCACATATTAATAAAAATTTAACAAACTTGTTTCAAAAATTCTTAGATACGAGGCACAATTCTAGTGGTAAATAAAGTACATTTATCTTTTTTCCGCACGGTCACATTTTTGTGCTATGGAATTTAAAATCGGAGATACAAACATACATAACATAAACTCACGCCTGTATCCCCGAAGGGGTAGGCAGAGGCGCACTAGCCAACTAGTACACCCACATTTCGCCGAGCTTAGTTCCGTCCCAGATGTGATAGGGGGCGAGCCTATCGCCATATCGGGCACAAATTCCAGACTCCGGGCTGATATGGAAAAATCCAATATCACTTTGCCCGACCCGGGGATCGAACCCGAGACCTCAGAACCGTAGTCGTACCGACATACCACCACGCCACGGAGGCAGTCGGAGATACAAAAAACACGTAAAATAATTTGGGCAGTTTGAACGTTGCCAGTTATTCCATTCTCACTTCTCATCATTTTCCGTGTCTCTTTTGTCTCCGAAAATAATAACTTATAGTTATGCACGTGTACTCGTATGTGTACCTACTTAGTATATATAATAGTTAAATAAATATATCGCAAAAGGTGGCCGCATAGTAAAGTAAACAAATTTGAAGCAAGTTAATTGCCCTTACTTATTTATTTCAGTATATTTATCGTCTAATTTATCTGTATATTATAAAGACGTTCCATTGTATGCTTCTGTTTCAAGAATATCGACAACTAGTGAGATGTATGTGCTTATTAATTAACTGATACAGAGCGAATAATATCTAATGATTTATACAAATAAATATAATTACTATTAAACAAATAATATTTTTAGGGCATTTAGGTATATTAAAGGCACAGAGACAGATTTATCTGTTACAAAACCTACATTCGTAACACGAAGTGGAGGCGTGTTATTGTCAAATGTTACAAAAGCGTTCCATATTGTTCACAGCAACAGTATTACAAAGGATATATCTTCAACAAACATAAATGTTTCTTATAATCTGGGTAAATAGTTTTTATATTAAATATTTTGCGATTCTGCCCATGTGGACGTCTTTTGATTAATATTTCCGCGTTTAGAAGTCTTATAAATATTACTATCAATCATTTATATACCACATCTGTGCCGAAAATATTGTTAATCAATTGTTCCCTTGCTGTGTAAAAAATAAAGATAAATCAACATATTTTATTATAGGTACTTATTAGTAGTATTGTTACTAGTCAAATTCAAAACAATTGAAGAATGTTCCTAAGTATTATCTTGCGTATATATTTCATTCAATATATGTATGTTCATACATAAATCATAAACAGCAGCGATAGCTTAGTTAGGTGTGGTACGGATTGCCGAGACAATGTCGGAGGTTCGAGACCAACCCCAAAATAGAGCATACACCTCTGACTTATCTATGTTAAGTGTGTTTTCGATTGATGTGTGTGATTATGAAATATCGCTTGCTATAACGGTGAAGGAAAACATCGTGAGGAAACCTGCATACCCGAGAATTTGTCCACAAGAAATTCGAAGCTATGTGAAGTCTACCAACCCGCATTAGGCCAGCGTGGTATACTAAGGCCTAACCTCTCTCATCAGTAGAGGAGGCCCGTGCCCAGCCGTGGGACAGTAATATTACAGGGCTATTATTATTATTATTTATTTCAATTATTTTTTTTATTATTATTATTATAATATGTTTATATAAATGTTTTTTACAATTTGTTTTAGAACAACATTTTAAGAATTTAAGTGTTAATGTTACGACGGCAACTACGTTTATGGGGAAGTCTACTTCCTTCTCCTCTATCCCAAAACGGTAAAAATAGCATATTTTGTAAAAATGTATTTAAGATCATATTCATTACAAATATTGGTTAAAATACATAATATTATGCGCCATCAATCGTACTTAAGCGTTGAGCAATTGCCACATTGTTGCTCCAAGGTTGTTAAATATACTTTAGTTGTTTTATTTTGTTACGTCTATTTCTATTGCTAAAATAAAAATAGCTATAAGGTAATATGTTCTTATTTAAGATATAGAAATTTGAGTGGTTCGCTGGTAGACCGCGAGTCATGGGACAACGTGGTGCAGGTAGCGCCCGCCATGGCCGTCATATTACATCATTTAAGGGACAACCAGAGTCACAGCACGCAGGACTTTAAACTTGCAAGTGGCACGTGAGTTGAAAGTATTGTACAACTCCTTACTAATGGTATTTTAATTTTCGTCATGTGATTGTGGTCTGTTTTATATTTAATTGGCCCGGGACTGGATTTCCTGGAGACTGGAGAGGAGGTTGACGTCAGGCAGGCATCCGGTCGTAAAAACTAAGCCAAATCTATTATCCAACATGCTTTAAAATGTGTGTTGCACCGACCCCACATTAAAGTGGGATAAGGGCAAGTAGAAAGAAAAGATTGTTTTATTTTTCTAATAAGTAAATAAAGCATACGAATATATTTAATTTTCTCCTCGGTGGCGTAGTTGTATTGCGGTACAACTACCATTCTGAGGTCTGGGGATCGATCCCCTGGTCTGACAAAGTGATATTGGGTTTTTCTTTTCATTATCAGTTCGGAGTCTGGAATTTGTGCCCGATATGACGATAGGCTCGCTCCCTATCACATCTGGGACGGACAATAAGCACAGCGAAATGTGGGTGTTCTAGTTCGCTTCTGCCTACCCCTTTGGGGATACAAGTGTGTGCTTATGTACATATGTATATATGTAAACGATCAATATATCTTAAAGTACTTATAAGTTATGTTATGCTCTATGTTTTTCGCTAACAGTGAACGCAAGAAACGGTACATAGAGTCAGTAGCGATAGAGAATGCTCGTCCCCACAATGTCACAATACGGGCAGATGCAGTGACCACAACTGCACTCAACTACGACATCGCAGACATGCAGGACTTCGCTCAGCTTGTGGAGATACCGGATGATGATGTATTTACTGATTTTTCTTATGTTGCATATACATCAAAGCTACTTTTCGTTGAACAACATTTACTTAAGTATACATTATATACATTATATGTAATGACTAATGATAAAATTAGGTAACATAGTATCCCTTTGTCATATCGACTTTTTTTCCACCAAACATCACCACACACTTTTTCAAACATGTTTCAGAATTATTTGGCTTAGTTTTACGACCAGCTGCTTGCCTGAAGTAAGCCCCGTTCTGAGGGATCCCGCCCCGTTACTACTGACTTTTGGCCATATTTCATATTTTCGGTATAAAATATTATGGTTGAATCATTCATTATGATGGAACAGCAAATTGGTGGTCTCGAGATTACGGTATTGTCGTATATTCAATCAAGGATTCACATTATGACAATGGGATAATTCTTGGTGAATTGTCAATCTAGGATATTTTGTAAAATGCTATAAATTTGTATACTACTTTTTTTAAACTACTAATACCACTAACTTCACTTTTATACTATATTTTTGAAACTAACATAAAAATAGTACTTTGTAGGTAAACATTCATAGAAATCATATCTACTTTATTACTTTCATAATAGCTCAATAAAGAAAGAAAGAAGAAAAAAAGAAAACATTTATTTCTGACTTAACACAAAAAAGAGGTACAAACATATTTTTACAGTTCTGAAAAACGGTGTTGTAATAGATTGTTGCTTGTAAAAATATGTCACTTTTGGGAGCTATGAAGCCAGACAGACACAGATACAGACGTTTTTAAAACACAATTAGATAAAGGTTTAAGCAAATTAAACAATTAGTTAAAAGCAATTTACAGTTTGTGAATCTAAATATAACTTGTTCGTCGCTTGTGACGCATGATTTAGCGTTGTTAATACTTCGTGAATCGTATTACTCTGGGCTCTTGGCATTAACAAGGTGACGAGACCAACGCTTGCTGCGATTCCGCATGATTGTGTTATTGATATTGTTACGCGTGCATAATAGAACCATATCTTGCCGAACGCGCCGCGTTTCATCCATAATTGTACAGAACGTTCTAGTGCGTTCGAGCCGCGCTAAGGCGGGCCGCGTGACGTCACGCGCCGATAAGAGATCGACGAATATAAAAGGCGTGTGTGTGTGTTGGCGGGACAGTGTTTCTTCGGAAGCGATCGAGTGCGAACAACGAGCGACAAGCGAATATTCGGAGCGATTATTTCGACGCGTATTGTGTGCAGTACAGTGTTTAATTCTAAATAAAGTGCTGAGTCAGTTTCGAGAACAGTCGGCGTTTAATTGTTTGTCCTGAACCCCGTTAGCCCGTAACAATATTAAGTAGCTAGTGCAGAGAGCTCAATGGAAATCATGTAACATTCATTGATTTCGTTTATTGAAACAACTCGATGACGTCAAACAGATGTTGTTTTTGTTATTGATTGTGATGACTCTTGAGACTTGACGCATAACGCACGTGATAAAGACAAGTTACAATAAGGTATAAGGCCTCATTCGCACGAGAGCTTTTTCAACGCGCGTTAAAAAAGCGTTGTAATGGAACAAATTCGTTTAATATTGTTCACACGCCGTAGAATATATCTTATAAGAAAAAAAAATTAGAATTATTTTCAAGCAATCGTAAGAACAGACATGTTGAGACGCTTTTTTAACGCGCGTTGAAAAAGCTCTCGTGCGAATGAGGGCTAAGTCATATATTTTTGTTTTTTCTTACTTATAATATACAAACAAAGCAGCCATATCAAGACAGCCTCCGTGGCGCAATGGCCGAGTAGCCGGCTATGAAACGAGAGGCTCCGGGTTCGATCCTCGCACCGAGACAATTGTTTGTATGGCCTACAGATATTTGTTCTGGATGTTGTGAAATCGAAAGTCTTTCGTAGTTCCGGATACCCACGGACTATGTATGTGACTGTTGGGTGTTATTTATTTATTATTATATAATTCCACACACTTGTTAACGGAATCAAAGATTACTACTAACTGACAATATAACTTTATAATTCTCTTGGTACAGACCGTAATCGCTGCTACTGAACTAAAGAAGCTGATTACCAATTTTATTGAAAGGAAATTAATTTTCAGATGTAATTATAAATACCAATTTATTGATTTCGTGTTCGTAGCTACACGGGCGCGTAGCGCTACGCTACCTGCGTCGCTACGTGGGACCAGCGTTATTCAACATTTGCGACTACAACGATACAGCTACGCGACATGTATATTTGTTCAACTCTTCAAGAATTGTTCTTGCTATAAGCAACTTTACGGTTAGAAGTATATCACTTTACATACAATAAACCGAAAGCCCTTCAATAAAGGAAGCCTGGGTCGTAAATAATATAACAGGAATGATACTATTATTTAGGTACAATCAAAGAATTTAAACGCGGTACAATCATTAGATGAATGATATGAAATATCGCGTAAAATTGTAGTTTGAGATTATAACAGCGTACCTACGTGTACTTATAATTATAATAATGTATTGTGTCTGACTGCCTCAGCAGCATAGTTATATTGCCTACGTGATATGACTGCCGTCCTGAGATCTTGGGTTCGACCCGGGTAGGTCGGGCAAAGTGATATTGGATTTATCTATTCAGTATTAGGCTGGAGTCTGGAATTTGTGCCCGGTATCACGATATATTAGCGCATATGGGACGGCAATGAGCTCGCCGAAATGTCAGTGTTCTAGTGCGCCTCTGCCTACCCCTTCGAGGTTACAAGCGTGAATCTATGTATTGGGTACATTAAATCGTGCAAAAATGATAGTAGTTATCACAAACTTTTAATGATATTTATAGATGTCTAGCATGACGCTGATTGTAACTCCAGCACGTACCGTGGCGACGGGTGAAGGTCGGTGTCCTGACGACCACCTCGAGTGCCAAGTGTCCGGGGCTCGCGTCTGTATTGATTCGTTAACCGCATGCGATGGAATACCGAACTGTGGCTCTTATGGTATGATACCTGCAATATACGGCCGCTTTGGAGTTGTCACGAACTCACGGGCTGTATCGCAAATATGGATTTAGAGAGATAAGAGTCGTGAGAGGTTCACAGGATCGGTGACGTGACTGTCTCCTTTCTGGTTATGTTGCGAGAATTGTTGGTTTAAGAATTTGCAATTAATTAAATATATTGTTCAGTAGTAAATATATTGTTTAGCAGTAAATATATTGTTCAGTATTACTACTACTAATATATTTACATATATTGTTATTAAATATGTTGACAGACGGCCGGGATAACGCCAGGCAGAAAAAAAGAAAGAAAGTAGTAATTCTGTGGCTGATGGTGATGATGAATGAATTTAACTTTTAACAACTTTTTTTTATTCATGAGTAAAAACTTAAAAGTTCCAGCGGTAATACTATGTAAGATAGAGTATCATTAATGTGTATGTACTATGTAGTCGGTGCAACATTATTATTCGGCGCGCTTCAGGAAATACATCTGGGGGCTTACCATGGTAGATTTAAACTCTACACGAAAATTAGAATCAGTTTCAGTTCCAGTATTGAAGTATTATTGTTAAGGACAATTTCTGAATCAAATCCACTACATATTTTAAATGAAAACGAATGTCAAAATATCCTCCCCGATTCTACTCGTCTTACTTTCATTTAGAATTGCAACTTCTACTTTATTTTAATAATCCAAATTCTAACGTATAAGTTTATACGAAAAATGTTTTTTTTAGAAATATACGACGAAGACCGCTTGAGGTGCGGTGCTGCCATAGGTCTGCAACATAACGTCTATTTGGCCGCGTTTACATTCCTAGCTGTACTCCTGACCGTGCTGTACGGGGTTCATTACTGGTTGAAGAGATGTGTGCCTAAAGTTTCAGAGGCGTTTTTCTTATATACCGATGGTTCGGAAAATGTGTAAGTTATCTAATCTGTAATATGTTTACATGCTAAATGTGTTATAATACCAGCGACTAGACAGGGGTAGTTAGAGACGCAACTAGTGAGCTAAGGAATAGGAACATGTGATACTTACACACTTTTTAACTTCGGTTCTGGTCGTAGTACTTATAAACTTAATATATTTGCAGGCTGTATTTGGACACCATTATGCGATCCCCTACAGATGACGATGACGAAACTAAAATGGCATATCAAGGAAATATTTTAGATGACGATTTATTATTGTTCTCTGAAGTTAACGAGGGAAAAAAGTCGAATAAATTCAAGAGTTTCTTTGTATCATTATGCACCTGTATTATATTTCGAAAAAAGCCTCGAAAACAAGATGCTTATAACAATATGGCTCAAGAAGGCTTATTTGCTTCACTTGAAGAACAAAAGAAGAGATATTCATATGCAGAGCTTGAATTACGAAAAATGTTAAACGCTGAGAGGTTTAAAAATGATATAGCTGTGCAAACTGGTGACAGTCTAGAAATGAATCATTTAACCAATTTAGATGCAATCACTAAACGCCAATGCGATGTACCACATAAAACGAATATGACCGAAAGCTTGCTGGCTCTACATGAAGATTCTTCATTTCAATATCAAAATTCTCCTGATGAACTTAGTATTTTGAATTTCTTTAATAATTCAAAATCTGACTCCAGCAAATCAAAGTCATCAGACGAAACAGTTAAACTTAAAGCTAACTCTCTAGCGAGAAATAGCATAACATTTGAGGAGAAAGAAATTCAAAGCCACACTTATGAGCACAAAGCTAAAAAGCAAAATGTTGGTACACGTTCATCATTAGCAGATGTAAACTTATTTGGAGAGGGCCCATCACATCGAACTATAAAGCATTTGAGATTTGAAGATCGAACCACTACGATTCCCTCAGATGACTGCGATGACAATAGCAATGAATCTGTGAACGAAAACTTGAATCGTCGTCGAAGTGTTGTTTTGGGTGTTGGTAGAACGTGGAAAAAACGAGATTTAGATTCTATCGAGGAGATTGACGAGAGTGTTGGTGCTGTACAAGGGAGCTCTATTCGGTTCTGGGGTAAATCGAAAAAGTCAAAGAAGTAATATACATATCCGAGAAATAAATAATATTGTGGTAGGATTCTTACATGCAAGAGTCCGCTTAATTGCTCATTTGATTAGAAAAGTAATATGAACGGAGTGTGTAGTATTTATGAGTGACTATATTATATGACATGCATAATATTATAATAGATATTTATACAGAAGACGACCACCGCGTACAGTCCTCGCGTCGCGCCGCTATTTCCTAATTAAGATCAATTGTGCACCGGATAGGACACGTGCCAAAATGTGTCGCGTCTTTTTAACGGCATTCCGTCATCATGTATGTACACTGCAATCAGGATAAATTGCTTCTTTTATGTCTTTCGTTTACACAACCATTTCCACTAGCTAGATCATAAATTCTGAAAATTGACCGATATACTCGAAGAGTATGTACTTGCTGGTCACTACGAAATTATTCTGTATGTGACGGTGCCTAAGTGTATATAATTTTGTTAATACAATTTTTTTATTAAATCATATGAAAAAAAAAATTTTTTTTTATTTCACAACTAAGAAATACGTTTTAACCTATCCTGTTTTCTTGTGTTGTAATATAGTTAGATAGTACACTATAATAATAATAATATTAGTCACATTTTACTGTCTCGTCTCCTCTTTGGTCTAGTGGCGACTAGACTGTAGACCGAACGGTCCTGGGTTCGAAATTTAGGTCTGGCAACGCGTGTTTTTCTGGCACGATTTGTACGGGTCTAGAGACCCTAGCCAGGCAGGCGGCTGATCGGAAAAAATAAAGTCAAATCTTGCTCTAAGCTTTTAAAAAATATGTGTTGCGCTGATCCTGCATTGGAATGGGATAAGAAGGCCTAAAGGCAAGAGGACACTATAATAATATTGTAAAAAACGCTTGGCTATGTGTAAGTGGATGCATTATTGGGGGCAACGATATTTATCTTAGTGCTTTTATGTCAGCTCCAAAAAAGATAGATGTAAAAGTGTCAGGCTAGAAGCGGGAGCTCGGAGCCGGTGCGCGAGGTCATATCAATTGAAGTCAATTAAAGCAATTGAGTTCAATTGAGCGGGCGGCAGATTCTGCGTCGCCTGCCGTCGCCAGAGAGATTTTATGTGAAGCGCCTACGCGACCGCGCGACTCGTCACATGACTCATTTTACATGTACCTACAACACTATGAAATATTTCAACTTGTTACTCTTATATGCATATACATAGTAGGTGTCTATAATACGAATATGTATTATACAAAGTAACCTTACCAAGAATATTGTTAGGTGTTGTTGTTTCGTGTACCTGTGTTTTGTTAGTAGGAGTTGTAGAGCTTGTAAGCTATTTTATGTTGAATAATATAAGCAGCGATAGCTCAGTTGGGAATGGTATGGACTGCCGAGACAAGTGTCGGAGGTTCGAAACCAACCCCAAAATGGAGCATACACCTCTGACTTTTCTATGTTAAGTGTATTTTCATTGTGAAATATCGCTTGCTATAACGGTGAAGGAAAACATCGTGAGGAAACCTGCATACCCGAGAATTTGTTCACAGGAATTTCGAAAGTATGTGAAGTCTGCCAATCCGCATTAAGCCAGCGTGGTAGACTAAGGCCTAACCCCTCTCATTAGTAGAGGAGGCCCGTACCCAGCAGTGGGACAGTAATATTACAGGGCTAATATTATAATATATAACAATCGCTGTCGCTGGATGTAGGCCGCTTCCAACAGGTCGTTCTGGAAATCTTTGGGGGAGGCCTAAAAAAGGACTGTTCCCGTGGGATATTTCCATGCCTACGACTAGTATTTAATTTATACGAGTCACATTGTTCATAACATTGTGTAACATGATTTTTTTTAATTTTACGTGTGAGGCAAATCAGCTTATTTCAAAGAAGTTGGCTGTAATACTTTAATACTCTCATAATTCCATTCATTTCCAATATACACACGATAGTAGATAAGATATCTTTTTGGAGTCGGTGCATTATTAGGCCAGCATGGCAGTCGGCATAGGAAGAAGTATTTGCCGAGTGCAAAGCTTGATTGCCGTGTATCGTTCATGTTATTACTATTATTTCCCTAGTTTTTTAGTGACGTCGATTACGTATTACAATATTGTCTTAATAATATTATTCGCCTCCTTGGCCTAATGGCAGCATATATGGGCTGTAACCGTGAGGTCGTGGGTTCGTTCCTAGGTCGGGCAAAGCAGATTTTTTATTTAATTTGCCCGGGATGGATCCTTCGGAGGGGGTTGACGTCAGGCAGGCAGCCGGTCGTGAAAACTTAGCCAAATCCTTTCTTCAACATGCTTGAAAAAGTGTGTTGCGCCGACTTCACATAAGGCAGGTAGAAAGAATTAATATTAATCGCCTTCTAACTTCAATAGGGGTAGATCCAATGTGGCGTCGACACAACACATTTTTCACAGAGCCACATTAACATAAGCTCACGCCTGTATCCCCGAAGGGGTAGGCAGAGGCGCACTAGCGAACTAGAACACCCACATTTCGCCGAGCTTAGTTCCGTCCCAGATGTGATAGGGGGCGAGCCTATCGCCATATCGGGCACAAATTCCAGACTCCGGGCTGATATGGAAAAATCCAATATCACTTTGCCCGACCCGGGGATCGAACCCGAGACCTCAGGACGGCAGTCGTACCGAAATACCACCACGCCACGGAGGCAGTCACACAGGAGTCAGTTTCACAGAGCCATATCTCCAAAAATAAAACATATTTCAAGAAGCCCTCTCATTAGTATGCACAGGTCAGCAGTACTCGTACTATAATATCGTCTTACGGGATAGTACATCGATGACAAATGTTTGAAGAGGTTTCAGAGACATTTTAGCGAAACAGTTTTTTTGAAACGGTCAGACCGTCGCCTTTTTCTTCGTCTGATAAAATGCTCATAATTCTGAAACATCTGGAGACACTGTGATGCTCTCGTTAAGAGGAGCCAAAAAGTATACAGATATTTGTAACAGTTTCATTGATTTAATCATCGATATAATTTAATTGTCAATTTTGATATGTCATTGCTCATACCTATAAGCCGTAGGCTATAGATACAAGGTAGGTAACACTTGGCTTAGGCGCCCAAACAGTAGTGAAAGAGAGCAATAATTTGAAAACCGGGTTAACAAATTCATAAAAAAATATGTTATAAAGGATGTGAAAGTCTTTTACCGACAAAATGCCAAGAAGAAGGCTGAAGGTCTTAGCAGTCTTTCTATGATTACAGGGGTGATTTTGTTTGAAGCTGGGCGCTTCTCGTCGAAGGAAACTCAGTGCCCGTGGGATTTTTAATCGCTATTATTGGTGCGAAGTACACATAGTGTTAGAAACTCGGCCTGACGAGCGCCCGGATGCTTTCCATCTCTGCTGGGCGACTTAGCGTTGACCGTAGCTGTAAGATTGACAAACCCGACATAACCGTCAAATTTTCCTCCAAGCGTGGGAGTAGTGGTAAAACACTTTTACCCGCGAAAACAAACAGTCTTTTATGTTCTTATTTATTACTTATTCTGCAATAACGCCTACAATCCTACTCCGATTTTGATGTATGTGTCAATCTGTACTTGTATATATGTTTTTCTTTAAAAAAAAATTGAGAATTTAATATTCGGTTTTCATTTGGACCGTTTTGTGCAGAAATGAGCCAACCCACAAAAAATGGAAATAGACATATTGCAATGGTGATTATTCATACAATAGGAATTTACCTCTATATAATGGTCAAAATACTTTCTTAAGACAAGAAATGTACATAGATAACGAAAATATGCCAAATGGATAGTATAAAATATGATAATTTGTGAAAATAAATTGATATATTTTTTCCAATGAATAGTTTTACATAATGTGACATACATACATGAATATAAAATATGAATTGGTAGTAATAGGTACTTATTGCCAAGATGGTATCTCACAGTAGGTACTATAAATTTGTATATACATAACTTGTTTAGCTATTTATTTTGTGTCATAAACGTGTGATTATAATTAAATTCTCTTACCGTCTACAAGTGACATATATCATGTTATTTTAACTTAGAAACCAAACCATACACGACGTACGTGTGGATACAGAGTACCGATGTGGTTGAGATGTAGTAACAACAACCACACTACCACGCGATCTATGTATAGGTAGGTATATACAGTACCGATTCCGATCCGGTCACGAAATATTCACTCACACGCACAAGCACTACACTCACGGAAACACAATTTTACACACACATCGGTCTACAGTTTTTTGACAATTCACATCATCACTGTCGTAGAACTTGAATTACTTGCTATCCGACGCGCATCATGTGACAAATTATTTTATTTGAACAATAATATCGATACACGCACCAAATTGGAGAGCGGTCGCGGCCGTGACCCACTTTAACGTTGTCACAAAGTGCAAATGCTACGAGAAGTGCATCAGCGAGTGCAATTCGTGCTGTCTGAAAGTCACCAATAAGCCCAATGAAGCAGATATCCCAGTGGCGAGCGCCAGCACCAACCTAAATAGACTCTGATCATCTAAATTGACTTCAATTAAATAACAACCGAAATTGTTGAAATGCGCCATTACTCCCTCGACGTTAATCTAAGTGCCGATAGTCAGGGCGAATGTTTTATTAATAATCCCTGGCAATAATAGTTAATAAATAATTAAGTCATCGACGGTCGCTGATCGCAGGCAGTGCGCTTGCGTCGTTCCGTGACGGCGCGCTGCCATGGCGCCGCGCTGCTGCCTTCATAGTGTTGATTCTGTGTTGTTTCCATGTCTTACAGTTAACGTGTATCATATTCATATCATAATTGATTATAGTAAAGAATAGTAACAACTAAAGATTTCAAATTTGACTTTTAAAACTGTACCTATCCAAATTATGTATTTTTATTTTTGTTCAGTTTTCCCACGGCTATAAATCATTGAAAAGATACATGACTACATGAGTGATGTTGATACGGATTTATAATAAAGCATTATGGACTGTCGAAATAATGATGTGGGTGTTCAAGCCCTTTCATATTATAGATCAAACAAAATATCGCGTGACTTTGTGGGAATCCCGCATGGTGCATAAAATACGATGATGCGGAGCGGCCGCACCGACCCGCAGCTCGGCCGGCAGGGCACAAAGGCGCGAGGGGAGACGAGTCAGTCGGGGGAGTGGCCCACTCTGTTCGTTATTGGTTCCCCAACACAACTATATCAAAGTCATAAGCGCCCGCACAGTTTGATACAATATCTCTCCACCGGCCGTCCCGTACAGACGAAATTGGCTCTCTCGGTCGCGGCTCTCAGCGTCACACGCACCAATCATTGGCTCGAAACGTACACCAAGAGTTGTATTATGGTAATATAAATTGACCAACCGTAGAGCAAATTTGGTTAGTTCGTTAAAGTTGATTAAAGCCATTTAACCGGGACGAACACGAGGATACGAACGGCGCGAGCGTTCGTCGATCCCGAAGGCTGCGCTAAATGAAGTAAATTGTTTAATATTGAAGTTAATAAATCGGTCGCGAGCCGGGCTCGTCGGGCCCAAGCGTGCATCCAGCGTAGCGGCAGCGACACCTCCGCGACGGAGCCGAGCGAAGTAGGTGCGGAGGTAGCGGGCCCGCACCCGCCGCCCGCCGACGGCTACATGTACGTGTGCGGGGACAACTCCACCGGGCCCGGCGCGCGCTACGAGTGCGCCTTTGAGACCGGCGCCGGCCCCATGGACCAGCCCACCTTCGAGGAGCACATGTTCGGCGAGTTCGGCAAGGAGAGGCACGTGCAGGTGGTGGTCGGCTCTGTTGGCGAGCTGCAGTACCGCGATGAGTTACCTGTGTTCTCCGCCAATGGCGACCAGAAGCGTAAAGAGGAGCCGCTGATGCTGCAGCCTGTGGAGTCAACGCCCGCGACACATGCGCCACCACCTCCACCGCCGACAACAACCAAAAAGAGCGACAAGAAGAAAAATGACAATAACGGGATCAAGAAAAAGAAAACGAGGTATTTTGCATATTTTCTGGAATTATATATTGTTATACTCATGTCATTAATGAAACCGCAATCTGAAGTTTAATCAGTAGTTAATTGGGTGAATGCAAATAGTTAATGTAAATAATTTTACAATGAACTACGAATATCTTGCGTAGCGAACTGCTACGTTGTAGCAGCGCGTTGCAGTTTTCTTCGTAGCATGTTTGGTAGTCGACGTAGTCGCTTGACATCGAGAATAATTAATACTTATTTTTAAGAAAAACATTAATTGGTATCGAACTATGACCTCCCTTTCACAGATCACTGCTAAGGGGTATCGAAAAAATAATAATAATCTATACTATGCAGTTACGTGGTGTACAGTGTTAAAGTGACTATGGAATAAACCAAGCTATATGGTCTATCAAGCATCTCTTATTGTTTTTCCTGGGTCGTTACAGAACCACTTTTATCACTAATGCAGTCTTTAGTGATAAAAGTGGTTCTGTAACGACCCAGGAAAAACAATAAGAGATGCTTGATAGACCATATAGCTTGGTTGTTAATGCAGTCATTAGGCTACTCAAATGGTCAAGCATATGTAATGTCTTGATAGGAAATACCACTGAGCTGTATTAGTATTTTGTATTAGCAAAAAAATTAGCATTTCTTTGCTACCACATACACACAGAAACTCACGCCTATATCCCCGTAGGGCTCAGGGAACTAGATAACTAGAGCATCCACATTTCACCGAGCTTATTTGCGTCCCAGATGCCATACAGGGCGAGCCTATCGCCATATCGGGCACAGTCTATTGATATTAGACAGTATTTTATTATATTAGACATAGATATTTCAACAAATCAGAGTTTAGAGAAGGTATTTGCATCATAGGACTGGTGAGATGATGAAATCTTGACGTTTTTTACGACTGTCTCATATAATTTAGGGCAAGTTGTGGCTATGTGATCATTAAAGCTGTATTGATTTAGCCTTGTTACTTGCTGAATTATTGCTGTTAATTTGTGATGTTTTGTCAATCAAAGTTACCATTAGCGTTATTATACTCATCATTGTTTACACTTTGCACTAAAGATTTCCTTCAACCCGACTGCCTCGGAAGGCGGGTAATGTTTTGCTATAATTTTATTGATATAAATAATAAATATATTATGGATGATATGTATGTATGTATATACGCATGTTAGAAGTATAAATATTGAAAAGTTTATTTGTGCCCGTTTATGTTTGTCTTGTTGATATACTTACAGTTAGTTATTTAAATAAATAAACTAGGCTTTATAAGGCGTTCGCATATTGTAAGCAAGCAACTCGTTGCATCGTTAAGCTGTATAAAATCATACCATTTATTTTTACACGCATCCTTAACATACCTAAATAAGTATATTAAAATCTATTTAAATGAATGATAACAAAAGAGATGACAAAAGTAGTATAATATTAGATGCAAATCATTATACAGTTAATTAATATACATTGAATGAATTAAAGCCACGCGGCAAGTCTGTAGAGCGTGCCGCGAATGCCGCGATGCGCCACAGCCCACAGGTGTTCGACAGCACACTTGCACGGGCCGCAGGGCACACCCCTCCGAAATAAAACAAGTATAGGAATGAGATCATCGCGTATGTACCCCATTATGTTTGCATAACTAATACGATGATATTCTGATATTGATGGGAAGCATATGGTGGAAAGCTGATATAAAAATAATGCGTATTTTAAATTAAGTGGAGGCAGTCTTATATGATACGAGTACATCAATGAGTGGTGGTGGGAAACTGAGAGATCTCGGACTGATATATCGATGATGGTATCACACTCCTTGTGTAGTTCGCGTTCCAGGATCAGTCAATGTATTTCCGATTGGTATTCGATCCGCCTGCGCAAGCCCCTCGATTTGCTTCTTACCTCTTCGGAATATGAAGAAACACTTATGCAGACCAGGAATAATGTTGGTGACCACCAATAAACTAATTGATTGTCGGTGATCTTTTGTTTTTTGGACTGCGCTGTACTTATCCTATAAATAAGAGTTTTCAAAGAAACAAAAACATCAATGAAAATATGTTTACAACACGTCCTTAGACGATTGAATATTGATACTTATTTTAGTATATAATACATGACAGAAGACTAAAAATGATAACGACTATACGAAACTTCTTTTAAAAAAAAATAATAAACGCTAATTTTCTTTTCAAATACCCTCATATTAAACGACTATGCAATTCAAGACATTCCAGCACGCATTTCATTGCAGTAATAAAGTTTGTTCCGTAATAATTACCCGTATGGCCACGGGGAGTCGATTGACTTATCGCGCCATCTCTAGCCACTGACCGGGGGATCTATACAACTTAATGATGTGAATGTTGCATGTATTGTATCGCGACACCATTTTAAAATGATCTTAATTACACTTTTAGATAACGTAAAGAAAATAGTCTATTTCAAATTCAGGCACGCCATGCCGAAGCTTAGCGACAGGGGTACTGTCCCCTCTGCATACAAGCTAGGGATCAACTTTATATTTATCCCTTATAATATTTTAGAACTATAAAAGCGTTACAACCGAATTTCGATCTGGGCGCCAATCAACTTAGCTAATGTTGAACGTAATCAGAACTCTAACATCAGCAGAGCCGACTTTTGTTTGGTCTTTACTCATTACCCTGCGGGCGTGTCCGCTGACCACTCAACCTCTTCTTCTTCTTTTAAAAAAAATGGCTTCCACGCACATGCGGTGCTTTAGCCAATGTCATTGTAAAATGTAAATAGAGCAATTATGTTTTCACAATGACCATGAGACCCAGATGTGGATGATCTTAAGGCCCTGCTGGGATTATGGCGGTAATTTCTTCCAGTCCAGTGCCCCTCAGATGACCTTCGTTCGGCGAATCGACCGAACAAAGCCAGCCAACGCACCAAGCAAATCTCATCGAAGATCACTGGTTAAAGTTTTCCACATTATACTGTCCATCTTCACTGAAGTTTGATACATTAAACCACAACATTTAAAACTAACAAACACAGCTCTAGAGAATAATATGAATTAACTTTAACAAGCGACGCCCACCCTGTCAGACTTCTCGTCAAAATCACCACTCAACCTCATCGTAGACACATTCGTAACGTCGAAGGATAGATATATCGAACTTTTTCTTGACGTTTCATGAAAAGAAAAATTACTAGAAAAAACTATCTGAATGACTGAATATACATATATATAGAATTATGGCCTAAAATATTAAGCATATTAACATTATGCAAATTCACTAAGCATTATTTATTATTTCCGAAGGTGATCATAGGTATCATTATCATAAGTACAAAAGTGATAATTAACCTTTTACAGGTCCTATTATTTTCTAATGCATCGGGCCATAAAATTTACTACCCGAAGTAAATGTCTATCTCGAATAGTATACATGCTTAAGATTTTTTAAACATGTATTGAAAATTATATTTTATAACGCTTAACTTTAACTATCTAGTATCAAATAATGATAGTGTTGAAACAATTAAAATTCCGCCACTATAAAGCGGGTTCAATTGGCAGGCAATTATAAGTGGTAGTTCACAACGGGGGTGAATTTAGTTTCACGGTCAATCAATTCCGACGCGTGCTTCAACCATATTGCACGCGTCAGATGGTGGATGCCCCTATGAATGAGAATTCCGTATTGCCATATTACTAAATATGTACATATTAGAGAAGGTGTTTATGATGGACTAGTTTTTCCAAAGGATTTCTCTGTTGTAGCAGTAATTTCTGGCAATGAAAATGTACCCTACTAGCCTAAGTACTTGTTAGATCATACGTACTCAACTTGGTAATGGTACCTAAAGTATTTCCTAGAGATTTCCCACGAGAGTAAAATCTTCGAAATTATTTGTTGACTATTTTCCTAAATAATTATTTCTTATGTTTACGCAAATATTATACATTGAAATAAAACTTTTTTTTACGGATTTTATCGTAATTTTTATTTATTTTTAGGGTCGGACTTAAACGTCGGCCCTAAAAATAAAACCAAATTACTATAAATCCGTAAAAACAAGTTTCATTTCAATATTTTCCTAAAATTAATAACATACAGGGGTCACTTTATTTTCCTCTTTACTTTGAGTATACGTTGTAATCTCAGTCGTAATATCACAATGAATAGATACAAATCTATTATAATGTATAAGTCCCCCTATAAATTTAATTTGTATTTGAAACCTTTTATCTGTTTGTTCGCAGAACTACTTTCACAGCATACCAACTTGAAGAGTTAGAGCGGGCATTCGAAAGGGCGCCTTATCCTGATGTCTTCGCGAGGGAAGAGCTGGCTCTTAAACTTAATCTGTCTGAATCACGAGTACAGGTAGGTAAAATGTATTCGATAATATTTATTTATTTACTTTTAACATAAATTCCACCCATCTACTGCGTAATAAATGGAGAATAATAAATTAATCATTTAGCAAATGAAAAATCAGTTGCGTGACGTAGGGGAAGTCCGGGCAAAGTGAACACCTTAACATGTTAAAGGCTTTATTAGAACAGGTATAAGAGATACAAACAAAATAAATATCCCAAATCAGTCTTTATTAAATGCTATAACATATATTATTATCATTTAACTTTAAAATTGATACAACTAGTAACAAATACCAAAATTAAAAAATGTGTGATAGTATTCACTTTGCCCAGACCCCCGGGTAAAGTGGATATGGTGCTCGGGCAAAGTGAACAACTACCTTTTAATGGTACAAAACTCAAAGTCACACTTAATAATTGAAATTATTATAATCATATAAAATGAAAAATTACTTAAATTCGCATTTAAACGAAATAACACAAAAATTAAGTCTGGCATTTATCACATATGTAGTCTCCAATGCCTTCGAAAGCGAAACATTCTTCGTCACACCACCTGAAACAGACACCACAGTGAACCCAATTTTCAATTGGATGATCATCTTCTTCAATATATATTTCACCGCAAAAAATACACAAAAAATCTCAAATTTTAGCTTCTGTTCTTATTTTACAGGTGTACTGGTTAAAATTTCTGACTTTTGTAAATTCCGTTTACGAGTTGTCATTGGTTTGTGAGGGTTTGGTATTGGGCTTAATACTACGGGACTGTACTGAAAGTTTGAAGAACAAGAAACTTTAAAGGACTCTATTTCTAGTTCCAGTGTAGTAATGGAACAATCATCATTCTGAATATTAATAGTTTTGACGTGACTGTACAAAGTGGAATAAGCCAACCCATATTTTTAGCTATACCCTTCACAGATTCTCCGGCATTATATAAATTTATTGCTGTCTGCGTGACGTCTTTATTCGAAGAGCCGTGATTAGTTTTTTTTTGTTTGTATTTATGCACCAAAATGTTTGTATCTGCAACAAAATAAGAGCATTAAACATCTGAAATTAAATAATCGAAAAGGCCGGGCAAAGTGAATACCATATCCGCTTTGCCCTATTCACTTTGCCCAACACGATCACTTTTGACGTTAAGCCTATTAATACAAAAACTACTGATTTTGATTCCCAGTACAACATATTGTAAAAGTGCACTTTGATATATAGCAAAACTATAGTATGCCCAAGAATAATAAATAAATATTATAGAAAATATCATCAAAACACTTACCTCGAAATATTAGAAAATATTTGTCAAAAATACAGTTCCTCTATCTGTGAACGCGGCGTGACGCGGCCTCTCGTTTAAGCCTTTGCCGGTCATTGAGACCCGATAGCGAAACGCTACTATGGCAGCGTGGTTGATGCCAAACGAATAGTTTGGGTATAATGGGGACTATTCACTTTGCCCGGGGTATTTGCTTTGCCCGGACTTCCCCTACCGACAGAGAAAATGCACATGTCCACGAAAATTAATTTTAACCAGTATAATAATATGATGCTCATCATATTGCTTTCGTATGATACCGTTGAAATTCATGAAATTCATGAATCGATCGATGCTTCATTTATAAAATACGCTACCTACATCCTAAGATGTTAACATAATACGAACTTCCATGCTATATTGTCATTTGTTTACAGGTGTGGTTTCAAAACAGAAGAGCAAAATGGCGTAAACGTGAACCACCTCGGAAGACCGGGTACATAGGTTCGAGTTCACCAAGTTCCACTACTTTAGGCGGAGGCTTCTCAGCTATCGGCAGCAATCTACCAGCATTCCCTCAGAACGGGCTGCCCGCGCCGGCAGACTCGTGGTCCTATCAACACTCATACGAACTGTCCTCCCATCACCTCCTGTCGTCCAGCAGCGGCGGCTATCCTAGTTTCAACACGCAACCTGCTGCATACTCCTATACAACAGTCTTAAACGGCCACGATGGTCAGATGTTTGCGCCGCGACACACCTACGAGTATGGAGAAGGTAGTCCGCCGCCACTCGGGGTGCGAGATTACCCCATGATGGCGGCACATTCACCGCAAATGGAGGCCCACGGACACGACGATAAACTGGAATATCGTACACATGACCACGAAGATAAGTATACAGCGTGTGCACTACAGGAGGAGCCGCCACGTTACGCACAACCGCCAGAAGATTATGAAAAATGTGGTATGGTTCCTCATGATAAACATTACGAGATGGACCGACATTCGGAGCTCACGCAACCAGTCGTTGTCAAGATGGAGCCAAGTCCGAATCAGGGATACACAACGCTGCCCCCTTTTTTGAATTGAAATACTCTTTTTCGAAATTATCTTAGGTGATAAGAGTAATTTCGAAAAGGAGTATTTTACCTCGAACAAATTGTATGCTACACTGTTCCTGTAGTTGAGAATGGAGCCAAAGACTACTTTTGATTAATGATTGTCCTAAGAAAATTTATACACAGCTGTTGCTTGTAACTACTCGTTCAAGTATAGGTAAATCAAAATACTTTCATAATATGGTATCTAATGTTAAGTAATATTAGTGGTAATTGTCATATTTTATATATAAGTAGGTATAATAATTAAATATTTTTTACCGTTTATGCAATAATTTGTACATATTTAATAAATATTTAAAATTAGATATAATTAAAGTAGCGAATTTAATAATTAAATATTGAATAAGAAATGAATTTGCTTGTAGTGCATTCCTTGTGCCTTATGAGTTAGTTTAGTGCCTGTAATTGTTGATTATTAATAATGTATACCTACCTAGGTATGCAATTTAGATACATTGTGCTATTAGATTCAAGTTCTTATAAAATAAAATACAAAACCAAAGTTTAAAAAAAGAAGTTATTGTATAGATATTATGTAACAGCACTAGTGTAGTGTAGCATATAATAGCTGTATCGATCTGATTTATTGTATGATACAAAATCAGAAATTAGTTGCGCAGGTTTCATAGTAGAGTACAAACGTGAATTGTTGTGCCAATACTGTTGTTATGGATGTTTATGTCCAGTAGAAATAAGCATAGCGTAATGTTAGCGTTTGGCGTCCGCGTTACAGGGCAGTGATGTGGTTTGGTGCTCTCAAATTACCATTTATATTCAATAAATTGGACCTTACTTATAAAAACAGTTAATCTGAGCGAATGCTAAGGAATAGCCTTCCCTTTTATTTTTAAACAATGTGACATAAGGAAAAAAGTGACAGGCTATTCTTAGCCATTTGCTCAGCTTAGGCTCAATTGCACCACTATTATTAACCTAGAGTTAGTCCTAACCGCAAGCTAAATTGACAGAAAATGTATGAATGACATGTAACTTAACTTGCGGTTAGGACTAACTCTAGGTTAATAATAGTGGTGCAATTGAGCCTAAACTGTTTTTTAAGTAAGGCTCATATTGACGCATTTCCTTTACATATTACATTTATCTAAAGACTTGTATGTATACTACTAGACAAGCTGTTTAGAAGTAAAATTGTGTCACATTCCGACGAGTGTTTGATGTTTAATGGAAAGAGCAGATTTCTATAGTGAGTTGCGGTCAATTGACGAGAAACTTTGTGCGCAAATTCTATGTACCGAACAGCATGTCTAGTAGTATACATAAAAGTCTTTGTAATGTTCACATTTATTGAGCTATTTAGATATTTTTGTGTGCCAAAAGGTTAATTAGATATCTACTACGATTACGATACACAATCGAGCACTTATCTGGAATATTGCTTATTCAATAAAAAATCGAATGCCCAATAATTAGTTTAATAATAGATATCGTTATATATGCAGATCTGAGCATATAAAAATAGTATTATTTTTCATTGAGATTGACAAAATATAAGAATGTACTTTAAAATGTTTCTCGATCTCTTTGTAAACTGTTTTTCACTTAAAATAATTTCATCCAAGGATGGGACCAAGTTAAAATTCCATAATAATTTATAAAGACGTCGGGTATATTCATTACTTCCGTAGTGAATATTCCGGCTCATACGTTAGGTAGTTAGTTAAGTTAATAATGTATTAATTTAAAAGGCAATAAGGCGTATATTTTACATTTTTTTTATGAATAAGAAAGAGAACAGATAATACACAAAAAATGCTTACCTACGTGCGTTGTTTATTTCCGCCACCAATAACATTATCCCTTGTTTATCTGCGATATAATTTATCTAATTCTTCCTAAATTGGTAGACTATAGATGGTATACATTGTCACGCTTCGGCGTAGGTATTTGTTCCACGATCTTCTTTCCACCTTATCCCACTAACGTCCGGTTTCAATAAACGATCTCAGTTAAGAGTGCAGATAGGTCGCGATTATGAACCAAGCAAATCACGTCATTTGACGGAGTCATGTTCAAACTGTGTTCTTATTGGCTAATTTTTGCAATCTAACTGCACATTTGAACTGAGATTGTTTATTGAAACCGGCCGTTAATGAGGGGTCGGCAGATAGCCGCCCATAAAAATTAAAGCCCAATTTGCTTTTGAAAACAGGCTTGAAAAGATGTGTTGCGTCGACCCCACGCTAAAGTAGGTTAAGGACAAGGGCTAATGCGTAATGTTGACTTAACATTTGTCTTTCTTTCTTTCTACCTGCCCTTATCCCACTTTAATGTGGGTTCGGCGCAACACACTTTTTCATCAAATTAGAAAACTTTCTTTGCCCGACCTGGGATTCGAATCCAAGACCACCCGGTCGACAACCCTTACATGCTACCACTAGACCAAGGAGGCGATAACTTAATATTTAAATATGAAAAATTATTTCTTTATATTCATAAATGCGATATGGGATGAAAAGCAGTTTAAAGTGTTAAGAGCACATAAATTTAATATTACTTATAATAGACTGATAGGTATCACGCAAGTTTCCATAAAAAAATTATGTCAAACCTCAGTAACGCAATCTATCACTTATTACAATGCGAGGGCGCTTAATAGTACAATTGACACCCTTGAATGTTCTAGAATCACGTAAGACAATGTTTGAAGTCTGTTCTTTATACTAAAGCTGAGATCTATAGAGCAAACTTCGAACTCGTTGGGAATTTGATTCAACTTTAAACTAAACTTTGACCTGATCCGCATCATTTTTTACAAGAAAATCTTTGCTTAGTGTCAGTCTGTTTTTCTTAAAAAAAAATGGCTCGGACCAAGTCGAAGTTCGATTTAAAAATTCCAAATCGTAACTGTGTTCGTTTCGTTGACTCAGACTTAGTCGAAGTTCGCTCTATAGATTGCAGCCTATGTTCGTTAGGCAACACCTGACCCGGCACCTGTAGGCCAAACATAAGTTTTTTGCACGTATTTACGCGAGCGAGGACGTAAAACATTTGTATGAAAAACGTCAGTTCACCGCGTAACCGCTAGAGGCGTTCGGGTGTTTGTTATACAAATATTTTACGCAGTCGCTAGCGAGTAAGGGGGCGTCCATAAATTACGTGAGGTGTTTAAGGGGGGGAGGCGGTCGAGTCAAATCTCATCTAATCTTACGTTGGAGAGAGGGGGGTCTCGGCAAATATCACGCAATTTTTTTCTGATTGAAACAAAAAAAATATACTATTTTGGTCCATTTAATCCAGATTGTAGGGGAGACCGGGTACAAAAGTAACAATTTTCTATTTTACCTTGGTTTCTGGTTAGCTGTCATTATTTTAATGAAATTTATATAGCCATATATACATTCCGTTTATGTTCTTTACATTAGTATCTTAATATACCTCATTATTGTGTAATTTATATGAATCATAGAGACTTAAAAAAATATCGAAAGTTGTTACTTTCGACCACGTAGGCAGGCCGAAAGTAACACGTTGTGGGTCGAAAGTAACATGACAAAATGGTTTGTAATGAATATAATATGACATATTTAATCAGCAAAATATTTATTAGAAGATGTAATAATCAAACTATTCAGAAATTATTCTTTTACTCAGACTCACAATTATGGCATGTGTGCCATAGATCATGCCAAAGATCTAAGATCTTTAGGTATGAAATCAAACGACTGAGAAGAATTTGCTTGCTGTAGTCCGCTAGGTCCTGGTACTGGCATGTTGGATCTTTGACTGTATGATTTCTTTGAAAGATCATTGCTGTCTGTACGCTGGACAGTCTGGTCACTCGATGTTGGAAGATTATCAATTGAAGTATCCGGATCAAATTGGATGGAGGACGTAGCATCAAAACTGGTCAACATATCATATGGTGGCATTTCACTGCTAACTTGTAAAGGCCGGTCGGAGACAGATGATGGTGCATAGTAAACAGCAGTAAATCTATCTCTATTAAATGGACTTATACCATATACTTATGCGTTATCGTGGCATTCTGTGTAATAAAAATACACACATAGTAATATTACCTAAGTGGGGCATACTGCAGGAGCACCAGTAAAACCAGTGCTCCAGGTTGGGTATTAGCTAAGTGAGACCGGTAGCGCTGCATCCCAACTGGGAGGTTTCCCGCCCAAGGGTGGGAGAGTATGTGGGCAGACGATGCCTTACAGCAGGTATTCACATACAGGCTGGGCGGTCCTGCCACAGAGGTCTTAACCGACTGACGTGGCGGGGCTTGTCTGGGCGGACGTGCTGGGCATCCGTAGGTGGACCTGAAAGGTGCAAACCTGGAAGACCCCCATGATGTCCAAAGGCTAGTCTGAGCCGCAGCCGAAACCCAACGGTGATGTACCTCTTGGGGGCTGTTGCGCAGCTTGGTTGCCTCCGAAGCGAAAGTGGAGTGCCACCCGGATTGGGATTAAGGGTGAAATAGTTCTGGTAAGTGAGCTGATCACCCGTCTGTGCGACTGCAGACGTCCCCACCATAAATAATAATAATATTTAGTAAACAAATCAATACGGGGTCAAAAGTAACATGTTACTTGTGTACCCATAGGGCTATGTTACTTTTGTACCCGACCACATTTTTATGACAACATAAAAGACAACTTTAAAATGGACCGCGCTATATAAAAATGAATTAAAACACTATGTAATTAATCTAATAGAGAATTAATATGCAAATATTCAGATTGGTACCATCCTTTTAATACTACGAAAACATTAAACAAGAAAACGTCAAAAAACTTACTTTTGATTTGTAAAATCACATAGCGTCCTCTCATACAACCTGACAGCGAGGGGGGCGCGCGGTGACTGAATGCAAGTGAGGGGGGCGCCACCAACTATCACCTTACAGCAATAAAGCGGTGTATGGCTATTAGATAAACCTACAGAGCGTTTGTTACTTTCGACCCGCCGTTACTTTTGTACCCGGTCTCCCCTACATGCGTTTACGTAAGAAACTCACATTTTGAAAAATCTCACGTGAGATTGGGGGATGGGGGAGGGGGTTGAATAAAATCTCACGACATCTCACCAGGGGGGGAGGGAGGGACAGAAAATTAAAAAAAAACACCTCACGTAATTTATGGACGCCCCCTAATGTCACAAAAACTCATGGTTGGCCTACTGGAGTCTGGCATTATATTTTTTTACTCGACTGTCTTGGAAGGAGGGTTATGTTTTTCTATTATTCAAAGGCGTAAACTCGGGTAAAAGAAACATGTTTGATAGGTATTTAATTTTATAATCTAAGTTTAGATACATGTATCAATTTTAACACCGTCGAGTCGCGCCCACACTCCGTCGCCGCTGAAGTGATATTTTTTCTCCATCTCGTATAGAACCAAGCTGAGTATTTGGTCGTCTGTAAGCGCTTTGTACTTGAGATTGTTGTAGTTTGCGTCCAGCGTTTCATCCATTCGGTAATCTCCTTCACGCATCTCTATGAATAGGTTTATGTAGCGTTGGACCTCGCTCCTAAGAATTGAACAGATATTTTAAACTTTCACACAATCATATTTGTATAATAGGCAAGTAGTCAGAGATTTTGCGAATAGGACATTTTATTATTGGACGACTTGCGAATAGGACATTCCGCGAACTGGACGTTTTGCGTATTGGACATTTCACGAATTGTACAATTTGAGAATAGGACTTTCTGAGAATTGGTCATTTTTCCCACACTGGTCATTCTGCGAATTAGTGAGTGGTAGAGCCACGCTGTAGACAGTAACGTCTACGGCACGAATAAGTCGGCTCGACCGGTTGGAGACCACTGTCTCACAGAAAACCGACGTAAAGTCGCAGCAAGCTGCCACGTTTAGTTCGGTGAGATTTCCGGTGGCCCATTTCCCTTTCCCAATCCCTTCTCCCTCCCCTTCTATTCCTTCCTTTTAGGTTGGCAACACACCCATGATTATTTTTGTGTCTTGGGTGTCTATGGGCGGTGGAGATCACTTACCATCAGGCGACCCATCTGTTCGTTTGCCAGTCCCTGCTATAAAAAAAAGCTGTATAAAAAGGGATTTCAATAGAATTAATTTTAAAGGGATTTAGATAATCTTATACTTACACTGGATAAAGAAGCAGCTGGCAGTTGTTGAAAATAATTTGATCTGCAAATGTTTTCTTCAAGAATTGGATGTTTTCGTGTATAACATGTAGCGCGCAGTGGAGCCAGTACTTATGTCTTCTTAATTGCTTCATCACGGATTTTACTGTAGGCGATTCAGTTATATCTTTAACTTGATCGTTTTTATCACATACGTCTAAAGATGTGCTTATTAATATCGCTATATCTCTTCCGCATACTTTGTTTCCAAAACTACTGATGTAGCTACAAAAATCATTCTTATTACTTACAAAACAATAGTATAGTTTATAGGAACTTAAACATTCTTATTGGGAACTTCTAGCAGTTCTAGGTACTAGTATGTTAGCGGTAATTGTTGAAAGTTATATTGGATTTTTCCATATCAGCCCGGAGTCTGGAATTTGTGCTCGATATAGCGATAGACTCGCCCCCCTATCACTAAGCTCGGCGAAATGTGGGTGTACTAGTTCGGTAGTGCGCCTCTGCCTACCCCTTCGGGGATACAGGCGTGAGCTTATGCTATGTTGAAAGTAATGCGGACTACTGAGACGAAATTCGAAGGTTAGGAACAACTTAAAGACTTTTTGTTAAAATATGTCTAGGCAGGTATTCATTACGAGTTATAGCTTGGTGAAAGAAAACATCGTGAGGAAACCTGCATACTTACGAATTTGTCCATAAGCGTTCCAAAAGTATGTGAAGTCTAACAAGTCACAACATATGTACATTTATGTTCGCGCCAAACCACGTGTTTAGATTCTGAGAAATGGGAACATTAAAACCATTTAAACACGGTTGGCGTCTACAATGAAATGATGAAGTACAGTCCCTCGGACAGCAAGGTGGGTTTTTTTATAAGAAAGAAATAATCCTTACTTGTTAAACACTTTACTCGACGCGACCAGATGGTTGAGACTGTAGCACTGTTTTTTAACAGCTTGCATTTTGGTTAATCTATACATCATTTTCTTTTTATGTACGACCATTGTTAATACCTATAATAAATGTAACAATAACGTAATTAGTCACATAACATCGCATATTGCACGCATTGATTAGCAAAGGGTTTAAGCTTTAATAAGGGTATATTTCTTGTTGAGAGAAGCAATCTTCAATAATAATTACGAACATCGTGAGGAAACCTGAATGCCTGAGAATTTATCAACAAGATTTAGAAGGTCACATACATTCGTAGTATACCGACCTGCATTAGGCCAGCGTGGCAGACTAAGGCCTAACCCCCCTCATTTGTAGAGGAGACCTATGCCTAGCAGTGGGACACTTATATTATAGGCTTAATATACCGATTATTATTATTATTCACTTACCCTAGGATTTGTTGATAATACTTGATATTCTTTTAAACTTCTTAGTTCATCAAGGCGTTCTCTTACAGTTTTTGGTTGCATACAAAAAACTCTCAAACATCTTTTTTGGGCCTCGAATGGTATTCTGTACTCCTAGAATAAGAAAAACTAACACATGACTTTTTATAGAAAGTGATCGCAGCAAAATTGTGGCAATTCTAAGTCTAAATACAGATATGGATGAAAATTCTAACATCCTCTTTTTTGATCGAAATATATGATTGCACATAGCTCGCCCTTATACAACGATACGATGAATATGTAGGTACCTACTTATATAATATGGATTTTTCAATATCGGCCCGGAGTCCGGAATTTGTGCCCGATATGGCGATAGGCTCGCCTCCCATCACATCGGGGACGGAACTAAGCTCGGCGAAATGTGGGTGTTCTACTTCGCTAGTGTGCCTCCGTCTACCCCTTTGGAGATACAAGCGTGATGTTATGTTATGTGTGTATTATATAATATGCCTAGGTATTTTAAACTGCTTTTGCTATTGTACATGAATTGCCACATAATCACTTCTTTATTCGAGTGACGCGTGAAGGTTCAATGCATGAATATCACACATTAAAATAAAACATAAAAAGCATAAGCTCACGCCTGTATCGCCGAAGGGGTAGGCAGAGACGCATTAGCGAACTAGAACACCTACATTTCGCCGAGCTTAGTTCAGTCCCAGATGTGATAGGGGGCGAGCCTATCGCCATATCGGGCACACATTCCAGACTCCGGGCTGATATGGAAAAATCCAATATCACTTTGCCTGACTCGGGGATCGAACAGAGACCTCAGAACCGTAGTCGTACCGAAATACCACCACGCCACCGAGGCAGTCATTAAATACATTAAAATAAAACTATATGTTACGTATTTTATAGAGGTTAGCTTTTATTTTTAGTTCAACTTATCGCAAAAAAATCCATAATAAGTAGTATTAAGTCAATACGAGACTCATACAGAGATGTCAGCTGTGAAACGAGACTGTGGGTTCGATTCCCACACCCACCAAGAAATGTTTGTGTGATCCACAGATATTTGTTTCAGGTGTGGAGTTGTGGGATCATAAGTCCCTCGTAGTTAATATCCACGACACAGATTCCACCTAGTGTAGGGTCAGGACTATGCGTGACAGTTGGGTATATTTATTATACCTACCTCTAATAAATCCCTCATTTTCAAAAGAGCATTGTAATTGTTCTTTAAAATAGCAGGTTCTAACTTTATGACTTCTTTAATATCCATCCCAGCAAGTGACTTGACATTATCAAGGATTAGTTTTGTGTGTACTGGGTCTGACGAGATAACAAAACCGTTCCTTCTTATTCCATTGATGTCGAATTTAATTACATTCTGTGCAATATCTAATGATTGTTGTATGTCTGACATAGGTTTGTGTCTCAATGGTAAATAATTACGACAATAACTTTGGAATTCTTCATGTGTTATTGATAACCTCCATTTGAGATATTTTTCTAATACACTCATGCGAACTTTTACTGTAACAAAGAATCCTATATATCAAGGTATTCAAGGGAATTGTTACAATTGACAAACAGATATATTAATTTGAATTATAATTGGTTCATCAACAATTTGCCTATTTACTAACATGAATTGATGAGATTGCCAAGAAATATTGTAAGCAAATTTTAATTAACAAAATCAATTATTGTTTAGTGATAAAGTTTTGACATAGTTCCTAATAAAATTATATAGGAAGGACCTTTTTTGGGATTTATCATTTATACTAAATACTGGTGTTCTAAAATATTCCTAACCCGTCAGAGGCGTCACATAAATATGTTCCATAAGCGTATGGGCCACCGGAGGCCGAGCCACCACAGAGTACTTAAGGCATTTGATAGTATGGTGTATATTATATATAAAAAATCTGTAGCGAAGAGGGTAGATATAAGTCTATTATGGAACTTACATATATTTGTATTTGCATCTGTAAAGTTTTCCAATGTTTTCTGATTAGTTGGCCAATCATGAAGAAAATCCAGCAAAGCTTGTTCTAATTGTGTATCTGAGCTCATCAAACCTTCCTTTTTTAACTGAGCTATAGTTTTAGACTTGACAAGAGTGTGATATCTGAAATTAAGAAGTCTCATTCATGAAAGAGTATCTCTATCTATCAGGTTTTAAAAGGAGACAATTATGTATATTATGATGACATCTACATAGACAGGTGATCAGGTTTATTTGTCTATTCTATAAAACATTATTGGTTGAATGATATGGGACCGATACTCTACCACACAGACTAATATAGATGCATGTGGATCAGTTAAATGTCAAACACTGAAGAGTGGACTGTCAAACGGTTTACAGCATAGCATTATCCGAAACGAAACTGATAGGACCTATATCGGTCGGACATGTGAGCCACATAGAATAACAAAATGTCCAAAATGAAGACCGCAACTGTGGATTTCGTTTTACAAACTAGGCCCCTGTTCACTTTAATGGACTCTGTACACCCATAAGACATAATTATGTCAAGACTGTAAGCCAATTATTTATTACTATAATAACTAATACAGTAAAAGAACCTGGTTTACTCAATAATATATTTTAACTGACTTCAAAAAAAGCAGATTATCAATTTGACACATATGTATGTAATATTGTTAGAATTCCACAATATTCACATAATGTGTTAGTCCCATATAGACAAGTCTTAAAACAGATGTGCCGAATTTCATAAGTGTATGTTTGTCCAAGTATAGAAACTACTAATCGGATTGCAATATACATTTTTTTATTGAACTGGGTATCTTCCAACTTAGGGAGTAGTACAAGTTTTATCAAAATACATCCAGTAGTTTTGAAAATATGGACTTAAGTAAGATTTAAATGTGTGAAAGTGGTGACATCAGTTTTAAGGTTTTTTTAGTTCATTTACTTACTTGATAATATTTGTTGGTTCAATTTTAATGAAACCACATTCTTTTAGTATCTCTCCATAATTGTCCATAGTAATAGGATTCATTGTAAACACATGTACATTCTGGCATGCATCCATAGCTGTGATGTTGAATTTTTGCAATATTTGTAAAGTACATTGAAGCTGGTCTTCACTCAAACTCTCAATATTTGGATATTTTTGTTTTAATCTATCGAGGCGATATTGTGATATAGGTTCACCTAGAAAAAACATAGAACTTATTATGGGAATTTTGTTATTTTATTGAAACCTATTACAGTGAAATAGTTATTTTACTGGTGCTAAAATATGCTTACTGGTACATGCAAGAGTGCATCTGAGTATGTACCAACTACCACCGCAATGTGCATTTACTGACTGAACTTATGTATATGTAGTACGCACTTAGCAATAAGAACTGCAATTATTTGATTATTAATTGGATTATCAACTTATAGATTACAATGAGATATGATACTGGTCATTTATTGACCCACTGTACATATATTTTACCTGTTGTTCTTTGGTAGAGTTCTAAAATAGGTACACCATGGTAAAACCTGCGAAGTGTAGATGTATGTAAATAAATGTGATTTGCACTTAAACACCATAAAATCCTTACATTTAATCCCATTATTATATTCGGTTTATATGAATATTTATAATAAATTAAGCCTATAACACACAAGTTACAACAAACTCAAGTAACCTAAATGTTTGTTTTGGTTTTTGACGTTTATGACATTTGATCGTTTTTTTTCGGCTATGGGCCTGGCTATAGTCTTTCTACCATACTGACGTATCTAAGTAACGTAACTAAGTTTTAATATATTTAAGTCTTTTGTGTAAGTCGTAATTCTTAAGTATTATTCTGGAGGGTATATTTTAATAGGCAAGGGCATTTAATATAAACTCACATCTCATTTAAACAACAAACACAACTTTAGATGAGCATAAGAATAAATTAAAATAAATGATCGATCGCACTTTTATAGCATTTATAACGCTTCCTTGACTGCACAGTGTACAGTGCATTGTGAGAATTCCCGCCAAAATTATTTCATCATAGGGATGATCGATATTAGAAAAACATCGATGTTGACATCGATGCTAATATCAATTCAAAAGTATCGATGTACGATAAACATCGATAGAAAAACATCGATATGTCAAAACATCGATGGTTTTTGTAGCAAATAAAACTGTGTATTCCATTTATTTATTATTCATTTCTTATTTTTTAATTTATGTGTTTATTGTTATTGAAAACACAATACGGGATTTTTTTTTAAATTCCCAGTATTTTTTGGGCACACTCTGTGAAAAAAAAAACTTTTTCAAGTGTTTTCTCTTTAGTCTGTGCATTGAAGTTGACAGGTTTTTTTAATCCCTTATGAAATGCAAAAAATAACTATTCGTATGGCTTACTTCAATGATGTTGATCAGTGTCATCTAGTGCTAAATAGTTGGAACTCATAGTAATCTAGTCCCTAGCTAGTCCATCCAACGCTAGATACGTTGACGTTGACGTTTCGATATTTTATTCTCATAACATCGATGTGTCGATGTTATCGAAATCAAAACATCGATGTCAAAACATCGATATTTTCTAGCTAAATATCGATGTTTATTAAACATCGATTAATATCGATCATCCCTATTTCATCAGGGTCCGGACTAGAGACGTTCTAATCTCGCAGGTACGACCCAACTCCCAATGCAAAGCATGAATAAGCCAGATATATTACAAAATCAATGTGAAGAATACTGTTCTACTGCTAGAGTCGGTTTTAAGAGAGATTATAATATATACATGCTCCAGTCTGTTATCCATTTTTCTAGTTATCTGATTCCAGGCCTTTTCAGTCATCTTATTTCATGAATAAAAAGTTTAATGGTTTGGTTTAATCTTAGAGCATTGGTTTAATAGGGGTATTAAGTAAATAAAGACAGTGTCTTTTCCTTGCACAGTTTTATTAGATCATCAGACTGGTATAAAGAGAATATATCATGTTTGAAAATATATTTATGATTTATTTTCTGAACTAGGTTTGAATATTGTTTTGAACTTTGAACTTAGTCTTGAAATAAATCAACAAGAAGCACCATGATTGATACTTTTTATGCCACTCTATGTCCATCTTATGAGTATTTAACCCTAGGGAACTATTATATTGTGGTACCAATTTTATTCTCCTGTGGTTGTGCACATATTAGCAAATAGGTAGGTATGTTGCACCATTTGAAAGTCCCCTTTTTGATTATTTAAAGCTTTGTTCTTATACTTCTGCTTGGTCAGGATTGTCAGTAGCATCTGTTTCGCTACAATGAACAATATTTGTGTCTGGAACTTTCTTTAAGACTTTATCAAACTCACAAAAATATTTTTTTACTAATTCTGGTGAAATTACTTTCTTAGACTTTTTGGTATTCCTGCTTATTGTCTTGGAAATTTTATCATTGTGTCGACTTAGGAAACCCTTTGCATAATCTACTCCTGGTAAATTATTTTTAAACTTCTTGTGTACTATTCCTTGTGAATCTAAATACATTTTGACTAAATATCTTAAGACTGTCGTATTTAAGGGATATCCCCACTCTGAACATGTATTCAAGTGTCCTAGTATGATGTCTTCTATATCTGCTGTTAGTGCTAATTGACCTCCGTGGCGCTTTACACATTTATTAGTGTGGCGGTGTAGTGTCGATTTAGATATACCATATTTGTCTGCTACAGCTTTAAGGGACATTTGTTTAGAATTTATTTCTTCAACAGCTTGTTTCATTATTTCTTCATCATATTTTTTATATTTCTTACCATCTGGTTTAGGCTTATATATACGAGGCATGGGAGCGTGCTAAAAACAATAAAAAATACAAAACATAAAACAACAACTTTTATAAGAAATAGCATTATATTTTTCTTTGAACAAATTCTGAACGGCTAAACCTTTTTCATATTTAATGCTATAAGACCTAGAATGATCCCTTTAAGTTATTACTCACAAAAGTTTGATTTATTCTACTTTTAAGCTATCAGCGACACAAATAACTTTTATTATTATTGTTAAATTCAATGTTTACCACAGACGAAGTGATAATTAAACATAATTACTAAACCACAACAAATAAACACAATTTAAGCTTAGATTAAAGAGAGAGGTTCCATCTCCAGGACCTTGGCACCAGACTGGCAGCTAAAGATGGCGGAAAGTTTAGTGCGTATACTAATATAGTCGATGATTTGTCGATAAACATTTATGTATTGTTTTACAAAGCAGTATATAAATGTTCAAATGTGAATATTTTTGTACGTTTATTATTTATTACTTGTTTTTATTTGATTCATTTAAGATTATCAAACATTACGTTTATTATTTAGTTAAAATATTAGACTATTTTTGGCACAATTTGTTTCAATGATATAATCATCAGCAACTTGAATGTGTTTTGTTAAACATTAACTCAATGACGACATCCATCATAAGAACAACTCAAAAATAGTTTGTTATAAAAATCGTTATCTAAACATATTTGAGCTTTTCTAATCATACGAATTAGAAAATTATAGTCTCTGCCTCCTCTTATGGTTTACAGGTGTGACAATATGTACGTAATGCAAAATAATATACCGTGAAATAACTAATAAAATATTTTATCGATATCGATACCATACACAATGAATCACGCCCCCACGTTACTAGACCACCATTTCAGCTGCCGTATTATTATTACTTTGTTCCGGGGGCGTGCTTATTGACGGATGCGGGCCTCTAAGAACAAACACTTTTATATCGATCCTTCTTTACCTGATGATATCCCTTAGATTATCCTTGACATCCATTAGTAAAAATGAGACAGCTTTATTTTCTCCTGATTCTATCAAATTTTATACTCGATAGGTTGTAAAAGACCATTGCCCCCCCCCCCTGTGATTGGGACACATATCAGATTTTTTATTTAGTTTTTATCGGGAATGCAAAGGGTTCTAGCCATACAACCTCGTCTTAAATATTTACCAGTTACTATTTGGAAAAGGAAACCTGATAGGATTCATGTTGTACCTTAGTACCTTCTTCTTCTTTATTTAGAAAATATGGCCTCCATCAAAGGTTGATGATTTTGCCAACGACAGTGTTTAATAAATCCATTACTCCGATTCATGTTGTATGAGTCCCTCGCTACTAAGCTCGCTACCGATAATCTAAGTCGATAACTAAGCTCGCTACTGACGTTTGACTTATACTGACAGTCGACAGACTCGATTTTAAATATTTTAATATATGGCAACACTGTGTACCGATTGTCACTTGTCAATTTGTCATCGCTCCATCTATTTCCTGTTTCCAAAATCAAAATATAAATTGCAATTTGTTTCTCACGGCAATTTATTAAAATCCATATTGAACGGTCGATGATATCGGCACTTTGCGTTTACTAATATTATGTGGAAAAGTGTTTTCGGAGAAGCTATCTAATTGTTAGATTATTATTATATTTCAGCGCCTTTCTAATATCAGAACCAATGGATTGGTCTGCGATCATAAATCACTTTAAGCAGACTTGGTTAACAACGATTTTAAGTATTATTTTGTTTTCGGGCGTTACGTATTTCTTAATATGGGCTGAGGTTAGTGAACAGCTGATTTGGAGTCTAAATAAAAAATTGGAGTCGTGTTATATAGTTTAATAATAGTAATTATTATTAGTATTTCTTTAGTAACAGCATGTATTTTTTAGAGTCAAACAATCCAAAGCAACTTAATGCTTGAAGAGTTGATGTCAGCAGCAGAAAGTATTGATGTTCATACTGAAGATGAGGCTTTGCGGTATGAAGGACGTGTTGTGCATATTGTTGGACCCCTGCGCATCCTTGAGCCAATATCTGAACCCGACTACAACATTCATGTTCAAGCTGTCAAATTACGAAAAAGGGTGCAAATGTATCAGTGGATTGAAGAGGCTACGTAAGTATGTCAGTTTGTGAGTACGAGATTTATGTGCATTCTTTTAATGTTAAATTTATTTTGGCATGCCAAATTGCACTGCCTTGCTCTTATATTTTATTGCATTTGTGGTACAATGACCATTCTGAGGTCTTGTTACTCCCTGTTAGATTGTAATGACATTGATATAGTAGCACGGCAGATTATGGTCACAACATACTGAATCAACCAGATGACAAGCTTTATATTAATACAATATTATTTACATTGATAGTTCGACAGAAGATGAGCAAATGAGCTTTGTGAAATGTGGGTGTTGCCAGTTTGCTATTTTGCCTCTGTTTTCCCCTTTTTGAGGATACAAGGATGAGCTTATTTATGCATATTTGTAATGTTTCTAGGGAACAAGATAACTTCCTGAGTGAGCCAACGGAAGAGTCTCAGAAAACATATTGGTATCATAAGGACTGGAGGGACTATGTGGTGGACTCATCCCTGTTTTACATCAGACCTGGCCATCACAACCCCACATCTATGCCACTATTCAGCGAGACTCACATTGCTGAAAATGTTAAAATTGGATGGCTTTATTTGGGTGTGTTATTTTTATAGCCAAGACTGGAAAACGAGAAGGTAGCTCAATTGATGGTAAGTGATCTCCACCATCCATAGACATCAAAGACACAAAAAGAATCAAGGGTGCATTGCTAACCTAAAAGGAGGGGAATAGGGATTGGGAATGTAAGGGGAGGACTTGACCACTGGAACTCTCATTTACTGTACAAAATGCAATAGCGAGCTATAATATATGTTTTTTTCGGTATCAAACTAGTCAAGTGGACCCATTAGCGGTGTAGACTGTCTACAGTAACAGTCATAATATTAGGACATACAAAAAAATTTCATAACTCATAATCTTTATACATTAAATTATACTGTAAAGTAATCAGAAACATATTAATTTCTCAAGAGTAATTTGTGCTTTGATACAACAAGCTCTCTCTATGTGGCAGATAGAAGTTGTGCCACTTATGAAAAGATAGTACAATTTTAAGGTACTACTGCTTACTACTTTACATGTCAGTATGTTCATACTAAAAAAATATGTTTGTTGTTTTGTATCAATTTAAACTTTTATTTTTCATTTAAACTATGAGTATGTTAGTATTTTTATTTATTTCATTTGGGCATAGATTTGATTTTTATGCAAGCTATGTATGCCTTATATTGTAAGGGCATTTATTTAAACACATAATATGTTAAGTACAGCAGACTTAATGGCTGAGCCATTCTCTACCAGTCACCCTTTGGGTGTTGCAGAGAATAAAATAATTTAGCTTATGACTAGCTTTTATCAAATATTTTTATATTGTACTTGATAATGTACATTGCATTGGCGTTACTAAATAAATAAATATAAGAAAATAAATTCTATTTCAGGTTTGGATGTAAAGCGCAAAGTGAATGACTATTATGAGATATGGTCAGACTCCAGGCCAGAGAGGACTGACATAAAGTTACATTCAGGCTTCTATTATCATGGGGAGAGTGCTTTGGAGCATGATATTGGTGATTTGCGTGTTCATTTCACTTACGCAGGTCGTGAGGATGATATTGTGAGTTATATGAAAAAATCTTTATAAAAAAATATTTAATTAAATTATGTAGCTGCTCTTAATGCCTGATAAGTTGCGTGCAGACACTGCCATCTGAGTGGTATAAGCAGTTTTCAAATAGCAACAATACTGCAGTCCTCCATTGTTATTTTTAAAGCAATACATACAATTTACATAACAACTTTGGAATACAGATATTCTTTAAAAATTCTTACTAATAAATCCACAATAATATCAACTCTAAATTATAATATCTTATTAATATTAGGCAAAGGCCATAGAATATCGAAATATGGAACTTGAATGCGTCATCCGTCTTAATTCTTTTTAGTACAGCTGAATTCTGAACTAAGGCTTATTTTCCAGTATACTGCAATTGGCGTCATTGAAAGTGGCACTCTCCAACCATATAGTCCACCATCGTTCCCCACAGCAGATCCTATTTCAGTTCTCCGCAAGGGTTCTTACAGTTTGAACCAACTTCATAACTTGGAGAAAAGAGATGCAAATATACACACTTGGAAGTACAGACTACTTGGATTTGTGCAAGTTTTTGCCTCTACTATGACATTGCATCCAGATTGGGTCACTTTGTGTAAGTAAGAAATTCTATCCATTTATGACGGCCCTGGTGGCGTAGTGGTATTGCGTGCGCGGTATGACTATCGTCCTGAGGTCTCGGTTTTGATCGCCGGGTTGGGCAAAGTGATATTGGATTTTTCAGTATCAGCTCGGAGTTTCGAATTTGTGCGCGATATAGCGATAGGCTAGCCTCCTATCAAATCTAGGACGGAACTAAGCTCTGTGAATTGTGGGTGTTCTAGTTCGCTAGTCGCCTCCGCCTTCCCCTTCGGGGATACGGGCGTGAGCTTATGTTATTATATGTACCATATTACCATTTGTAATTGCTCACTTATACATATATGTTACTGACATGAATATAACTACATATTTTACATGCCAATTTGCTTATAATTCAGTACAACCATTAATTCTATGATTAGCTAAGTAGTAAAAGTTTTCTGCCTGTTTCATTTCAGTTCTACAATGTCAGTGGATATCAAGTAGCTTAAGACGCTGTACACGAGTGTGGGTGAATCTAGTGCTGTCGTTCTCTTACACATTACTCGTCATATCTATACCTTGGTAAGTAACAGTTTTTATACCAGAAAAGACAAGAATTATATGGGTGAGTCATGACAAAAAAATTACCTCAAACTTCAGAAACGCTACTACTTATTAGGATGCGAGGGCACTTATTACAATTTACACCAATTACGTAATACAATTTTATTGTGTAAACATTATTATGGTGGCACGACCTTGCGCTCGTATGTTTCAAATACGACTGAGTGACTTATGACCACGAGGTAACAACTTATGGATCACAACTCACAAGTCTCGTGGTGTTGTCCTGTCTGAAATCTGAAATCTGAATGTGTTTGTATGTCAGGTTGATCCACAAGCCGTCGTTCGGCGTGCTGGTGTTGTTGGGCGCGACGCTGCCGCTGCTGCACTACTCGACGGTGCTGACGCGCCGTGACGTCACACCAGACCCGCCGCCCTACACCAGGTGGAATGACGATATGCGTTGAACAAATTAACTCTGTTGACGCCCTTTTCCTCCCTAACAATCCCCTAGGATCAGTTATAGTAGCACTGAGTTATGCGCAATACGAATATGAAGTTTGATTGCATTGTGTATGCTAAACAAATTACTCAAGCCAAGATAGAAACCGAGGCGAGCATTGATTACTTGACAGCCTCCGTGAAGCAACGGGCGAGTAAGTGGCTATGAAACGAGTTCGATTCCCGCAGTGAAAGCCTGAGACACATGTTTGTGTGATCAAAAAATATGTATTTATTCTATAATGTGGAATATTTTCCTGATATCGTCCACACCAGATTACTATAGTGTGGTGCCAAGATTGTGCGTGTGTTTTTGGGACGTTTTTTTATTTATTTCTTTCTTGATGAGTACCAATAAATTTTATGTTAGGATGTTTCAAATACATAATAAGATTAAAGAAAGTAGTTTAAGAGAAAGTACATAATATGAATCGTGCAAACTGGAAATTCATACTGTCTTACCCGATAGGATACAAGAGACATGATCTTATGTCCTTGCACAACATTCATATGCATTTGTTTGTTCGAATATTTCTTTAAAACTATAGCATTGCCTTCTGGTAATGGCACAACGCCCCAGCATTCAACGTCGTTTAGCGTGGGAGTTAGCAATCAGATAAACTTCTATATTTCGGAGAACATTATAAACACAGCAATAAAACTTGACCATCTTATGTTTAACATAACATATCAAATGTTTGACCATTACTTCATTTAAAAATTTGCTAGTATTAAAATAAATTTACTTAAGGTCGAAAAATAATGTACTCGTATTTTTATGTTTTTTTTTTTTTTTTTTTCATTTATTTAAAAGGCTTTTAAACACAGTTTATGACAGCCCTATACTGTAAACAAAAGAAATATTCTCTGACATATAAACAACCAACTTAAAATATACACCTCTAAATAAAGAAATAGTGGTCAGTGCACATGCGCACCCGTGGACGCCTGTCCACCTCGATGCGCACCCGCACCCCCCACATATTTATAAGTAAAATTATCATAAACACTAATTATCTGTATCGACTAATTTATACTATTAATATATATATATATATATATATATAATTTTTATGTTTACTACATTACATTTGAAACTATTAGTAAGTAATAAATGATCTCAAATAATAAGTAATTTTCTAATAAGATCTGAAAGAAAACAGTTACTAAGCTACTGATTTCTTAAGTTTACGCGAATGCTATTCATTGAAATAAAATTACTTTTACGGATTTTATCACGATTTGGTTTTAATTTTTATTCCCGACGTTTCGAAGGCTTTGCAGTCTTCGTGGTCACGGGTTGGACTGACTCAGTTACTAAGCTAACTTTATTTGTAATTTTACTTGGTTATTTACCCCCAGTTTCTTCATCAAAAGCAAGGTGAGGTGATAGGTAAAAGCAATAATTTGACACTCCACAATTTTAGTTGCTACTTTTTGGTCTAACCTTTAAACTGTCATTTACCACGTGTTCGTAATGTGAAGTTTTTTCACTTTAGCTTGGTTACTTACCTGTACATGAAGGAACTTGGGGTTACTTGTAAGTTGTCTTTAGTACTGGGTATTTATATAATTTTTATGATAGTCATCCTTAAAAAAACATAATTACTATTAATTTATGCCCACTTATATAAGTATAATAAGTATTTAAAAACATCATGAATATTCATGATTAAACATATTAAGTACTAATAAAGTCTGATAAAATGATCATACCAATGAACCAATTAATAAAGTTTCTACCTTCTTAAATAATCAAATAATATTATGTTAATGTAATTTTCTATTAGGATATTATTGATAAGTAGACCTGAGCTTTACCTAAAATGGCTTTACAAAGTACAGTATTACGATTACATAAATGTGTTTCGGTAACATTAGTTTTAACATTTTTAATACGATATTTTTTATGTTAATTGTTTTTGAAAATCGGTCTACAATTGGTGGAGATCTCGCGTAACAAATATAAAAAATATAGAGGAATTGAGTACCTTCTCCTTTTTTGAAGTCTGTCGAATCATAAATATCGATTGATCGAACTCAAAAAGCAACTTCAAAGAATACTCGATAATGCCCCTAGTGCGAGTTGCTTTAAACACTTCTTACTACTCGAATGATGAACAAAAACATAATTTTGGTTAGTTTTAGTTTCAGCAGGTGGTGCTGTTGGTCAAATGCACCTACATAGGAACATCGTTCTTGTAGACCAAAAACAGAGATGTATACTATTAGACATGCTGTTCGGTACATAGAATTTGCGCATTAAGTTTCACTATAGAGATCTGCGGGCTTAGCCAAATGGCTTATGCGCTAGTGTGCGCTTGTTGAATAGAATAGTATGACATAAGAGTACGCAATATATAGCGTAGAGTACGCTATATATGGCGTACTGTTATGTAATTCCCATATGTAGGTACATTTATTATTCTATTCGACTAGCGCTTAAGCCACTTGGCTAAGCCCGCTGTTATTTTCCTTAGCCGCCAAATGTCAAACACTCGCCGTAATGTGACACAATTTTACTTCTAAACAGCTCGTCTAGTATTATACATAGAAGTCTTTGTTATAAACTGTCGAAGCTCGTCCAAGCATAATATCATTATACGAATATTTCCGATGCGCTATATTTAATCGTAGTACTGTAGATACGTAGTGTAAATTATTGAACGCACAGATATTAGTCATAACTCATAACGCAAATTGTTTTTTTTTATGGCAATTATAATACATTATGCCAATGTCAAGTTAGGGAAATTGTTTTCCTACATCTAAGTTTTCGCAAGTGCAATGAAGTCGGATGTGTTTGATTTCAAGGCCCTGCTGAAGTTTTGGCGTCAATTCCTTCCAGTTTGATGTTTTTTAGACGATTTTCTCGCAGCGGAGGAATCGAACATGGTCGACCCATCCACCCGACAAAAAGCATCCAAAATCACTTATTTCAAAGCTTCCACATACTGCCCATCTTCGTTGATGTTTATTGCTTAGATACACATCACATTTAAACCACAAACACAACTTTAAACTAAAATATGAAATCATTAAAACAAGCGACCACCGTCAGAATTCCCGCCAAAACTCCAAACGCAAATTGTTATTATATTTCGTTATTACCTCTATTTTGAAACTGTATACATGGTGTACAATTGAAGCGAGCTACTTGGAACTCTGAAGTACAACTTTGCATCCACTTTTATAAATTAAGAAAATTGTGATTGATTTTACATTACTTTGTAGGGTGTAACTATAGTGTATAGGTACCCACTTTCAAATGAAGCGCAAGAACGTTTAGAATTAAAAAAAAGAATATATTTGACTTTCTATTTTAATGCTGAAAATTTAGTGAAGCCCAGTAATTCATATAAATCCAAGCAAATAATCGTGGATTGTAAGTATTTTGTATAGAATCTATTGAGTCCCAACGCTTATAATGAAGTTCTTCACCGTGTTCACTTCGTGTTCAGTCACCATGACTATGTACTTACTATCTGGATTATGAATGTGGAATTTTATTACAACCTCATGTATTTTAATATACAAATACTTATTTACATAAATTGTTTTATTTTTTCTGCAGAATCAATTGCTCGTGCCGTAACCGGCTCCGTGGCGTAGATGTATTGCGTGCGTGGATCGATTACCGTCCAGTAACTCAACCATGAGTTTGTGGCACGTATTTACGCGAGCGAGGACGTAAAATATTTGTATGGAAAACGTCAGTTCCCCGTGTAACCGCTAGAGGCGTTCGGGTGTTTGTCATACAAATATTTTACGGAGTCGTTAGCGAGTAATGTAAAAAAAAACTTATGGCCTACTGAGGTCTCGGGTTCGTTCTTCGGGCCCGGTAAAGTAATGGGTTTTTCTATTCAGTATACGCCCGGAGTCTGGAATTTATCCCGATATGGCGATAGGCGATATGTTGCCGAGCCCACATTAAGGTGGCATAAGGGCAGGTAGAAAGAAGTTCGTTAGTTCGTCTCTGCCTATCCATTATCGATACAGGCGTGATAGTGTATGCTGTTATGCACGTATACAGCACAATTAAGGCGGCACTATCTCGCAGAAAACAGACTTGAAATGACAGATCGCTGTTGCGCTTCGTTCGGTGAGATTTACGGTGGCTCAAGTTACAAGTGGCGCAACACACTTTTTCAAGCATATTTCAAAAAGGATTTTGTTTAGTTTTTACGACCTACTGCCTGCCTGACATTAAACCCCTCCGAAGGATCCAGACCCTCATCAGTTCCAAAATTCTAATATATTTCACGGTATTTGAACTTTTGAAGTTTGAACTGTAGACGACGCGGCGCGTACTGCGTAGCTTTGATCGTAGTTTTTGCAAACATTTTTCACGCAGGCGCAATGATACGAGTAGCCAGTGGATACATTGATGTCCGTGAATATCAGCTGATTCCACTCCGCCCATCGTTCTTGGAAATTTTCTCGTCTTTTGTGATACAGATCTATTCAATGTGGAATCTCGACAAATTACTAATATTTTACAAAGCTAGTGAAACATTGTTCCTTTCGCGGGTGTAGTTTTAGTGCAGTGCGACTTTTTGTTAAAAAGTGTAGGTTAAATCATGAAAGCTGCGGCTATGTCAGTATGGGTGTTTATTAACCTTCTCTGTTTTGGCATGTGTGGCTATTTGTATCTTATTTGGTCACAGTATTGGATGTATATAGAGAAACAAAGATTGTTCAACAAAACACCTGAGACGTCGCAAAAGAATAGCGGCTCAGTATTAAACTATCAAAGCGCTTACGTTTCAGAGAAATATCCATCGGGAATATCGTATAATGCAACATTAAGATTGGAGACCCTTAATAAAAATCGTAGGTCTGCTGTAGGTGCGTTTTGGGGTAGCATCATAGTTGGAAAGTCGTCACAAGAGAATCCGTCCAATAATGTAGTCAAAAAGGTCCATGGCAGCCCGAGATTTCCGAACATCCACAAAGAAATACTAGAGTTTGACACGGACAAGTACATGTGCGAGGATTTCACAACTGTGGAATGTGCAGAGCGAACAAAGGAATTTAAAGAGATATTATTAAAGGAATTTCATAGAGTCCTGATGGGAGATAGCAAAGTGTTCCGGTCGGGTTTAAATTCACAGAATCCATACGATGTGAAATATGAAGTTGGTAATCAAAAGGAACGATCTAAGGAGGAGGTGATGTGTGCGTTGAAGCGTGTGGAAGTTCGGACGGTGTTGGCGAGTGACGAACCCTTCGCGCGGCTCGGGTATCGCATTCCGGTGGCGCCTCCGTTGGCGGGCCGGGCCTTCAACACCTGCGCGGTCGTCACCAGCGCGGGAGCTTTGCTCGGCTCTCGGTTAGGTGATTTCATAGGTGAGCTGAACAAATACAATACTTTACAGTATGATCGAAAATAGCCTATATACGTACTTATTAATCCTGGACGTAATTATATTTTCAACATATTATAAATGCGAATGTAAGTCTGTCTGTAATGAGTGCATGAAACCACTGATCCGATTTGATAAAAGTTGATAGCTATAACAAAAAATTCAAGTCTTTAGGTTTAGGATTTAGGGTAAATACGTATATATATCATATCGAGTCTTTTTAGTCATGAGTATAATGACTCATGGTCTAACGTGCACTTTATTATGAAAATATCGTTTGCTAGCTTTTGTATTTGCAGTTTGCGTGCGTTTTTTCCTGGTTTTTAGGGCCACTTGCCATTAGGTACTAATCTAGCTACTTAGGGCGACTTGTTAGTTGCAGCACATATACCTACATACAAAGATCAATTTATCCCAATACTCGATATAAATATAGGAATGAGCTATAGGATAAATCGAGTTTAGGTCTAACTCTAGATTAGTACCTAATGACAAGTCGCCATTAAAGCCAGGAAAAAACGCACGCAAACGGCAAACGCACAAAAGCTAGCAAACTATATTTTCATAACCATGTGCACGTTAGACCATTAGTCATTATGCTCATGACTTAAAGGCTCGATATGAGTGTTCACTTGAAATACGCAGTAATACCTCACTTACCTACCTACACTGGTTAGTAGTCCGTTTACAGTTACGTGCCAAATATACTTTTGGTTTCTAAGCTATTCATCTTAGTCGTTTAGTTTCATGGCCTGGGTCAGTAACCTGTAATGAGCACCTTAGTATTTCACTTGAAACTGAATGAAACATCTTGTACTGCTATTAGACGTCTATAAACAATTGACTGCCTCGGTGGTGTGGTTGTATTTCGGTACCACTACCGTCCTGAGGTCTCTGGTTCGATCCCGGGTCGGGCGAAGGGATATTGGATTTTTCCATATCAGCCCGGAGTCTGGAATTTGGGCCCGATGTGGCGATAGGCTCGCTCCCTATCACATCTGGGACGGAACTAAGCTTAGCGAAATGTAGGTGTACTAGTTCGTTAGTGCGCCTCTGCCTGCTCCTTCGGGGATACAGGCGTGAGCTTATGTTATATAAAGATGTTATGTTAACCAATTTTTAACCGACTTCAAAATATAAACCGGATCCTAATCCCTCTGTTTTACGTCATCCCGAAAAGATCAACCAGATCAACTTGTTTAAATTTTTATTAAACTTTAATTTAAGGAAGTACTTAGATGAGGCATAAGAACCTATCACACTATGCGAGTTGAAAAATGGTTCCGTTGACATGATTTTTTTTTTGTTAATCCATCATATCAGCCACGGACGTCCAATGCTGAAGATAGGCCTCTCCCATAAACCTGACAAAGGTCGCAGGAAGTCGCTCCATGCAGGTCGCTTCTAACAAATGGACCTGGAAATCTTTTTTAATTTTTTATTATAGCAAACAAACAGATGGGTCACCTGATGGTAAATGATCTCCACCGCCCTTAGACACCGAAGACACAATGCCCCTTACTTATAAAAATATTTGAGCGCTGCTTATCTTTATACCATAGGTTGTCCCTTTTATTTTTAAACAAAGTAACGCAAGGAAAAAAGTGACAGGTTATTCTTAACCATTTGCTCAGCTAAAAATGCTGTTTTAAGTAAGGCCCAATAAGAATAATGGGTGCGTTGCCAACCTAAAAAGAGGAAATGGAAGGGGAGGGAATAGGGTTTGTGAAAGGGAGGGGGGGAAATGGGCCATCGGAAATCTCACTCACCGAACGAAACGCGACAGCAAGCTGCCATTTTACGTCGGTTTTCTGTGAGACAGTGGTATTCAACCCGTCGAGCCGACCCATTTGTGCAGTAGACGTTACTGTCTACAGCGTGGCTCTACCACTCAAAGTTAGGGAGCCTGTGTTCTTTTAATTACCAATGAGTTATATTATACACCCTAGTTGTGTCCAGAGTATCGTTTATTTTTTATGTTGCAACAATTGTTTATTCACCGGATACCTGCGTTATGCTTAGTAGGTAATTGCGGGTGATCGACCGAGTATTGTGCCACTTATCGGCATCGGATCTTTTCTTTGTGGAACGCATTGGCATGCGCGGGCCGCCTCCTTCGCCGAACACTCCAAATCGTATGCGAATTACACGAATTATTGTTGACTACGGGTCTTCACTGATTACTCAACTTCAGGAATAACCCGCTAGACTAATGTAAATAACAGCTCAGACTTGCAGACTGCAAGCCAGACTTCAAAAGGTGACTTGACAACGTATAAACACATTATTGTGTTGTAAGTACTGAGTGGTGACAAATCATCAATGGTGGTACGAGTTACGACCTTGGGTAATTTTCATGTTGCACCTAACAAAGGACTGTTGAACGTTTATTCTATCTACTTTCTAGTTATTTATTTCAAACTGTGTCAATATATCGTCTTTAATTTAATTAATATGTACCTACATTAGAAACCTACAATAAATAGATACTAGTATTTGCAGTTACATTACATTGTCATTTTCAAGTAAGAATACATTTTGCTGACTTACCTACTTAAGAAGGTATCTCGCACGACAAAAGTGGGAAAGATTAATTTTCGGGAAACGGAATCTTCGCATGAAGAGGTTTACGCTCGAAGTATTTCAGTTGTAAGGTGATAAGCTAAACTGTTGTTCGAGTATTAAAAGGCCATTAAGTGAATAAACCTAATTTTGAGATATACCCAAAATATTGAACATATTGTCCGTAGAAAATTAGACCTATAGCCATTTTGAAGCTTAAAAGTAAACAAGACATTAGGTCTACTGAATATTATAGCCAATGTCTTCTAAAAACTATGTTTTCTATAAACTATATTAGGTGTTCTAGTTCACTAGTGCGCCTTTGCCTACCTCTTCGGGGATACAGGCGTGAGCTTATGTTATGTGTTATGTTATATTTTCCACGTTTTTGGGTTATATTCCAAATATTATTCAAAATGGTATTTAAGTAATCGGACTGCAGTAAAAGCCAGAATGTGCTAGCTAGTGTCGTGAAAGAATGAAGAAATTCTTTTTGTGTAAATCAGGCTATAGTGTACGCTTATCTGTTCCCAGATATGCCTACATTATAAGTTGTAGTGGCATCAGTGCGGCTTATCTATTGGTTGAGTGTTTTGATTTATTCATGTATATTGCTATCTGGTGCAGTTTACGCAGAAACTATGGACAGTTTGATATGCTGATAGGGTTGTAGTTTACAATAGATAGTAGTGGCGCCGGCGGCCGGTGCTCGTGGCGCTTCTCTGTAAAACCAACGCGTTCGCACCGGAAAATCCAACATGCTCAATCTATGCTAATATCAGATATAAAAGTCCTATCGCTTATTTATTTACATAACATATTTGCTAACGTTTTAGGGATATATTGCACCTCAAGTGTGATTTAAGTTTCATTCTTCCAATGCAAATTTGTATGTGTCGAAGTGTCTACCTTAAATATACCGTATAAATATGCCGTTATTATTGTTCTTGAACACCTATTGATCGACAATACGTACATAGGTCCTTACCTACTCATACGATGCTCAATGTAACGTTTGTTAGGGTCACGAATCTATTACTAAAGGTAAAAATTTTGTATAGTGATTCATATTTGAAGCAAATCATTTTATTGCATTGGGTTAGTCATTGCAACCGCAGGACATGCCTTTGTCCTTTCTCAAAAACTGTTGATAAGTTTATAGCCCAGACGTGGAACAGACAATGACACATACTTCCGACTTTGAAATATAAAAGGGCATCATTTACATATTATTGTTTATTAAAATGTGAAAAAAAATACATACACATAAGCTCACGCCTGCATCCCACGCCTGCATCCCCGAAGGGGTAGACAGAGGCGGACTAGCGAACTAGAACACCCATATTCACTTAGAACGGTGCGTGTAGAAGTTGAAGCCGCGTGGAAGAAATCATGCGAATCCAACAATAATACTGAAATAAAAATATCCTACGAGTATGTCCTAATCAGTATTCTAAAATTTGACTCAAAACGTTTCAGCCGATACACGTCTGAGTTTTAGACGTACCTAAGGGACGTACCCATATTACGTGACCCGTTCAGGGGGGGTGGGTTTTAGGTTTTCGTCACGTAGTCAATACCTTCTAGGGAAATCTCGTGCTTTTTCGAGCTATATTCAAATATGGCGCGCAGCGTTTAGCACTTTTTAGTCACAGGTAGCAACATATCATAATATTTTGTTTTTTATCTTTTCCTTTGACAAAAATGATATAAAACCAAATCCATATTTATTAATTATAATAATAATAATAATATTAGCCCTGTAATATTACTGTCCCACTGCTGGGCACGGGCCTCCTCTACTAATGAGAGGGGTTAGGCCTTAGTCTACCACGCTGGCCTAATGCGGGTTGGCAGACTTCACATACCTTCGAAATTCCTGTGAAGAAATTCTCGGGTATGCAGGTTTCCTCACGATGTTTTTCTTCACCGTTATAGCAAGCGATATTTCACAATGAAAATACACTTAACATAGAAAAGTCAGAGGTGTATGCTCCATTTTGGGGTTGGTTTCGAACCTCCGACACTTGTCTCGGCAGTCCATACCATTCCCATAGTGGGATAGTGGAAGGTGGGATCAGAATAATTTTAATGCGTTTGCATTGTTATAAGTCTATATTTTTAGTCAGGTTTGAATTTTTTGTGAAGAGTTTCATAAGAAATATACTTGTAGGTAACCTACTTAGCGCGTCCCATAAGAGGTGATTATGTTAAGGTTGCATTAGCACTGATCAAAACACTTTATTAGTAGGTACCTAATGGCTAATACTTACATATGCTGATGGGTTTGAAGATTCTTTAAAAAATATTTTTGGCCAAGTGCAAGTTGAACGCACACATCAAAGCAATTGACAGCCTCCGTGGCGCAGCGGGCGAGTAGCCAGCTGTGAAGCGAGAGGCCGCGGGTTCGATCCCCGCACCGAGAAAAATGTTTGTATGGCCTACAGATATTTGTTTCGGGTCTGGGTGTTGTGAGACCGAAAGTCTCTCGTAGTTCCTGATAGCCACGACACAAGACTCGATCTTAGTGTGGGGTCAGGACTATGTATGTGACTGTTGGGTGTTATTAAAGGTATTGGATTTTTCTAGTCAGTATCAGACTGGAGTCTGGAATTTGTGACCGAAATGGCAATAGGCGAACCCCCTATCACATCTGAGACGTAAATGAGCGCGGCGAAATGATTTTCGCCTCTGCCTATCCCTTCGGGTACACAGGCGTGAATCTATGTATGTACATAGAGGTATAAATAAAGATAAAGACGGACGATCGTAGCGCAACGCGTTGCGGCGCAGCACATGCTCCATAAAGGTGCTAATATTACTTATTGGCTATTGGGTACTTCACTATTTTTTCGACCGACTTCAAAATCGAGAAGGTCTTCAATTCGTCTGTATTTTTAGGGTTTCGTACCTCAAAAGGAAAAAACTGAACCCTTATAGGGTATACTCACCTTGTTTCCAGTCTGATTGTCTTTCAAGACCCTTTTTCTCAGGAACGCGTAGAGGTATGAAGCTGAAATTCATTACATACCTACAGGTTTGTACGGAACCCTCGGTGTGCGAGTCCGACTCGCACTTGACCGGTTTTTTTATAAATTTGAGTGGTAGAGCCACGCTGTAGACAATTATGTCTACAGCACGAATGGGCCGGCTCGACCGGTTTGATACCACTGTCTCACAGAAAACCGACGTAAAGTGGCAGCTTGCTGTCGCGTTTCGTTCGGTGAGTGAGATTTCCGGTGGCCCTTTTCCACCTTGCTTTCCCAATCCCTTTTTCCCTCCCCTTCCATTTCCTCATTTCAGGTTGGCAACGCATCCATGATTATTTTTGTCTTGGGTGTTTATGGGCGGTGGAGATCACTTACCATCAGGTGACCCATCTGCTCGTTTGCCAGTCTCTGCTATAAAAATAAAAATAAAAAAGTTTTTCGATATATCCGCCAAATTTGGATCGATTTTCAAAATTATTTTTGTGTTCGATAGAGGTGGTCTCATATAAAGGTTACGATCGGATACCTTTTGAAGTCGATTCGGTAAGTTTTTGAACTTGTGATAATTTTTATTAATTTTATATATTTACGCCATCTAACATATATCAAAAAAAAATATTGAAATATTCTCAAAAATAAAAAGTTATCAGACTGAAGTTTGGTTTAGCCTTCAAACTGCAGGAAAGAGAAGCATCAGTATATTCACGTCACAGCCATAACGGTATGTGCGTTGGATAGGGATAGCAAGAAATCCCCACTACGCCCCCACTCTTGTTCATTGCAGAATTTAAACTATTAATTATAACTGCCTCATTTTTCAAGCAAGTTTTTACCGAAGGGTTTCATTTTTGTTTTATTTGCCATTACATATAAAAATGTGCATATATAAATAAATATACACACCAGTCACACATATAGTCCTGACCCCACACTAGGTATAACCTGCATCGTGGGTATCAGTAACTATGAGAGACTTTCGGTCTCACAACACTCAGATTTGAAACAAATATCTGTGGGCCACACAAATATTTGTCTCAATGGGGGATCGAACCCGCGGCCTCTCGCTTCACAGCCGGCTACTCGCAAACTGCGCCACGGAGGCTGTCAAATCAATATAAAATCAAACATAGTCAAATACCCAATTATAATTATACTTACTAAATAAAATATGTTTGGAAATAGGGTTCCGTTCTTATCATTTGTGTACGGAACGTTAAAAGTGGACAACACACATAACTGCAGAATACGAGTATAAACGTTTTGAAGTATTTTATGTACTGTATTTGAATCTTAAAGCAAAATCTAACGCGCGCATCTTTGTGAAGAGGATTGTTGTGTCGAATAATTAAATCTAAGAAAAACATTGTTATCTTAAACTACAAACAGTAGTAATTCGGTTAAAGACACCGTGGCTCGCGTAAACAAAATTTTTCACGTGAATTCGTGGCACACTGGTCGGTGGCAAGCACTGACCGCCCACACGATGCTCCTATACAAACGAGTATCTACAACTGTATCTGCATGTGTTTAAAGATAACTCGAAACTGGTATTTGCTTTTCTGAATCATAAAGTTACAGCCGCAACTCGTTTTTATAATTTTTCGCTATCATCAAAACATGTTTCTGTTTTTCTTTGAATCGTAAAACAAAAATGACAACGGAGCGGAAATGCACCGTGTAGTTACGCAGTTTGCTTCTCTTTACAAATTGGTTTATCGAAAAAACGACTTTTACCCGACCCAAAAATAAGAAGATTACGTAACGAGATAAAATGTTTCGGTGCTTTTCGTCTTTAAAAATAGTACTTTCATTTTTATCTTCTTAACACGTACTACACTGCATTTTTTTATTATAATAAAAAATATTTTCGCCTATTTTCTTTCTACCTGCTCTTATCCCATCTTAATGTGTGGTCGGCGCAACACACTTTTTCAAGCATGTTGCAGAAAGGATTTGGCTTAGTTTTTACGACCGACTGCGTCGTACGACTTCAATAACCATCTGGGGGATCCAGTCTCGGGAAAATAGTGTTGGAAAAACAACTCGCCAGACCTGAGAATCGAACCCAGCACCTCCCGGTTCACAGCCCGTATACACTGCCACTAGACCAAGGACCGAGGTATTTCCGCCTATACAACTTATTTATTTAGGCAATGTTGCGTGGCGTTCATGCTGCGTGAACATAATCTACGTATTGTGATGTTATAAGTACAAAATAAAGGTATAAATTATAGTGTAAAAGTGTATATTTCCACTCAGCAACAAATAAATATAAATATATAAAAGGCCAAATAGAAAATAAAATGAAATAAAAGTCGTTCTTGTTAGGTATTAGACATTTAAAATTAATAGATATTGCTTTATTACAAGCCACTTAGATGAAAATTAAAGATACCAAAGACCATGTTTCAAAATACGGTTATACAACGCGAGTGAAATAAATCAGTTATGTAATAAAATCTGGTGCCGACTTGGATGTTTCTGTGCGTTACTCAAAGTATTCACAGTTACAAACTAATATTATGAAATAAGCATCTGTTTATATCGTCGCCTCCTTGGTCTAGTGGCAGCACATATAGGCTGTGGACCGGGAGGTCGTGGGTTTGATTCCCAGGTCGGTCAAAGCGAATTTTCTAATTTAATTTGTCCGGGAGTGGATCCCTCAGGAGGGGTTGAAGTCAGGCAGGCAACCTGTCGTAAAAACTTTGCCAAATCGTTTCTGCAACATTCTTAAAAAAGTGTGTAACGCCGACCCCACATTAAGGTGGGATAAGGGCAGGTAGAAAGAAAAGTATCCATTTATATAGGTTGGTGTACTTTAGAATTTCTGTATTGTATCGCAGACTGCAGGCGAGCAGTGTCATCAACCCACACGTGTAAAAGGCTGTGCATAATTCATGTAGGGTACCATTGTACGCCTCTAAATGACTACTATAATGCGGCGACGTCGGGAAGCTTGCAATAAATATAAAACAAAAATATGCACGGTTCACCAGGCTTAACACGACCATAATAAATAGTTTACTATGCCTACAATACTAATATGGTATCGGAATCTTTACTTTTCCGAGTCTTGTCTCTTATGTAACCCATGGTTTATAATTTTATATTACATAGTGTACACCTACTGATATTTGAACATCTTAAAAGTATTTTTTCGCGCACAGCAAATTAATTTTAATGTCCTTCTAACCTGCTGCTTGGATAAAGAAATGGATAATGCATTTATACATATAACATATACATTTAACCCATTGGAGGCGGCACATACATTGTTACATAAGCTTATCGGCCACCGGTGGCCCAGCCGTCCTTCACTATTGCCGCGTCTTCTGCCTAGTTCTAGTTCTCGAAACGTTATACAAAGACACATACGCAAAACAACGATTCTAGCTGTCTCCTGCCAATGCCTCTAGAACAATGGTTCTACGGGCAGTTCCATCTATGGTCCATCGACCATAGATAAAAAATACATGTCTTGTGTAACGTTTCAGTGTAGGAGACGTGACTTAACATGAACTCAAACTGTCTATCTCACACTCAGGAGGGATCTTTTAAAATGATGTAGGTAGGTAAATAATCTTGTCGAAAACAGTTAATTCCCATTTTCTTATAAATCAATCATTTATTTCTTAATCACCACCTCGTTAGCGAGTTAATTGATCAATAATAATCTAATAAATGACATTAGCGCTAACTGTAGGGAAGTGGTGTAACAAGTAATAGTTTGCAAAACAACATAAACAATAGAGAGGAGCTTACTACTAACTCGGTGTTAAATGCACCACATACATTATTGAACAGTTTTATTTTCCATTAAATTGAATTGCGGTGTTTTCTTTTTCTCGATGCAGTTTGTGCACGTGATTGGCTGTTCAAAACGATTCCAATTGAGATAGTTGCTGTGATACTTAAATATTGTTTGTTATACCAATTTTTTTTGTTTCGACATAAGTTGATAGTCTTGCATTTACAATTTTAACATAACCGTAACTCACCGTTTTGTCTTGTCAATTTGTTTTTACGGGCAATGTTTCATGCCAAAACACTAAATTCATTGCATCGTGTAGAAAAGTGGTCGTAATTAATAATTTTTCCTTAAATTAAATAGAAATTATTGAAAAAAAAACAAACTCTTAATCATTAATGTGAGAATAACGGATGTAATTACAGGCTTTTGTGTGTAATCATGTTGTTTACGTCTATTGTTTTACTTTCATACTCGTGATGGAAGGCGTGCAGAATATCGTGACAGTGTTATTACCTACACTAGGTTAATATAAGTGTAATGTAAGTAAAATGCTCTGATGATTTTTGAGTATAGACAGCAATGTCTACAGCACGAATGAGCCGGTTCGACCGGTTTGATTCCACTGTCTCACAGAAAACCGACGTAATGTGGCAGCTCGCTGTTGTTTCATTCTGTGAGTAAGATTTCCGGTGGCCCAATTACCCCCTCCCTTTCACAATTCTTAATCTCATCCTTTTCGATTGGCAACACATATATGATACATTTGTCTTGGGTGTCTATGGGCGGTGGAGATTACTTACCATCAGGTGACCCACCTACTTGTTTGCCAGTCACTGCTGTAAAAAAGATTACTAATTAATATTTAAACGTGTTTTAAAAGTGTGTGATTTCATATTTAAAGGAGGAGTTGAAACTCAGCTGTTGAATCAACTATACCTCTATATAGTCTAAACGCATTAGGATTGCTGAATATGTTATGCGGCCTGAGCAGGAAAATTTCTGACAACCGTAAATGTATTCGAACTCGATGCGCGTCTATGAAATTTTTATGAAATATTAACCAAACGTCATCAGTGCGCAGCGAACTCGAATACATTTACATTTACATTCGTTTTTCGTGCTCGGGCTACAGCGGCCTGAGCAGGAAAATTTCTGACAACCGTAAATGTATTCGAACTCGATGCGCGTCTATGAAATTTGTATGAAATATTAACCAAGCGTCATCAGTGCGCAGCGAACTCGAATACATTTACATTTGCATTAGTTTTTCGTGCTCGGGCTAATGGTCATGTTTCAAGGAAATAAAAGGTATGTCAGTCAGAAATGGTTGGACCAGAGCGTGCCAGGGGTGCGGCTCCGAGGACGGTCTAAAAGCGTTGGCTAGACATTTTGGAGTTAGATATTATGAGAATCAATGGACTCAGAGTGGAGAATACTTAAAACAGGGAGGAGTGAATAGTTAGTTAAGTTAGGCCGTGGTCGGGACGCCAAGTAGAATGAATAATCGTTATCTGTAGCATCCTTTGTTTCGAGAATTCTGTGACTATTTTTCTAGTCGAGTATGAGGGCTATTTATGTACAACATTCCGGGAAAATACCTAATTAAACTCTCGGGTTTATGACAAAATGTCGATTATTGTACATTTTGGATCACAGAATTTAGGTGAAGTAAGTAACGAATTTTGAAAAATCAACCCATCAACAATAATGGTCACGATGAAGATATTTAGGTAGATTGTATGAAAATTGATAAATAAATACACCCTATTTTTAAAAATTGATAATTATTTAAATTGAACATGAACCAAATTCATCATGATTGTAACATACCTACCTGCTACCAAAAATAATCAATGCAGCATTAGATTAAATTTTTAAGCAATGAATTAAAAAAATATTATGAAACAAAAATATTCATCTCGTACCTATACAAAATTAGTGTAATTACTACAATTACAAAATGATACAAAGTCTACTTGCATAGAGATTTCATAGATGCAAGTTAGCCGAAATTATGACTGCTTAGGCATAGTTTAGATACTTACCTATGTCGTTTAAGTTGGGTTAAGTGACATAATATTCCGTGCCGCAGTATTACGGCCTCTGTTTAATCAATACACTTGAAAGATTTCACTAATTTAATAGTGCCCGCCATGTTTCAAAATCCCTGAAATGGAGCGGAAAATCTTACAACTTCAAGGTCTTATGTTTATAATTGATAGATTTTAAGCCTGTGCTATTTGAGTTGGTGAGAACTGAGGACGTTGCGAGAACACCTATTATAACATAAGCTCACGCCTGTATCCCCGAACGGGTAGGCAGAGGAGCATTAGCAAACTAGAATATCCACATTTCACCGAGCTTAGTTTCGTTCTAGATGTAATAGGGTGCGAGCCTATCGGACATAAATTCCAGACTCCGGGTTGATACTGAAAATCCAATATCACTTTGCCAGACCCGGGTATAGAACCCAAGACGTCAGGATGAAAGTCGTACTACAATACCTCTACGTTACCGAGGCAGTATTATAACTTGCTTAAATAAAGTATAATCTATCAGGTAGTATGTGTTAACTGTGCGTATAGTATGATGAATTGCAGTGCAAAGTTGGCTTTCATTATAATTTTTTATGAAGCAAAATTCGGAAGTGGCATGGCTGGTAGTGACGTATCAATTGTTGAAAAGACAATCAAAGATTACATTTTGTGATATTAAAATAATATTATTTAACATATTAGGTTATTATGGATGTGCAATGTTACATGATTGGAGCGTATACATAACGTGCTCATCCGCGATAGTTTTGGTGTCCGCGATGTGGCAGATAAACTACAGAAATATCGCTTGACATGGTATGGCCACGTTTTGAGGAAACTACAGTACGTCGGCCTCATGTGTCTAGCCCAGATCGTACCAGGGGTACGTTCCCGTGGACGCCCCATTAAGCGCTGGCTAGACGTTCTGGAGGAAGAAATGAGAGCCAAAGGTCTTACTATTAATCTGGAGGATGCTCAAGACCGGGCGAGGTGGAAGCGTTTAAGTAGGAAGGTGGACCCTGGCAGAAGGCCGGGATAAAGCCAGGCAGAAAAAAAAACACGAATATAACATAGGTTATTAAATTTTTTTTGTGTCTAGTCAATTTAAATGTTCCTTTTTTCGATTAAAATAAAGTATATAGTTCTGTATATAAATTTTGTAATCATTTTTCACTGTATTAAAATAAATACCTAATTATTTTATTTTCGAACGCCGTTTTGTATGACGTCCTCTTAGTAAGTATGACGTAAAGTTTCTATGGTGTTATTACGTGGTCCCTGAATTTACATTCAATATCATTTTCATGAACTAATTTGAATTAGTGAATAATTTATTTACTGATTTCTTAAGTTTACGTGAATATTATACATTGAAATAAAACTATTCTTACGGATTCTATCACGATTAGGTTTTAATTATTATTCCCGACGTTTCGAAGGCTTTGCAGTCTTCGTTGTCACGGGTCAGACTGAAGACTGACTGACCCGTGACAACGAAGACTGCAAAGCCTTCGAAACGTCGGGAATAATAATTAAAACCTAATCGTGATAGAATCCGTAAGAATAGTTTTATTTCAATGAATAATTTATTGCTACGTTTGTGGTTTGAAACGTTCTACAATTTACCCACCGCCCTGTCTTTAAAAGGAAATTTATAAAAGTACAATGTGTAACGACGTTTGAAAGAGTTCTTAAACCAATGCGGTGAAGCACTGACGTATTTTCATTGCATGAAGCATTCTGTTGACTAACTTGAATATATACTTATAAACAAAAACCTACCATTTATTATAATATATAACTAGGACAATAGATACTATTTTCATTTCTTGAATCATTAATATTACTATTTTAATACTTATTTTATAATAATAATAATATTAGCTCTATGATATTACTATCCCATTACTGGGCACGGGCCTCCTCTATTAATGAGGGGAGTTTTAGGCTACCATGCTGGCCTAATGCGGGTTGGTAGACTTCACATACCTTAGAAATTCTTGTGGAAAAATTCTCGGGTATGCTGGTTTCTTCACGATGTATTCCTTCACCGTTATAGCAAGCGATAATTCACAAAGAAAACACACTTAACATAGAAATCTCGGAGGTGTATGCTCCATTTTGAGGTTGGTCTCAAACCTCTGACACCCGTCTCGGCAGTCCGTCCAGTCGTAAATGAGTTATCACTGCTGTTGTTCACACTCATTTTAATAATTTCATTTTTGGTTATTCGTCTTTCTACACTTAGGTACTCATAACATTATTTGTACATCACTCTTCATTTTAAAAGGCTTTTTAATTATATAAGTATAAAAAAATACGTTGTATTATTACACCACCTGTGTGTAATAATATAGACATTGCATTTGCATCGAAAATTTATTTGCAGATTCTCACGATATGGTGTTAAGATTCAATAACGCGCCTACAGAAAATTATACAGAGGATGTTGGTACTAAAACTACTATTCGTATACTCAATTCTCAGGTAAGGATGATTAAAATAATAAATACACAACAATCACACAAAGGAGGATTAAAGGAGTGGATGTCAGGCAACTAAGCCGGTTCATAGTGTAACACTACGATGCTTATGAAAGAAATGGTGCTATAACATACTTACTATTAATGATGCATTAAATTAACCTGTTGGAGGCGGCACATATAGTATATTTATGTTACATAAGTGTTTCGGGCTCCGGGGCCGAGGCGCCCGTCACTATTTAAATAGTTTAACACTAGAACATGGGTCTTACGTTGTTTATAGTGGTTTAAAAAAACAATACCTAATAAGCGCAAATTTTCCTATCGTTTCAGGTTGTTACTAAGCCAGAATTTAAGTTTTTAGATGATCCAATTTATAAGGATATTTCTATATTAATATGGGATCCAGCGAACTATTCTTCATCGTTGGAAAATTGGTACAATCATCCTGATTATCCACTGTTTCCAGTATACAAGCAGTAAGAATTGTTGTAACAATATTACATTTCAAATACCTTTACTTTAATGTATTTTCTCATTAGTAGAAGAGGTATAATAATATGTAATATATACCTAACAACTATATATAGTTATGGTATTTGTCATAAAAGTCTTTAGAACTATTACTATAGTCACTTTACATGTAAATTTGAAGTTGTTTATGAAATACTTTAGTTTATCTCATATTTTGAGCCAAACAATGAATTTGTATGAACAATATTTTTCCTTTACCATTGCGCACTGCATTTGGCATTATCAAAAGATGCAGAATTAATTGCAGGAACAACACGTCATCTTGTTATAAAAGCTTATGTGAAGCAATGAATAACACTTTGTTTATTACTTGTACTATTAATCAAGTTTTAAAATATTGATGTTATGTGGATTATACATAATATGTTTTACAGGTTACTTGAAACGAGACCAAACGCAGATGTACATTTGTTGAATCCTCAAGTACTTTGGTCGTTGTGGGCAATACTTCAAGACACGTCGCCCTATCGTCTACGGAGAAATCCACCATCATCAGGGTTTATAGGTACTGTACTGTCATTGGCAGCAATAGCGCATTACAAAGGAGCCATCTACAAATTATGTCACATGAATTTTATGATTATTTGACCCCTTCCCCGTCCTTGTCACAGCTGGTCACATTTGTGAGATTCCTCTCTCCCTGGTCACATTTCTTGCAATTTTAAAACTTACCGAGCGTTATATTAACGCGACGTCACGAAATTTAGGACCCGTCCCACCACTTTTCACACAATGTCACATTTCGTTGACCCCCCTCCTCTTTAACGTGTGACATAATTTATGGATGGCCCCAAATGATGTGCTATCACCCTCTGAACTACTTCATCGACCGACTTCCCAAAAAGGAGGAGGTCCTCAATTCGTCGGCTTTTTTTTAAATGTATGTTACGCGATATCTCCGCCAAATGTGGACCGATTTTCAAAATTCTTTTTGTGTTCGAAGGAGCTTATTTCAAGGGTGGTCTATATAAATTTGGTCACGATCGGATTTGAAGTCGGTCCGTTAAGTTTTTAAACTTGTGATTATTTAGGCTGAGAACTTGAGGCTTTTATAGAACGAACTTACTTCTAGTCTACTACTAGACTTACTAAGTCAAAGAAGCGAATTCAGCGAGGATATGAAACTTTTAAATAGAACTTTGACTGAGCACGAGTCATTTTTTACATTTTTTCGTTTCTTTGACTCAGACTTAGTCGAAGTTCGTTCTATAGTTCTCAGCCCGAGCGAGCTCAGAGTGTTCGAGGTGTGCCCCAGTAGAATTGAGACATGTTTCAGGCGTATGGTTCTCCCTGCACCGGTGCGACAGAGTCCGCGTGTTCGAGTATGTGCCATCAGCGCGCGCGACTCGCCGCTGCCACTACCACGCGCCGCGCGACGACCCCGCCTGCACGCTCGGAGCGTGGCACCCGCTCGCGCACGAGAAGGCCTTAGCCGAAACACTACGCGACAACTCCGACATAGATGTCTTCCAAAGAGGATTCATTGATATTATTGGACTTAAGAATGTTCATTGTTAATTATAAAACGTCTCGATTTATCTATCACTACAGCGCGGCTGTCTGAACAGATTTTTTTTTGCAATCGGATTCTTATCCAGCTCGATGCGCGTTTTTGACATTTGTATGAAATTTTAGCCCAACGTCATCAGTGCATAGCGAGCTCGATACGATTTTGATAGTCAAAATATTCCTGTTAGGGCCTATCACTAAAATGCCGTTGTAGCACTTCGATATATCTTAAATTGTCAATTTATCCCAAATCTCAAGTTAAATATAGGAATGAGCTGAAGGATAAACCGAGTTAAGGAATAACTCTAAATTAGTAATAGAGATGCAATTGCAAGAAGTGAATAAAGCAAAATTTAAGATAATGTCAAAAAATGTGAATAATATTGTCCTTAGAGCTTTCTGTGGCATTTATACATTTAATAGACCTAAAAAGCCTAATATCTTGTTCACTTCAAGATTAAAAATAACCATAAGTCAAACAAATCTCTATGGACCATGTTTTCCGCTTTTATTGGCGACATCTCTTTAATTTTATTCACTTAACGGTATTTTAGTGATTGCATAGGTTTTGATAACTTGTATCGGTTTATAGTTGCGTACAGTTGTGTGTGTGTTTCTAATGTGTATATTGACGACAGCACATATAAGTACTATGTTTCTCAAGTAAGGTTAAAAGAAGGATAGCGCTAAGAAAGAAACCTTGATTAAATTCTTGTAAAAAAATGTCGGGTTTCAGTGAGTCATAATAAAATTCACTATCAAGGATATTAAACATTCATTGGGAAGTAAAAAAATCGTGACAAAATATCATTTAATGTAATAAGCGATATAAGGCTTGTGTACGACAATAAGAATATTGTAATTTCTAAGTAGTCATGCGAGATTTTGGCTATGAAAAGCGCACAAAATATATGTAATTTAATTATAATAATTATTGCAGTAGTTTTATATTGTTGCAATAACGCGTACAACTTAAATTGTAGAGCTAACTTTAACTTCAATGCTTGACCATAACATTGTAGAAAATAAACGAGCGCTCAATTATGATACCTACTACAAATGTGATTATTTAAATTGATTGTAGATTTGTAGAAAATTCATGAATGAGTTAAAAATGTAAGTTGACCTGACTTGAATGTTAACTTGTCAATTAAATTATAAATAACACCCAGTCACACAGTCACATATATAGTCCTGACCCAACAGTAAGATCGAGTCTTGTGTCGTGAGTATCAGGAACTACAAGAGACTTTCGGTTTCACAACACCCAGACCCGAAACAAATATATGTAGGCCATACAAACATATTTTTTCGGTGCGGGGATCGAACCCGCGGCCTCTCACTTCACTGCCGGCTACTCGCCCGCTGCGCTACGGAGGCTGTCAAAAGTAATACAAACTACACGACACAAACTACATTTTTGTTTAAAATCTGTTTTACGTAGGTAATAATAAATATTGCAAAGATCAATTATTATATTATTAGTGATGCATACTATCAGCCCTCGATCTATCTGCGGCCCGAGCAGAAATATTTTTGCAGGTATACTTATCGAGCTCGATGCGCGTCTATAAAATTTGTATCAAATATTAACCAAATATCATCAGTGCACAGTGAGCTCGATACGAATTCGATTGTCAAAAATATTGCTGCTCGGGTCGCAGATCTAACCACTAACCAAATATATAAATTATGGACTTGCATATTAATTAAATTAGGTTTATTTTATTTGGAACTGGAAATATTACAATAAATAATATCTATCTAACTAAGGGCGACTTGCAGGGATTTCACTATAATCGCCATTTTATTAGTCCCCGACTTTGTCCTAAACTTGATTAAAATCAAATGTCATATTAGGTGTCCCGAATTCACTCGCAGCTCCGCAGTAAACCACGATGAATCTTGTAATAAACCCCATTTTGGAATCATTTCAGTTTAACGTCTTGCACGTCGTCGATTTACCCCTTATCTGGATTAAAATAAACGACAAAGTTAAATCATCGGGGCCGCCGGTTTAAATGGCTAATCGCGATTATTGAATGTCAAACAACATAACATTTTCATATTATTTCTTGTTGTTTTATGAAAATAATAATAATAATAACACTCAACAGTCACAAACATAGTCCTGACCCCACACTTGTGTCGTGGGTATCAGGAACTACGAGATACTTTCGGTCTCACAACACCCAGACTCGAAACAAATATCTGTAGGTCATACAAACATTTGTCTCGGTGCGGGGATCGAACCCGCGGCCTCTCGCTTATCGGATAGCCTTATCGGCTGTGTGGTCGTCTATCACATCTGGAACGGAACTAAGGTCGGCGAAATGTGGGTGTTCTAGTTCGCTAGTGCGCCTCTGCTTACCCCTTCGGGGATACAGGCGTGAGCTTATATTATGTTTTCTACCATGTCCTATGCCTACCATGTCATGTGCCTACTCCGCGATGTTCTCCTATTTTTAGGAGATAGGGGGTTACCACCACCTCTTATAGCAGTCTTATTATAATCTTACTTGTACCGATTCCCATACAAAACAAACGAAGAACGATTATAATAATACTGCTATAAGAGGTGGTGTTAACCCTGCAGTTGTTTACGAGATGATAAATTCCGCTTGAGCTAACAAAGTGCAAAGTTACTCCTAGTTACTCCTTAATAAAAATAAATAACTAGCCTCATAGTATGTGTGTTCGTATTACATGTGAACATTTGACGACTATTAACTTAAGAGAATCTATTGAAAAATCATATAAAACAAACTAGAATTCGTTTTATGCAAATTTTTATGATAGATGTTTTGATACGGAACTTTAGATATGAATCTAATGGAACGTAAAGAATGAGTAGAAGTAATGAAATCGCGGATTAATAATCTACACTCGGATTTCTTAAATCGAACCAGAAATGTGTATGTGCAAGACAACTAATGGGACATTTGATTTAAATGACATTTAGGACTGAATCGTGTATTAATAAAACGGCGAATAGAGTAAGATGCAGTGTTGCAAAAGTGTAAAATTAAAACTCGTTAGATTTGGCATCTGAAAATCGGGAGATTTTTATACGGAATGAAACACAAGTAGTTTATGTTAATAATGCGTTAATTTATTTAATTATAATCAGTAAGTTACATATAATCATTTATAGTTTGATATATTGTACATTGATTAATCATTTTCGTCTTCTTACCACCTCTTACTACCTATTTTCGTGAACATTTTCTCATATTTATTAAAATTGTAACAACATTGATTGTTGTTTTCTATACATCATTTTGTGTGCAGAAGACCTACCATTGACTTAGTGGAAAGTTTAATCCGTTATTTTTGTGCGAGCTCTTCGTAACTAAGTTTTAACCTTGGATACTGACGCCGTGCAACGTAGTGAGACAATAATGTCTCACTTGGAAAGCCTTCACGCCGCGGCCGTGTACTGTCGTTCTATGTGTTATATTTCTATGACATGTGCATGCAATTCTATGAATGGACTATAATGAACGACTAAAGCAAGTATAAGTTATCCAATTTGGGAAACAACCCGAACGAAGTTATCTTCAGAGACATTTGACAGCCTCCGTAGCGCAGAGGGCGAGCAGCCGGCTATGAAGCGAGAGGCCGCGGGTTCGATCCCCGCACCGAGACAATTATTTGTATGACTCACAGATATTTGTTCCGGGTCTGGGTGTTGTGAGACCGAAAGTATCTCGTAGTTCCTGATACCCACGACACCAGACTCGATCTTAGTGTGGGGTTAGGACTATGTATGTGACAGTTGGGTGTTATTTATTTATTTTCCCTTGTATACTCACCAGACAATAATAAACTCTATTATAAGGTTTTTTAGTACAATTTGCTTTAATATACCGCGAAGTTGAATGGCCGTATTTTATTGTATGTAGTATTGTCGTATAGGCCGTATTGTATTGTATTACAGGTATCTTTTAGTTTTGCCGTATTAATAATATTATGTTCCATTTTTTATAAGAATATTATTTTACATTAGTTGAAAATCCAAAAATTCGGCAGATAGGACTGCTACATCGGGACATCGTGAGCAATGACCAAAATCAGTAAATACCCCGATAAATCGGGAAATTTTGCATCGCGGGCAAGATGCCTACACTCTTCACTACTCCAAATTCATAAGTTCCGTTTCACAAAAAATATATAACCACAATCACAATTCCGCATAAAAAAAAATTTTTTGCAATTTAAAATAAAATAAATACCAACAATCACTCATTATTTACGTTCCGTAAATTTCATATTATTATCTATAGTGCCGTCTCGCAACATCTATCATCACAATTTCGCGTATAAAGAATTGTATTTTATTTTATATGATATTTCAATAGATCCTCTTGTGTCAATAGTTGGCAAATATTTAGTTTTAATTCAGTTTGAATACATGTCATATAAACACACATACGACGAGGCTGTATGTGGTTGCTTCCTTGGCCTAATTGATGAAAGGCATAATTGAAAAAAAATAATTAGTGTCAGTTGTCTGGATTACGGACTTGTCAACTAGACATACGTATAAATTTCGCGATAAGGAATGGTCACTTTAGTTCGCGGCTCCTCAACGAACTAGTTCGTTCTTTTAGTTCACGTCTCGAACCAAAGATAGGCTAAAAAAATATTATTTGCACGAATTTTAACCGACTTTAAAAAAGGAGGAGGTTATTAATTAATCGACTTCAAAAAAGGAGGAGGTAAATTAACCGACTTAAAAAAGAGGAGGTTAACAATTCGTTGGAATCTTTTTTTATGTATGTTCCCGGATTAATTATTTTTTATTCTTTCATAATATGCTGCTGTTTTTTTTTTACTTGTACATACTTGGGGAATAGTGACGGCGTCTAAAGGACAACCCTTACCAAACGAACCCAACGATGACGGTGGCCTACTTACACAGTAGGCCACCAACACCTTTAGGTTTAAGCCAACCTTATCTGCATGTGGTACACTTTTCTGAGTAACGGACTAGGTGCTGGCGAAACCTGGGTTCTTGCCTTGCAGGGTATGGGGGACAGACCAGGGACCAAATGTTTACTATTAGATCATTTTGCGAGGCATGCATGTTGAAAAAAAAAGCTTCTGCATATCGCTTTCCTGGATCTGCAGAAGGCTTTTAACTTTGTGTCCCGACGGGTAGTCTGGTGGGCCCTAAGGTTCAAAGGGGTGCCAGAAGCTTATGTTGACGTTATCGAAGACATGTTCTTCCGATCAAAGTCTTTGATTCGGACTGCTTTTGGCGTCACCAAACCCTTCCCGTTCACTATGGAGGTTCAGCAACCACCGTGGGTGTTCATGTACGCTGATGTCTAAGACAAACAGCGTCTAGGGGCCGCTTGAAAATGGCCGACTGAAAGGAAATGTGCTAAAGATCAAGTACATGAGTTGCGTAAACGTAGTATTTTATAAATGTTTTCAAATATTTTTATCGAAGAAAGTAAAAGAAAATATTATGATGTGTTCCCATCTGTGAGACTAAAAAGTGCTGCGCACCGTATTTGAATATAGCTTAAAAAAGCACGATATTTCCCTAGTGGTTATTGACTACGTTACGAAAACAAGACCATCATTTGGCCAGTACTTCTGTGTATATGTACGATACGTGGTCTGTCAGCGTTATTTTAAGGAAATCCAGACGACCTCAAAAGCGCTGGCTGGACTTTTTAGAGAATGATATGAGAACCAATGGTCTTACTTTGGACGATACTCAAGACTTAGATTCTATCTAACTTATCAAACGAACTAAAGAACGAGAGATCTGGGAACTAGTTCGCTCATTTCTTCTGTGGGAGCTGTCCTCCGCACTGGTTCGTTCGCGAACTATATAAGTCTATTGTCAACAATGGTAATTTCTATAATAGAGGTATAATAAAATTTTATCAAGAAGTAACTTTGAAATTCGTTAACTTAAGTGAAATTTGTCATCTCGAAAACAACGCTCTCCTAGAAAATAGAATAACTAATGTACTTTGTAATAGAAGAACATTGCGGAGTGCGAGCGTGCACAAGAAAACAAGATACTCGTTGATGGTGATGAACTAAGTGTGGAGTTGCGCCAGTTACAAGGCGTTTGTGATGCGTGTGCCGAAACCTATCCTGCACCGAGGTGCGACGAGACATTGAGTCGGGCGTGGTTGGTATACCACCGCTTACAAGGACTAGTGCCACACGTGCGCACACAAATATCGTGCATAATAGTGAAGTGTTGTAATTATGTGGTTTTTCAAGAGATTATGTACATACAATGTTAGTTTGTAAGGTGTATGTATGGGTTATTGATAATTATATACTCTTCGTAAAAAATCTTGAGTTTTTATATATTTTACGAATTCATCATCCTTGTTTGATACCAAATCATGTTCAGTGTAAAAAACAAAGCCATTTTTATCATAGATTTTCATTAAACAACAAGAAATAATGTGAAAAGGTTATGTTTTTTGTGTTTAAATTCTTTGGTTGTTTGTCAATAAAATCAAGATTAGCGACTTTAAACCGGCGGCCATGCCCATTTAAGTTAAACGTTTATTTAAATCGAGATGAAGGGTAAAACCACGACGTGCAAGACGTTGAACTGAAATGATGCCAAAATGGAGTTTATTTTACGATTAAACGTCGTTTATCGCCTATCTGCAAGTCACCCTAAAAGTTTTATTTATTTCAATATTTATTTTATATAATAAATTGCCTACGTAATAATATGTATCATTGCTGCTAACAGTAGAAACGGAAAGGATAGGAATTGAGATGAGGAAGGGGGATTTTTGGGAAATGTCACTTAACGTACAAAAGACTTTTACTGTACGTCGATTTTTTATGAGACAGTATATATATCATCCATTCGGTCATCGGACATTCATCGGTCTATTTATGCTGTAGACAAAACGTCTACAGCGTAGCTTTATAACCTGTCATACGAAACAAATAATTATTAAGTATTATGAATAATATTTACTTACATACTTACATGCATAATTGTTTATCAACAAAATGTATCCTACAGGAAATAATAATAATAGTTTTATGTGATTCAGGTAACGCCATGTCGACCATGAGATGCCCTTGTCCATATTGTATTTTTAGCGATTTGCTGACTGACTGGGCAGCCCGTGCTACCGGAATACTGATGGGGTGCTGTACTACATACCATTGATTAGTAATTCCATGCGAGCGTACGGAATTAGCGCGCGATATATCCGAGATACGAGCGCGAGTCATAACAAAGTTTGAATGACCTCGCTGAATCGGATCCTCCATGTAACATTGTTAATTTTTAGAGTGAAGCCTCAAGCTGCAGTGACAACAAGAAGTTTATCTTCGGTGCAGTCTCACGACGCGTCCATCCATTCGTGCGTCGTGCATTGACATCGCAAACTGTAATTGTCTCAACGGAAAATGTGTCCGCAATCAATGCCTTATCACGGTTTCGGTGATTTTATGTGGCGCACGTGTCGGCACCAGCCACCACGGTGCTTCGCTTCCTTCTTTGTTACACATCTCGTTTTTCTGATGGTTGTTCGTGATCATGAATGTTAAGCAGCAGACTTGTAACTACCACATTTATATTCAAAACAATTTTTACATAGAAATAAGCGCATAATTTTCTTAATGTAGGTACTAGGAACTCATTCATCTACTTAATAATGTTGACGCAAATCGGTTTTGTTTTCCTCGTGAACTTTGGATTTGTTTTAGCTGCGTCCTGACCGATGTTCTCGGGTCATTGGCTCTGAGATATTCCACGTAGTAAGTGCAACACATATGCTGGTGTATTAAGTGTTTGCTGATGCTGTACATTCCAACCGTACTGAGGCACTAGGTATTCAGTAAACATGTGAAGGTTATGCTGCTAGTGTTCTAGGAAGCGCTGGATATTTGCCTATTTTATCCCATCTCTGGCTATCGTCCAGCAATAGCATACATGAATTCCTTCACTTAATTCATATGTTTCCTCTTTATACTGATACCATCATAAATATGACGATAGAAAACATGTATATAGGGTCTTCTCTTCCTATTTTATGGATCACTTCCTTCAACAATCACTTACCGTCGATCAATGTGTGATTTCTTCAATGTGATTAGACTAATTTACATGTAAGTGCAATGTACATATATTATCTACGTAAACCTACCTACTTATAATAATACTTATATCATTAGACTATAATCTGTTGTGTAAGACAATTTAAAAAATAACGTGCAGTCATCATAAACTTGTATTGTTGCTAATATGTTTACTAAGATATTTCTACGTTCATCGTATAAACTTTTATAGTTTTTTTTATTATGTTAGCCGTCTTGTGTCGGTGTTGTTATTAATAATGGTTCGAATGGTTATAATTGCATAATAAACAAACGCAGTGCATGTTACCGACGCTCTACCTTTTTATGATCGTTACGTTACGGAAATGACATTATTGTCAGAACCGGCCCTCTGTGTCTGTGTAGCGAGTATTAGCCACAGCACTGCTTGCCCTTGGCGACGTGCGAAGGTTTCCATGCTTTGTTCTGCGTATGCATCTCATCATAAATAATCAACTTATGGATTTTAAATGATAAACGATGCGTCACCACCATTAAATACAGCTGCACAAGTACTTATCTTAATCAACATTCTTATTTGGTGATCACCGTATGTGGTAACTACTTAGATCCTTTGCTAACAAAGGAACAAAACTCGTCAGATTTTTGTTGTATGTGTATTTGGGATACTATGTAGTAGTAATTTGTACGTAAACAATATGACGCACCGTGACCTTTACATATCATAATACGGTTTACCATGGGGAGGAATCTGTTGACCGTTTAGTCCCGTAATTGGGTTGTGAGTGATTCACAAGCGCAATTGAACTGAAACACTCTGAATCACTTCGCACTTTTTCTTTTCGATTGACGCACGAATAAGACACTGTTTTAATTATTCTCTGTTGCGCGCAATGTGGGTCGTCGTCTGTTTAAGAACCGTCATCCTGAACTTCTCGCTAATCACAAAACCACAATTCATGTCAAACGATCTCATGGTGTTTGTATTGTGATTGTACGAACAGGAAAACTTCGAGGAAGTCGACAAAATGTTGTCAAAACGTCCCGATGTTGAAAGATAATGTCCTATGCAGTCACATTTTCAGAACTACATTTTGTGGTTTCGAAATAATGATCCACTATCTATATAAATACATTTTCTAAAGAAACATACTTTTTATGATTCAATAACGTGGTTAAAACGAAACCGTGGTTATTCGTTTGTTTTTTTTAAGTAATAAGCCAACATAATTTTTAGGGATCCGTAGTCAAATGGCAAAAACGAAACCGCTACATTTGTATATAGTTAGCGTGACTTTTTGTGTTATGATCTACAGTCTTGCAACTATGAATATATGTGTTTTAGGTAGTTGTAGTGAGGAATATGTTCTCCTGTGAGGGCACTACCCTTGATAAAACGGTGTTAGTCTCTGTGGTGCGTCTTCTTGACGTTTCAAGCGACTTGGACAATTCCGGATTGTCAGTTGTGCTGCCAATGTATTAGGGTCAAGCAGTAGGTTGTATGTTTTATACATCAGCCGCATCTCTTCTTTCACGGTGTTCATGTAGGTTTTGATGAATTTCGGCATTTGTTAGAGAGTGACTTGAGCTAATTTTTAATTCCGGTAATGTTATGACAGAATACCCGTGTCAGGTAGATACCTACTTCTACTTGGCGAATACTGAGCCTGTGGCCTTTTTAGTCATGTCTCGGGTACGGATGGTTTAGGATTTGAGCACGATCATGATGTTTTTTTTTGTGTTCTCCCACTTATTGTTGCCTGAGACATTGGCTGAATAAAGTTTTTTTCTTTCTTTCTTTCTTATAAGTAAGATTTCAACGCGGGCGGAGAAACGAGTACAAGCTGCAATATGAATTAAATACAAAACTATATTTGCATTTCTCTACGTCTCAATTTAGATATTCAATTTGGGACGAGCAACCACCGAGTGATTCACTGTCACTTGTCTCTATCATTGTTCCTCATATACCTACGTCACTTAGGAAGTACCGATGTACCGGAAAACTGTTTCTTGGAAGTTAATAGGGAACAATTGTTATGCGGAATATTATTTAGGTACAGTAAATCGTTCTGCCAAGTGCCATAGATTATAAACTACCAAGGGCCGTGGTTTCAAATGTTCTTAAAGTATTTTTATATTATACTAGCTGTAGCTCGCGACTTCATTCGCTTGGAAATTTATAAACAAATACTACGGGAGCAACATTTTTCCGGGATTCAAAGTAGACCAAGTTACTCGCTGATAATGGCTTAGGGCCACTTGCAGCTCCGCGATAAATCTCTATTTATCCCAAACCTTGATTTAAAGATAGGAGTGAGCTGTAGGATAAATCGAGATAAGGTGATACTCTAAATTAGTAATAGCACTGCAAGTCACCCTAAATGTCGTTTTCCATGAATGAAAGAGTTTTTAAATTCGTAAGTTTTGAGTCTATTCATTACAAACAAACGTACAAAAAGAAACAAATATTTCCTCGGTGGCATAGTTGTATTTCGGCACGCCTACCGTTTCGTACGTTCCTTGGTATAGTGGCAGCGTATAGGGGCTGTGAACCGGGAGGTCCTGTGTTCCATTCCCAGGTCGAGCGGGGCGTTTTGTAACACAATTGGCCCGGAACTGGATCCCCAGTCGGGGGTTGACATGAGACAAGCTGTCGATCGTAAAAACTTGAGCCGAATCATTTATGCAACATGCTTGAAGGGGATGTTACACCGATCTCGTATAGAGGTGGGATAAGGGTAGGTAGAAAGAATTAAAGTACGGTGGTGATGCTACTGTTCATGGATAGTATCATAAGAAGTGTCGCCTAACATCAGGTGAATTAGGCCTCATTCATACATGCGCTTTTTCAACGCGCGTTAAAAAAGAATCTCAACATGACTGTTCATGTGAGTGGTTGAAAATCATTCTTGTCTTGTTTCTAATAAGGTATATTCTACATACCGCCCAAAAAACAAACGCCGCGTTTTAAAAGCGCCGGCATGTGAACAACTATACTAGAACCCATATGTTCCATTTCAAAGTTTTTTTAAAGCGCGTTGAAAAAGCTATCGTGCGAATGAAGGCTTAGTTTTGGTATAGTTGGATCTTTTAAAACGATGCGTTTTTTAGGCGGTATGTAAAATATACCTTATTAGATACAAGACAAGAATAATTTTCAACCAATCATATGAATGTTGAGACGCATTTTTTAACGAGCGTTGAAAAAGCTCTTGTGCGAACGAGGCCTTATAAAAGCGTTCATCATTCATGATTTTCTCGAGAACTTTATTTTCAGTAAAATTTTCTGAAAATGTATGAATAGAATCATTAGCGAGTCATGAATAAAGTCATGGTTTTTTGATATTTTTCGTACAATCATAAGGATTTGCATTCTACATATTTGTGTATACTGTGCCAAAGCTTTATTTTCGTAATCAAAAGGGGAACATCGGAATTTCGCCAAACTCGTTACCATTCCGGGCGTGATGGCGGGCGAGTCTATCGCCATATCCGGCGCAAATTCCAGACTCCGGGCTGATACCTATCACTTTGCCCGACTTAGACATCGAACTCAACACCTTAGGCCAATAGTCCACGCCACTGACACATCGAGACGGAAATGATCTCGGTGAAATGCAGGTGTTCTAATTCACTAGAGGTAGTTCGCCTCTACCTACCCCTTCGAGGATACAGGTGTAAGTAATGTATCAAAAGGGGAAAAATATATTGGGTTTTTAAAACTTGTATGTACTTACAAGAATTTATCATTCAAGGTAATACTTTTGAAAAAAATAAGGAAAACTGAAAACCGTCACATTATTAGGTACCTGTTACTATCACATTGTCCTTTCATACATTTTCGGAATTGTTTCCGAGGAATCGAAAAAATATTTTATAACATCCTATTTCTTGATAATTTATGTGTCAAACTTAAAGAAATAGGAAAATACAGTGACTTCTTTGTATAATACTCATAATACTAGACAAGCTGTTTAGAAGTAAAATGGTGTCACATTACGGCGAGTGTTTGACGGCTAAGAAAAAGAGCAGTTCTCTATAGTGAGTTGCCGCCAATTGATGGAAACTTAGTGCGCAAATTCTATGTTCCGAACAGCTTCTCCAATTCAATAAAAAATCGCAAGTTATTTAGTGTCATCTAATATATAAAATTCTCGTGTCACAGTTTTCGTTGCCATACTCCTCCGAAACGGCTTGACCGATTTTGATGAAATTTTTTGTGCTTATCCGGTATCTATGAGAATCGGCCAACATCTATTTTTCATCCCCCTAAATGTTAGGGGTAGTCCAGCCCTAAATTTTATTTTTTATTTTTTACACATACGCAGACGAAGTTGCGCGGTTCAGCTAGTATTTTATAAAAAAATAATTCTATTGATCTTACGTAATTTTTTTTATAACTTCTAACAGAATCGAATCGGTGGATTTTCTTTTATTGTTTATACATATTCCTCAGCAACATTAATACAACTTCCTACATATTAATAATGTGGAAGTGGAAATTTAATACGACTGCCTCGGTGGCGTAGTTGTATTAAAGTACGACTACTGTCCTGAGGTCTCGGGTTCGATCCCTGTGGTCGGGAAAAAATGGTATTGAGTTTTTTGTGCTCAGTATCAGCTCATTGATTCAAGCTAGATCCAATTCAATAAAAATTGTGGCTGATCTCCCACATGTGAAGTGTGTGTGTGTGTGTGTGTGTGTGCGTGCGTGCGTGCGTGCGTGCGTGCGTGTGTGTGTGTGTGTGCATATGCATGTGATTTCATTGATTGATGTAAAGACCTATGTCCAGCAGTGTACGGGTACAGGCTGATAATGATGATGATTTTAAAAGTACGTTTATAAAAGCTTCAAAGATTAGTTACAGAGTAGGTACAATTCGATTAGATAGAAATTTGGTGGATCACGCGTAACTGCTCCACGTGAGTCACCCAATGGCCCACAGGCCAAGCGCCACATTATTCACCGCTTTATGTAACGTTACAAGATGTACAGTTATTACTTTAAGCGTAAGCGCGGACGGCTTTGTCTCAATTCCCAACAAATATTAAAACACTGATTCGACATCTCATTGTGATTATCGGGGTCATTGTTACTTGTAAACTATAGAAAACATATCATTTATTCGCGGACGTAAAAAACGATGGACTGAGCGCTAGGAATATTGAAAGTGAAGCAGGGTTTTCAGCCCATTCGATCTATCGACACGTAATGGCGTATGTGCGTGCGTAGGGCACTTTTGTACAGGCGCGTTTGTTGCGTGACTTCTGTGTGGCGTAACTATAGGCGAGATGGTGTCCTTCTTTTTCTTAACGTCCGTGCATTTACTGTACAAAAATAAATTAATATTGGTTTTACTTATAACAATGTAAGGGACAATAATATAAGATCTGTATACATTATTAGAGTAATGTTGTAACGGGAAAAGATTTGAAATAAAACTATTTTTACGGATTCTATCACGATTAGGTTTTAATTTTTATTCCTGACGTTTCGAAGGTTTTGCAGTCTTCGTTGTCACGGGTCAGACTGAGGTGTCATTTGTCCAAAAAAGGTTAGTGTTACAATATCTACCTTCCTTTTTAAATTATACAAAATTAAAAAAGGTTAATTATTTGTGTTCCGATCTACGCAGTACGAGCTCACGGTGTCTTGAGTTTCGGCAGCTGGTCTTTTAAAAATAGTTTTATTTCAATGTATAACATTCGCGTAAACTTAAGAAATCAGTATGGGAAAAGATTTGTTTTGTTTTGTTTGTAATGAATAGAGGCGCAAAAATAACAGAATCGTTTTTTTTAAATCACCTATGGAAAGTTACATAATTAGTGATGAACATAGGCGACTGTTTCTCCCGGATTTGCACGTCTCCCGTGACACGTCAACGAAGTCCCAAGCAATAGCTATAATAACATTTTAATAGCTTAATAATATAAGTGAAAACAATTTTAGAATATGCTCTAGATACAAGGTATGGTAAGTATATTTATTATGCACAATGTTAAATGTGCTTAGATCACGTTCTGTGTGAATATTGCCGACCGCATTTGTACTATCGATATTCATTTGCGAGGACTATCTGCACCAATCTACCCATACATATAAGTAAGCCGATTAGCGAATGCTAACAGGCAATATACAGTACTTATATGGGAATCCATATAAGTACCGTATATTTTTGTTTTAAATTATTTGTCATGTGATTACGAATTAAATTTTTAGTTATTTCGAATTTATCCTCGTGACATACTTTTATTTTGATTCTTTAATTATTTTCAAATTGTATCATCATCATCATCATCAGCCCCTATTCTTCCACTGCTGAACATAAGCCTTTCCCAGATAACGCCAGCCTTGGTGGATTTTTCCATATCAGCCCGAAGTCTGGAATTTGTGCCCGATATGGCGATAGGCTCGCTCCCTATCACATCTGGGACGGAACTAAGCTCGGCGAAATGTGGGTGTTCTAGTTCGCTAGTGCGCCTCTGCCTACCCCTTCTGGGATACAGGCATGAGCTTATGTTATGTTATATGTTATGAAAAGGAAGAACAGCACCTATTGACATTACATTTTGATAAAATATTGTTAGAATTATAGTACAAGTACCTTCGTTATTTTTGAAACGTCATCAATTACCCATTCCTATTATGCATACGGTGAGCTCACTGGATATAAAATACTGTAGCGATTTATTTGAGTGATACTTGGATTTATAGACTGTGCAATAACAATTTGAAATATTTTTCATGCTATAAAGTAACGTAACGTTTCAAGCATTCACGGCACACGACCGATTTAAATTCGTATCATCGCTGCATCATTTGCTACGATCGCCAGCTTTGTAGGAAAAACTTTACTATCATTGTAGTAAATAGTTTTTTTTATGGTGAGGACATAATGTATTTTATAACAAGGGAGCGTAGTGAAATAATAATGAGACATCTAATTGGTCAATAAATATACCTCTATTCTTAACTCTCCCACCCACTATACTGAATACATAAAATGTATGTTATTTAAAGGTATCACATTAATATAAATATAACTTAGGACTACTTGCAGTGCTATTACTAATCTAGAATTACCTTATATCTATTTATCCTACAGCTTCCTCCTCTTTAAATCAAGATTTGGGATTGAGATTTATCGCAGAACTGCAAGTAACCCTCACTATTACTACTTAACACATAATGAAGTTGATAAACCTCTGGCGACAATTATAACTCGCACATTTCGAATGCGAAAAAAAATATAATTCGTTTTTTTTCTAATACGAAATAAGTGCGAATTAAAGGCCTTAAAGTATCAGAGTACCTGGTTGAGCAGTCTACAATCACAATGTTTGTTTGTGTTTTACCATTTCCATCAATCACTCATAAGTATGATGGAATAGAAACTCATAAGTAGCTTCGGACTTGAAGTTATCGCTTCAGCGCAATTGGGCAGCATGCACTAACTGCTTGCCTTCGTTTTTAAAATTAAAAGAACAAATTATAAGTACTTAACAATTTTGTTATAGGACGTGTAAAACATTATAATAAGTACTGTTATAGGGAACTCTATTATTGTGGATCCTACTCGCACATGGGTTATTCTAACTGAAATGTTTTCCTGACGACAGTCTTAACAAAATGCTCTAATTCTTTATAACATTCATATTACAAGCCTTATAATATAAGGTGTTGAAATTACTTATCATGTAAGTACGATATATATGAGGTTATTAGTGTTCGATGCTGTGGGTAACGAGAGAGGCGCGGTGCGGCACGGCGCGGGTCGTCTCATCGAGTTGAAAAACCTCTACTCGTGCAGGAATTCGGTAGTATTTTTTATTTTTGTACGTTATTTGACCAAAACAATACGTTCGGACCCCGTATCTATTGTTTGGTGTGATGAAATGTACTTACTTTTTCTCTTGTTCCTTTTTGTTAACCCAGCTTAATGTAAATGATATAAGGATTTCGTGATTGTTGATGATCGAACTCAATGGTCAAGAATTTAAACATTGGTTTAAATTATAAAATCGAAATAATAAGTCATTTACAGATGGATTGACACTAACTTAGGCATTATATTATGTAAAACTAGTAATTAATATAATTAATGCCGTAGGTACATCAAATTCGTCGAGTAACATGTCAATTGCGTTGACATTTCACAACTGCATAATCAGCGGGCTTAGACAAGTGGCTTATGCGCTAGTCGAATAGAATAATAAATGTATGGGAATGCCATAAGAGTACACCGCATATAGCGTACTCTTATGTCATTCCCATACATTTATTCTATTCGACTTGCACATAAGCCACTTGGCTAAACCCACAGTAATATGATGAAAGTGACATTTATAAAACATAATTCTGTACGATCATAACATATCAGACACATTGTTGAACTTCAAAGTGGTTGTAGTCGATTGTAAACATTGACAGAACACATTTAATATTTACATTGGTATAAAGTTCAGTGGCATTGCATTGATTTCGCTGCGGAAAGGTCGTCTAACTGATGTTACGATGTTGCATTGGTGGATCGCATCGATTTCACACGCCGATCTTTAAGTTTGGGTAACTTGCTCTTAAAAAATGTCTCAAATAACAAATTTACAATATGGCTTGCGTTTTATTTGATTTTTAAATCACTCGGCAAAATACAATGGAATTGTATGACAATAAAGTTCTAAACAACTTAAAAAATAAAAACATTATAGTTCAGAAACTGGAACGTAAGGCTAATGATACTGAAGCCCGGGCTTTGAGGTTTTTAATATTTGTTTATCTGTTAGATTATATTTATAGCCCTGCAGGGTTACCACCACCTCTTATTATTATAATCTTACTTCGTTTTTTTTTATATACGGGAATCGATACAAGTAAGATTATAAAAATACTGCTAGAAGAGGTGTTGGAATCCCCCCTGATAATGAATAGTAGGAATCGTTGTATCCACTTTTTATTATACTTTTTATTTTATTGTAGATCTGTCATAGTTATATAATGTTTTCTTTCACCATGTTGAGTAAAATTTAACGTCAAAGCAAGAGAAAACATTTTCTTAATGAGACCACTGTCGGAAGCGATGTTGCCCTTTTGCTCAAATATTGGTATAGCAACCAAACTAATTTTGTAAAATGGGGTGGAACGTTGTCGGATATGTACAGGTTGAATTGTGGTGTAAGACAGGGGGGGATTACCTCACCTAGACTTTTTAACCTGTACATAAACAGGCTAATTGCTGAGCTCAGCGACACCCGCATCGGATGTCATGTCGACGGTGTGTGTGTCAACAATATAAGCTATGCGGATGACATGGTGTTGCTGAGTCCATCGATTGGCGCGCTAAGACGGCTTCTCCTAGTTTGTGAAGGGTATGGAGTTGCTCACGGCCTCAGGTACAACACAAAAAAGAGTGAGTTGCTTGTGTTTAAAGCTGGTAACAAATCCTACTTGAACGGGGCACAGGTGTCACTATATAACAACCCCCTGGCACGAGTAACGAAGTTTAAGTACCTGGGACATTGGGTAACGGAAGACTTAAATGATAATGTAGATATTGAGAGAGCACGCAGGGCGCTGGCTGTTCGAAGCAATATGGTGGCCCGCAGATTTGCACGTTGTACCGCACAAGTGAAAATTACACTCTTCAGAGCTTACTGTCAATCACTCTACACGTGTAGTCTGTGGGTTAGCTATACACAAAGAGCATATGGCGAGCTGCGTGTTCAGTACAATAACGCTTTCAGGGTGCTGTTCGGGCTTCCGCGATTTTGTAGCGCCTCTGGGATGTTTGCTGATGCCGGAGTTGATGACTTTTATGCCATCATACGTAAAAGTTGTGTATCTCTCATGCGGAGAGGGCGCACCAGCTCCAACAGCATCTTGAAGGCACTGTGTAACCGGTGGGACTGTCCTATACTGGAGCACTGGACGCGTTTGCACGCGCCTATTGCCAAATGTGCACTGCTCTAGTGTAGCAGTCTACCTTTTACTTTTCTTTTCTTTTCTCAATTTTCTGTATTTTTCAGTAACATAGCTATAGTTTTTATTCATTATTGTACACACTAACACTATGGACTTTAAGTCTGCAATAAAGATATTATTATTATTATTATTTTGTTAAGATATTTTATCATCTCGGTTTTTGTTTTGAAAAGAAAACAAACAACCGGTATTTTATGAAACTCACGGGCCTAAGCCAAGTGAGTCTCATTTGATATTGAAATAATATGGTGGTTTATGGTTGGTGTGTACATATGTAGAGTGTTAAGCGGATCAGTGTTAAGGAACTTACGGGTGATTCTACAAGTATTCAAAATAACTGCTTTCTGTAATTGTATGTATAGCGATGAGGGAAGGTCTAATGTTTTAATTGCTTCATGCAGCTGTTTAGGAATTACCCCTGTTGTGGATAAAATTATAGGTACTATTTTTACACTATTGAGTTTCCACATCCTTGCTATCTCATGCGATAGTTCATTGTACTTTGTTAATTTCTCAGTTAATGTTGCCTGTAGATTATGTGTATTAGGTACTGCGATATCTATCAAGTGTGCTGTTTTTTCCGTTTTGTCTATAATTGTGATGTCAGGTCTATTATAGTGCACGGTACGGTCTGTCAATATGGCTCTGTCGTAATATAGTTTGTGTCTTTGATTTTCTAGAATTGTTGAAGGGGTGTATTTATAGTATGGTGTAGATGGTGTAATTTGTGGGATTAATTTATGTTTTAGAGCTAGTTTCTGATGGATGATTTTGGCTACTTGGTCGTGCCTATACTTATAATCTGTTTGGACTATTGTTTTACAGGCGCCAGTAATGTGTTGAATTGTTTCCGGAGCGCTGTTACAGCGTCGACATGAATCAGATGGGATTGGTGATTTAATAATATGTTTGATGTAATTTCGGGTTTCAACGACCTGATCCTGTATGGCCAGAAGGAAACCTTCTGTTTCCGGGAAGAGCTCACCACGTGTTAGCCATGCGTTCGACGCCTCTAAGTCGACATTAGGCCTGCACAGATCTTGGCGATGCCTTCCATGGAGTGACTTTTGCTCCCATGAAGCTATTTTTTGCTGATTATCCTGGATGTGTTCATTTTTCTGTGTTGTCGGATTTTGTAGGTTTAACGGTGTAAATTTCTTATCAGCAGCTACGACTATTTTGTGTAAGAGAGTATGTTCCGCTTTCTCGTAGAAGAATTCCCGAAGTGTGGTGATTTGCCGGTTATGTAGGTTTACAATATCTATTATTCCTCTGCCTCCATTTCGTCTTGGCAAAGTTAATCTTTCAGTACAAGAACGGGGATGGTGCTTCCGATGTTTAGTCATGGCTGTATTAATGATTCTTTGTATGTTTTTGAGATTACTTTTTGACCAAGATATGATCCCGAAGGAATATGTGAGGATGGGTATAGCAAAAGAGTTGATGGCTTTAGTTAGATGTCGTGAATTGAGTTGAGATTTTAGGATATTGTTAATTCTACGTCTAAAATATTCTTTGAGGTCACTTTTAATTGTTTTTTGGTGAATGTGCTGAGATTGTTGGAATCCTAAATATTTATATGAACTATTTTGATCTAATCCCTCAATCCTTTCTCCTGAGTTAAGTGTGTAGCTATTTTGTGTGATTTTCCCAGATGCAATAGTTAAACTCTTACATTTGTCAATGCCAAATTCCATCTGTATATCTTGTGAAAATACTTGAGTTATATCTGCAAGTGCGTGTAATGAAGTTATTGTGTTACTGTACAGTTTAATATCATCCATATACATTAGATGAGTAAGTAATATGGTGTTGTTGTCTGCTTTTATGTGGAATCCATTACCTGATTTGTTTAATAGTGTTGAAAGTGGGTTTAATGCCAAACAGAACCAAAGAGGACTTAGGGCGTCGCCTTGAAAAATGCCTCTACGGATAGGAATGAATTCTAAGTGTGTGTCGTTGTGTAATTTGATTTGTGTTTTCCATTGAAGCATGGTCTGTTTCAAAAAACTGATAATGGTGGGATGTATTTTGTACATATGGAGTACATGTAAGAGCCAACTATGTGGAACGGAGTCAAAGGCTTTCTGATAATCGATATACATGGTAGAGATATCTGTTTTTGTTGCTTTTGCATGCTTCATTGCTACTGAATCGATTATCAGTTGTTCTTTGCATCCTTTGCTCAGTTTTCTGCATCCTTTTTGTTCTTCACATAGGATACTATTGTCCGTTACGTGTTTGTAAGTTATTTCAGAAATGCAACCTGTCAGTAATTTGTAGATAGTTTGTAAACATGTGATTGGTCTGTATTTAGCTGGATCCTGAGAATTTGTGTCTTTGGGAATCATGTATGTCAAGCCCTGAGTAATGAAATTTGGCATGGTTTTTGGATTTTCAATGAATGTATTTAAGTGGTTGTATAACAATAGATGGATCTGTGTGAATTTTTTGTACCAATAATTTTGAATTTTGTCACTGCCGGGAGATTTCCAGTTATGGGCTCTTTTAAGTACTTTCATAAATGTATCTATAGGAATTTTATCAAATTGCATATCCAAAGGTGCTGGCATATCGGTTTGTAACCAGTTGGCGTTTAAGTTATGTTGTGCAGGTACTGCCCATATTTTTGACCAAAATTTGTGTAGTTCTTCAGGTACAGGGGGTGGAGTGGTGTTGTGTTGATGAGTGTTTTTAGAATTTTCTGCTAATTTCCTATAAAATTGTTTCTCATTGTTCATGAACTGTGTGTTTTGTTGTTTCCTTTCTGTGCACTTCTTATACCTGGCAAGTCTACTGGCATTGAGGATAAGTTTCTGTTTAAGTGTGTCTAGGAACTCCTCATCGGTTATGTTCGGTGTTTCATGCTGTGTGTGTATGGTGTACTTAATTTTTATGTTTTCTACGTGCTTAACCACTTTTTTGCTTCTATTTCCCGCTATATATTGCGACATTCTACCTATTTCTTTTCTTAATATATTTATTTTGTTTTCAAGTCTCTTTTGCCATTTTGGTGTCGTTTTAGTGGATTGGTTAGTATGAGTTTTTATTCTGCTACCATTGCATATTACTGCGGTATATGCAGCACAATATACAATATTATGTGTGGATAAAAAGTCTGATTGATCTGTAATATAGTTTGGAATAATATGTGTATTAATATAGTTTACTATTTGGGCTAACTTTTTCGATGATTTCTGTTTCGGGATGAATGGTCTTGTTGTGGGATCGGTAGATTGGAATTTCGCAAAGGTATCGCTGAATATTTGTTGTATGTTTTCAACGTCAACATGTGCGTTTTTGTATCTTATTGTTGGCGTTGAATTTGGGCTCTGCTCACCATCAGGCCGTGTTGGTATGGAGGATTCATTAACATTAGGTGTACTGTTAGTGTTAGGTGTGTATAAGGTTTCCTGTGTGTTACTGGGTACATCGACAGCTAATAAGTTTGTAGGTTCAGTGTCGGTATTTTTCGGCGTCCTATTGATCAAATCTCTTTCCACTTCTTTACGTATCTCTTGTAATCGACTTTCTTTAATGTATTTATTGCTTATTATTGACCTCTTTTGATCAGCTAGTCGCTGTTCAGTTAAATGAGCTAGCTGAGGACAACGTTCTATAAATTTAGTACGTAGACTGCTTCTGTACATTGTGAGATTTGTGCCTAATTATTATTATAGTACTCTTTATATTTCTTTATTTTTCTTTCGAGAACTTTAGATATATACTACGATAATTAGTAGCACTACCCATACATACATACATACATACATAAGCCCACGCCTGTATCCCCGAAGGGGTAGGCAGAGGCGCACTAGCAAACTAGTACACCCACACTTCGCCGAGCTTAGTTCCATCCCAGATGTGATAGGGGCGAGCCTATCACCATATCGGGCACAAATTCCAGACTCCGGGCTGATATGGAAAAATCCAATATCACTTTGCCCGACCTGGGGATCGAACCCGAGACCTCAAGACGGTAGTCGTACCGAAATACAACCACGCCACCGAGGCTGTCTAGTTAGCACTACTAACTAGTTATCAAATATATAAACTGCCGTTAGGACCTCAAACATGAAACGTGTCACCAACCAATAAACATTTCGCTAAGTAACTGGTCGCTAGTGGTAGGATATTCGTATTCGACCGCATGGCGACCACCGTACACATGGTGCTAAAACCTGCCATAGTGACCCACACTTTGTGTGTGGATCGCGTTCCAAGATCAGCCAGTGTAATTCCGGTTCTCTCGAGGGCCTTGCGGCATGACTTGATAGTTGGTTGAGATGGATATGGGGATAATCCTGCATCTGCATCGGTCATCCGCCTATCTTGTCGCAAGCCCCTCGATTTGCTTCTTCCCCCTTCGGATTCGAAGTGTGAAGAAGCATAAATAGGCCGGCATGATACTGACGACCACTGATAAACTCATTATTATCATTGGTCGCTAGTTTTTTTGGGTCCTGCACTACTTACCATAAGTCGCAGTGTAGTCACTTTGCCGTGCCCGGAAAAAAATAACTTCCGACTGTCGATAATTAGTCACTTAACAGAGAAAACCCACAGGAAAACATGGTAAATCCAGAGCTCTTTTGATTTACCGAAATAGGAATGGTTATAATACATCAAAGCAATAGAATTAATTTTATAATTAACCACAAAATACATACCTGCTTCAGCAGCCCGAGCAGGAAAATGTCTGACAATAGTAAATGTATTCGAGCTCGATGCGCGTATAAGAAATTTGTATGAAATATTAACCAAATGTCATCAGTGCGCAGCGAGCTTGATACTAATTTGATTAACTTAAATATTCGTGGTAGGGACGTAGTACACGTGCTACAGTCGGACTATGAGTAGTAAGGAACGTAACAAACGTGCATAGTAATCAAAAATCGTTATGTTGGACAGGAATTATTATTCAGGAACTTGCAAAAACTTAGTAATCCAGTTACATCTCACTCTTTTCTAGGTGTTTACCTACCTACCTACGTTATCCGACTACTTACTTATCTTGTAGTTACTATTTGAGATTTTTTGATCCCAATTTTGCTTTCTTTCACATTTATGTTTTTGATGGGATTCCACTTTTCATTCTATTTATGTTCAAACCTATTAATTAGCATCACAACATATAAGTCACTCGCTGCAACCACAAAAAGTCTCTACCAAGCTTCAGATATTGATAAGTACTTATTTACCTACATTTTTTTTGTGGTAGAGCCATGCTGTAGACAGTAACGTCTATAGCACGAACGGGCCGGCTCGACTCGGTTTGATATCACTGTCTCACAGAACACCGACCTAAAGTGGCAACTCGCTGTTGCGCTTCGTTCGTGACCCAATTCTTGATCCATCCTTGATCTTTCTGGGTCTTGTGGTCTGTGTATATGGCCGCTGGAGATCATTTAACCTTAGGTGACCCATCTGCTCGTTTGCCAGGCTCTATAAAAAAACTGATACATAGCCATTCGGTTTTCGCGACCAAGCTCCCGTCAAACGCTGGCAAAAAACGCCATCACTAATAATTGGTAACAGTCACAGAAAAGGGAAACCAGTAGAAGTAGTAAGAATCCAAATTCATATAAGAACTATAGTGTTGCCAAACACACACACAAATGAACGTCAATTAATATAATGTGATGTTAATAAACAATTCGTGTATTTTATCGTGTGTAAACATTTGAAAATATGTCGTGAATAAGTACATAAAATGTATTTTGACATACAATAAAAGGAATTTACATCATTTTGTAATCTATGTACATTTTAATCCTAACTGCGACTAGCGCGCTTCGCCTGCACGTACTATTTCCACTGACTTTCTTTTGCTTTGGGGTAGCAGTGGTGATGAGAGAAAATTTTCGATAGTGAAGCTAGTACCAGATTTTCCATTTCCGGAGGACCGCTAAGGCTGGCGCAATCTAGGAAAGGCCTATGTCCAGCAGTTGACGGATACAGGCTGATGATGATGATGAAATGTAACTGCAATGTATCTCATGATATCTCTATTCTCGAATCGAGTTTTCGACCGACTTCCCAAAAAGGAGGAGGTCCTCAATTCGACGGTTTTTTTTTATGTATGTTACGCGATATCTCCGCCAAATGAAGACCGATTTTCAAAATTCTTTTTGTGTTCGATAGAACTTATTTCAAGGGTGGTCCCATATAAGGTCACGATCGGTAAATTGGAAGGCGGTCAGTTAAGTTTTTAAACTTGTGATTATATATGGAGCTTTCGTCAATGCATTGCACCCAATTGTGTTAATTATCGACCTCAAGTGACTCATACTCTGCCGGCACTTGTAGCCACTAGAAAGTGGCAACGCGTTATGACTTACAGTAGCATCATTTTGACGAGAATGACTAGACGACCGATAATAAGCGATACGATTACACATGTATGTACAGTAATAACACTATCCGTATGAGAAAAAAAGCACTGAGTGATACTGCATTGTGCTCGTCACACTGAGCCATTCGATGTTAAGTCTCAAAATGCTCAGTAATTCGCCGTAACACTAGAAGGACTATTTTTGACTATAAGATTCGTATCAAGCTCGCTGCGCATTGGTGACATTTGGTCAATATTTCCTACAAATTTCATAGACGCGCATCGAGCTCGAGTACATTTACGACTGTCAGAAATTTTCCTGCTCGGGCCGCTGTTTACACATTATTTCCGCAACTTCATAATAATATTTCTTATAACGCATTTCGTAATTATTCAAAACGTTTAGGTAATAAAAAATATACACTCCGATATGTTAATCGTAGAGGCTAAGGGTGAAAATTATTAGGGAGAATTGAGTCACCGTCCTTCACCTACATTTTTGGTGAATTCATGGTATGCTACATTTCGTCTAGTAATGGTGATTTTTCGTAGAACTACCTAATTCATAGTCTTTGATTATTTGTTTCAGAGAAGTTAAGCGTGACTAAGAAAAAACTTAACGGACCGACTTCAAAATTACAAATTATCCGATCGTGACCCTTGGAATAAGCTCTATCGAACAAAAAAATACATCAAATTTGCTTTAAGGGGTTACCTATTCCGTAGCCCGAGCACGAAAAACTAATGTAAATGTAAATGTATTCGAGTTCGCTGCGCACTGATGACGTTTGGTTAATATTTCATACAAATATCATAGACGCGCATCGAGCTGAAATACATTTACGGTTGTCAGAAATTTTCCTGCTCAGGCCGCTGATCAATATTCTGTATATGTATTATCGTTTCTGATTCAGAATATTCTGAATATCAAATGTAAACTACATATACTTTTATTACCTCAAGGAGCGTTTTTTTCAAGATTTCCTTTTACAATAATTTAGGGGTTTTCCCCTCCCCACTTTTATGTTTTTTTTTGTTTTCCTGTCTCGTTATCCCTTACGACATTACTTATAAATGAATGTATGCATGTCTATGTAATAAAATTGTGTACGTTGTACAATACTTGCGAAATTTATTTTGTAATATTTAAAAATCTGTAACAAAACCAGGTAATCAGACAGGATACATTTCTAATATTTGTTTTATTTAAATCGGTACATTATATCAAAAGTTATGTGTTCTTTCATAAGACGTAAGTCGCGAGATTTAATACTACTATACTAGTTACTGTTTAATGTCTCTTGGTAGCAAACATGATAGAATTTTAAACAAATTGTTAGCAGATCAAAACGTACATTTTCGTTCGCAACAAACAATGCATGAATGTTGGCATGTCGTCAAGGGAGGCAATGTACACAGCTGGCCCGCGGTCCAAGGGCAGACGACTCATGAGCACAACATAAACGGCCCTGACCTCGCTGGTGACCTCACCTCTGCAGTGAGGGAAGCTACCACCCTCGACACCACGCGACACCACGCAGCTTTAGTCACCGCGAACAATGGCTTTGTCATCAATATCGGAAAGCTTCCACAAAGGCTACAGTATTGTCATGCCTTCGATAACATTTACTGGGTACTGCGCTGTCCGATCGACAACCGATTACAACGAATCAGGCTATTACGTGATTAGTCAATGACAAATTCCTTGGAAAGAAGCGGGTATTCCATACCTCATACGTACTGAAATATAAAAAAATATAGCATCAACCACAGGACGTCCAGTGCTGAACACAAGCCTTCTCCAAATATTTCCAGGTGACCAGACTGGAAGCGGCCTGCATCCAGCCACTGGGCAGGGCACTTATCGTACTCTCGTATGTTTCGTAAACTATATCGTAGAACAGCGGCATGAACAGGAATATTTTTGACAATCTAACTCTCTTCGCACTGATGACGTTTGGTAAATATTTTATACAAATGTCATAGACGCGCATTGAGCTCAATACGAATTCGACAGAGAAGATAGAGTTATTTAATTTATTACTTACGAGTTTCCACAATTTTCAAAAAACCTTATAGTTTCTCCAAACATTTAACAAACAAAGCTACTTGCGGAATCTACAATTCTTGTTCTTCTATCGTGTCAATGGCTCTTATAATACTATTACCGGATTACGTCATATTGATTAATCCTTCCGCCACAATGGCTCAAAGCGGTTCTTATCAGAACTAACCTAACCTACTACCAATACCTGTACCTTTTCATTTCATTTCACTGGAGCTGTGTGCAATATCTTATCAGAAATATAACAGAAACTCCCTCAGAAATGGCTAACGTCAGTCAGGCCGTCGTAAAAGTTGTATTGTACCGACCGACCGAAGAGGTTGGGAATATAATGGAAGGCCCTTTCATGCGGTCAAAGCTACATAAAAGCATATAAAAAAATAATTTATAGGAACATTTCTACATCAAGTGTTTTAAGAATGATTTGGCGATCACAGTGTCCAGAATATGATTATTCTAATAGGCATAATTAATCGTACTTAATCGGAAAATTGACTTTCGAGAATTTACACCAACGGTCATTATATTGTGCATGTGCTAATTATATTACTATTTATTGCTGGCATGCATCGGCATGAGTGACTCAGTACACTCGACCACAATGTTCTAGAGCAACTTTACCATCAAAGGAAATATTTATTTAATAGAAATAAACCGCAATAGTCGGTAATTAAAATGAATAATGAAATTATAATTTAAGTATTGGATCATATCTAATAAATATTAACATTAATATTAGCATTACATACGATATTAACTATATTTTATTTTATAAATATTATTTTTCCAATGTGAAAAGTCTTGTGTCAGGTTATTATTGAGGGTCATTGAAGCCTGAAAATTAAATATTTTTATTTTTATTTTTATTTTATTTTTATTTTTATTTTATTATTTTTTATATCTATTAGGCATACGGTATTGACCTCTCGTATGTGTTATTTGTATGTTACCACTTACCAGTGATGACTTACGGCTCTGAAACGTGGTCTCTGACTATGGGTCGTATTAGAAAGCTCACAGTCACTCAGCGAGCTATGGAGAGAACTATGCTCGGTGTTTCTCTACGCAATCAAATCAGACAGACGACCTGATAAAGGTTGCATGAAGTAGCTGGATGCAGGCCGCTTTCAACAGGTCGATCTGGAAATGTTTGGGCGAGGCCCATGTCCAGCAGTGGCTGATAATGATTGTCCTCTAGGCCTAGGGTATCTACTAATAAACCCAGAAGTAAAGTTGCGAAAAAGCATAACTACATACGAGTAGTTTAATAATTCTCAAGATATTTATGTTTTAAAATATTATGGAAAAAAATAGCATGTAAAAAAATCCGTGTTGATTTCATCGCCGTAAATAATACGTGATGATGACAACTACGTCAGTTATATCTGTCTCCAAGCTGAGATCTTCGACTCTTTCATGAAGATGTTTCGCGTAATTGATGAGAGACTAGTTTAGAATATTTTATATGGTGACTAGGCTGGGCCACCTCAGTTATATCTGCCTCCAAGCAAAGGTCTTCGACTCTTTCATGAAAATGTTTCACATAATTAAGAGGAGACTGGTTTAAAATAAGATACATACGTATTCATATTGTTCTGTCAAAAACCTTAGGTTGGTCCTATTTTGAGGTTTTTGAGTGTTTTGTTATGTTCTAGGCGGATCTATGTATGACGTGCTTTTCGGAAAGCCCACCTAGTTTAGAAATCAAGTTTGTGACGGAATTAAAATTAAATGTAAAATGAATAAATATGTGTCTATATTGAATGCGTGTAGTTTACACATGTTAGTCATTAATGAATACGATGACGCAGCGCCGTAACAGCCCGACTACGTCGTGAGTAGAACAGGTTTGATTCTCGCATCAGAATTAATATTCATATGCTCCACATGTGCCTCTTTAGATTTTGTTTTGTACTATGTAATGCGTACTCACTTTGTTTTCGTAACGAGATTTCTTTGTATGCTTGGATGGATTCGTTTAAGTTTGGAAAATTTTATTACGTTTCGAGTACGACAAGGAAAACTTTCAGGGTCTCCATAAAGTCATCTTTACGCCATCAATCATTCATAATTAATAGATAACCAGAATCGATGGTGATTTACGGTCATTTCTTAGGAAAAGCAAATTGCGTGATCGCATTGTTAACTAGACGATAAATGTCGACCGCAAGAGTGCCGCCTGTCGTGTGTCGTTGGTAAAGCCCGTGCGCGAGCTGTGTTAGGGGTAAAGTGCGTAAAGTTAAAGTTTTCCCGTAGCTTAGGGGCGGGCGGTGGTTGCTCGGTGGGCGGGGGCGCGGGACACGTACGATTATAAGAGACGGCAAGCGGCGCGGCGCACACTCATCCAAACTCGCGGACTGCGGTAGGTCGTGTCACGCGGTGGCGCCACGATCGCAGTCATTCCCGCCGTTTACCACGCGAACTCACACACATTTTCTTTGAAATTTCGTGTATTTGCAAAGAAAAAAGTGAATTAAGCGGGACAATTGGTGACTTAAGAGTGACCTGTGATTATTGTTTACACACGAAGAGACTCTATTTTTTATCGATATTTTTATCATTCGGTAGTAATAGAGCCGGGAAGGTGATCGCACTTGTGAAACGATAACTTCACGCTGCAAGCAAAAAGGATTGCATGAACTGACTGCTGGACATATCCTAAACGTGAGTTTGTAATTTATTTTCCATAAATACCTGTGTCCTTAAAATACTATTAAATATCATCTTTATACTTATCCATAAAGAAATCCAAGATTATAGTATCCTTTTCATTTTTATTTTCCTTTTAATCAGCTTACAAATTAGATAACATTTTTTATGTTAGCTATAAGACAAATATCTTGCTTCTGATTGATCGAATAACGATTTTCCTGTCTATTGTATGCAGTAAGGACAATTACATATAATTTGCGGTCAACAGTGTAAAAAAATAAAACTCTTTTGACGAGATGTCACACTACATGAGAGCAAAAAATTACTGTTATTTTACCACGACAGATACAACCTACTGGAGAAGCATTGAAGGCTCAATGTTTGTGTTGTTTTCAACGTGATAATCACTAAATAACTATACATACATCGGCATTTATCAACATTCTAATTATATTTATTACGCTCTGTGAAGAAAACGTGTAATTGAGTGAAGTACTTTAAATCTGTGCAATGATCGAAATCGAAAAACTCCGGTTTGGTGTCAGGGTCATCACTATTCTGAGGTTGTTGTAACTCGTTACGGTACGACAAATTTGTTTTAGGATACAATTTCTAGTAATTAACTTATATTGAGTTGAAAACACTGCTTTGTATTGTATCTGTAAGTGAATAGTTAAAGTAAAAAGAGGCAAAATAAAGAGCATTGCAAGTGCCATTATCAGCGGATAAGGCGGCGTGCGTTATCTCACCGATAACAACTGATCTTCGTGAACTCATTCTTTACACATTCCTGCTATTATTTTCTATTATATCTAGTATTGGGGCCTAACATTTTTAGGATAGTAAAACACAGAAAATATGTGTAATGTTTTGCGAAATCCGTAAATTTTATGTTAAATCGTGTTTTGATTTTTTATCGTAACATTTTCTGCCATTAATTAAGTAGGTACTCATATTTATACATATGTTCTAATATATTTTTTACATTTCATTTCAATAAACAATCATTTTAGTAAACATCTAGAATCAAGTTTATTGCTTCAGGGCAGTTATTGGATTGGAAAGCCTAAAAAGTAAAACCATTTTCTAGTCTGTACATCTTTTCTTTCTACCTGCCCTTATCCCACCTTAATGTGAGGTTAACGCAACACTTTTTCAAGTATGTTGCAGAAAGGGTTTGGCTTAGTTTTACGACCAGCTGCCTGCCTGTCGTCAACCCCTGCTAGGGGATCCCGGGAAAATTAAATTAGAAAATTATCTTTTCCCGACCTCGCAGGTCGATCGAACCCAGGACCTCCCGGTTCACAGCCCATATAATAATATGGTGTCACTAGACCAAAGAGGCGACTCATTTCTAGTCTGTACGTACATAATAACATAATAATTTTATGACATCATTTATTTTTGACAGCCTCCGTGGCGCAGCAAGCGAGTAGCCGGCTGTGAAGCGAGAGGCCACGTGTATGATTCCCGCACCAAGTCGAATGTTTGTGTGACCCACATATATTTGTTTTAATCAGGGTGTTGTTAGATCGAAAGTCTCTCATAGTTTCTGATACCCATGATACAGGTTATACCGAGTTTGGGGTCGTGTGACTGTTAGGTGTATTTATGATTTATTTTATCTAAATTATCTCGCCGAAAATTTCTAGTGCTCTCCCCACATTTTTTAATTTCTATTGTATCACATATTAATGACTTGATTGTCACAATATTAAAATGTTTGCAAAGGATAAAACCATTTTGATAGAATTTATCTTGACTAAATTCGGTGTGTTATCTGAACGACTCCTATCATATAAAGCAATCGCAAAAGTTTTATTAAGTGGTTCCTATTTGTTACATTACGGGTGCGTCCTAAATATCACATATTGTGCTTAAATAAACAGTACCTATAATAAAGTACATACTTCAAGTATGAGTCATTAATGTGAAAATATGTTAGATGAAGGATCATTTTATAAACTTAGGTAGGTAATTATATAAGATTATATTTTCTTACATCGGAGTTAAATTAGGATATATTAATTTCTTGTACTGACTGACTTTATTTATCTGACAGTTTTCGCAACTAGAAGGATTTTTTTAGAGATAGGTTAGGATAGGTTTACTTACTTAACATGTTGTCATATCTGAAGTGGTCAAATTTTACATTTTCGGGAATAGAAATCCAAAATTGAGTACGTAGTTTCTCAATAATAACACGCCTTCTTATGTATTCATAGTTATTTTTAGGGTTTTTTGCCGAGTTAAGATAAAATCTTTGTTGATTTTTTATAGCAATGAACTACCTCAAAGAACACCGACATATGTAGTTCACTATAAATTTTTAAGTATGTTTTTAAAAGTAATTTTGCTGCGTCCTATTACAAGCAAATTTAACCTGCGGCTTGAGCAGGAAAATTTCTGAAACCGTAAATGTATTCGAACTCGATGCGCGTCTATGAAATTTGTATGAAATAATAACCAAACGTCATCAGTGCGCAGCGAACTCGAATACATTTACATTTACATCAGTTTTTCGTGCTCGGGCTACTGGTAATAAGAACTATGTTAGGATAAACTGTTTTTGATCTACATAATTACTGTCGCAATCAGGAATGTTTAAAGTCAGTTCAGCCTTTTCATGGGTAGTGAAGATGTATTAAATATTTAAACTGGGTTCTCTTAAATATTTTTCCACCTAGTCTTAGCCCACTAAAATTAAAATTATTTCCGTGGTGCTTTACATCTGGCCTCTCCAGTTGTAAATATCCCTATGTATGAGGCTGATGCCTCCTTAGTTCATTACATTGTCTCCTGCATTTTTACGGAGGGAAGTGGAAACCCTATAATTCCAACTCCTCCCTATCTTTCTGTTTGATTAATTTCGTTGCGGGATGAAGACAATTTTGCATTCTCTGAGACTCGCCGAGCTTCATTGCTCGGTGTCGTAAAATGCGTGCCACTGTTGATCCTGGCTTACAGGAGTTACAGTGGCGGGTGTGTGGGCGGGACAGTCTCGTAGTCTTAGCCCACTCCAATCTGGGATTGGTAAAATCACTACTTTAAGCGTGTTTCAGTAAAGATTCGGCTTAGAATAGACGACTGGACTGCCTGCTTGACGTTAGTACCCTCTTGCTATCCAGTTCAAATCAGGCAAAACGTATTTAAAAAATCTCATTACCTACCCTGACAATGACATTTGAATCCAGCCCACAGTCCGTATATGGTAAAGTTTGTTCGGGATCAACTCCGAAACTACTCAACCGAGCTTAAGGGTTATTTTCTTTAATATGTTATTTGTTTTAAGATAGAAGATAATATTATAGTTTTTATCCTGATTATTTTTTACTTTTATCGACCGACTTCCAAAAAGGAAAAGGTCCTCAATTCGTCTGTATTTTTTATACACTTTACGCGATATCTCCGCCAAATGTGAAATGATTTTCAAAATTATTTTTGTGTTCAATAGAATTTATTTCAAGGGTCCCATATAAAGGTCATCATCGGATCAAGTTGAAAGTCGGTCAGTTAAGTTTTTGCAAGGATGTTAATTTGAGTGCATTGTATAGTATTTTATTAAATCAACAAAACCGCAACGAGTGGCTAGGTCAGCTAGTGTTAATATAAAATAACATTTGTACTTAAAAGAGTTTATTTCGAAATATCCATTAATTTTATTTAATGTTCATGATTAAGTAAATAGCTACTTCACATGTCGATGTGAAAAATTATTTGAGCAATTACTAAGATGAGAAATATAAAAACCCATTTGCGTACTTCGTACGTACGTAATGATTTAAAGTAACCTGTTTTACTAGAGGACATCATGATTAAATTAAGGTGCGGTCTGTGTATGATTTGAAACAATATAGATAATAAGGTCGAAAACTACATAATAGGTGTAAATATTTTTTTACTAGATTTATCAATTAAAACAGAAATAGTATACGGATCAATCGGAGATCGGGTTCAGCGAGTTTGTAGGTAAAATATAGTTTTTTTTTGTGATAAGTTTACGCATGTATCCCCGTAGGGATAGGTACTAAACTAAAGAATTGGCGCTCAAGAGGCGAACCTGTCGCCATACTGGGCAAAAATTACAATCCCGGGATCTCTGTTTTGTTCGAATTGAAAACTCAAACATAAATAGTGATTGCTCCAACTTGAACTCAAGATTAAGTGTATCCAGATCCACCGTATGTAACCACGATCATGTAGTGGCAATGTTAAGTTATTATCACTACATACATACATAGTATAAAACAAAGTCGCTTCCCGCTGTATGTCTGTCTGTATGTTTAAACCTTTAAAACTGCGCAACGGATTTTGATGCGGTTTGTGTTGTGTTTGAGAGTGATTCAAGAGGAAGGTTTACATGTATGCATAAATTCATACCCTAAAAGAATGTAATGGGGGATGAATGTTTGTCAAGACTCTCACGCGGGCGTAGCCGCGGGCAAAAGCTAGTTTTTAATAATACAGGTATAGATGATTGTTTCTATAAGTTTGTTCATGCCTTTACGACAAATATATAAAGCAAGTACGCGTGACTTGTGGGCTGTGGCTAGTGGTTGTGTAACGTTTACAATGCCTTACAATATTACGTTAGTGAAATGTAATATTTGAACTGATTATTTAATCGTTTTTAGTGTACGTGCAAAAAGTTGCAATGTTATACAATTAGAGCATCTAAATATATTTAGAGCTATTACAGTTTATGAGGGGGTCTGACGTCAGGCAGGCACCTAGTCATATAAACTAAGCCGAATCCTTTCTGCAACATGCTTTGCATGTAAAAGTTTGTACGAATTTTACACATAATTATCATATATCTATGGAGTTATGTATATGGATACAGCTCCTAATTTGATATTTCATAGATGATTACCTTTGTTCCACTCGCCTTTTTTCCACTATAATATAGAATGAATCGAAATTGCTTTTTATTTTTCTGAGCTTAGATTGGCCCATATAATAACTAGTAAAATAGGTTTTTAAACTATTATGACTTAATGTAAGTTAAATTGTGACATAACTTTAAATATTACTATTCAAATATATACTTGAATTTAAGCTCAGAAAAATTAAAGTTATGTCGATTCATAATCACAATTATGTAACTTTATTTTTTTCAAAGGTCGAGTTAATTAACAACAGAGTAATTTAACTGATGGAGTAACTTAAGTATTATCATAAAAGATCATGTGGTGTATGAATCAGAAACGGTAAGATGAATCAACAGTCAATATTCGAGTACACGCCTTAGTTCAATATACGGTACAAAAACCGGTCGGAACAGTTTTGCCGCGATTTAAAATATTTAATTTTTTTATTCTTTTTTATAGAGGTACGTTCCGAGTGATGTGTAATGTGATGACGTGACATCATTTTACGAGGTTCGGGTTAAACTGCCATTCCGGAGTATTTTTATTAGTGTATTTCTTAGTACGGAATACATTTACCCGGTGAATAAATGAATAATTCCTACGTACCTACATAATAATATATTAATGGATGTCGTAGTGAAGTAAATAACAAGACCTTTGTCAGTGTGTATGTCTAAAATTATAGGTTAATGCACATTAGGAGCCATAGTTTGTGCATTTTAGGAATATGCGGGGACTCCGAACCGATTAACCGATAACAAGCGAATTTACAAGCGACGATTACGAATGCGCACAGTAAGCATTACATGTCTAAAATTGACTAAAAAGGAAATAAAAAATTAATAATATCAAACAGCTCTATTTTGCAGTTTCTTTATTTAACTCAGTGTTATGAGATAATTGAAAGATTACATTTTAGTTAATTAAGGAATATGTTAAAAGAATATTATAGCAATGATGAAAGGTGTCAAATAAGTGATTTCCTCTTAATTTTCTATATCGATATTTTTCGAGGTACTCCATTAAATAGAAAATTGATCAAATAAAACAGTTTTCCGCCTCCTAAACAGAAAGTTTACTCAAACGTACAAAACTATGTAAGTTTTGTAACTAGTGACAACTTGGTAATTATAAAGCGATTAGTATTGGCGGCGGGGATCCGGAAGCAGGAAGCGCCATGGCCGAGGCGACGCGGCGCAGAACAGGCCGCGTCACCGAGTCACCGCGCCCGGAGACCACACAACCATCTCATTGAGATGCATCTTAGCATCTCTGGCACAATACAAGCAGATTGCATCTGCGACAACCGACAGCCGACACAGTATGCGTGTTTGATGCCAATCACCAAGTTTAAGGACACGACTTTTCTAACGGTTTATGTTCAATTCTAAGAAACTGTCGCTAGTTTGTATTGGGAATGCTAGCAAAATCTTATTACTTCATTTATTACGAGCATATATGGGCTGCGGACCGGGAAATTCCGGGTTCGAATCCCAGATCCGTCAAAACAGTTTGCTAACATAATTTGTCCAGAAAAGGTTCCGTCAGAGAAGGTTGACGTCAAGGTGCGGTCGTAAAAAAGCTAAGCCGAATCTTTACTGCAACATGCTTAAAAATACGTGATGAGCTGACTCCCACATGAAAGGGAATGCAGGCAGGTAAAGAGAGTAGTAAACATTTGAAAGAACTATATCGATACATAACGGTCCTTCACTTTGTTAGTTCGCTTTTAAGAATATTGGACATAATCAATAGTTCAAAACTTAACTAACCGACTTCGAACTTAATCCGATCTTAACCAAATTTATATGGAACCACCCTTGAAATAAGCTTTATCGAACACAAAAATAATTTTAAAAATCGGTCTACATTTAGCGGAGACATCGTGTAACATACATAAAAAAACATAACATAACATAAGCTCACGCCTGTATCCCCGAAGGGGTAGGCCGAGGCGCACTAGCGAACTAGAACACCCACATTTCGCCGAGCTTAGTTCCGTCCCAGATGTGATAGGGGGCGAGCCTATCGCCATATCGGGCGCAAATTCCAGACTCCGGGCTAATATGGAAAAATCCAATATCACTTTGCCCGACCCGGGGATCGAATCCGAGACCTCAAAACCGTAGTCGTACCGAAATACCACCACGCCACCGAGGCAGTCAATAAACAAATACAGACGAATTGACGACCTTATCCTATTTGGAAGTCGGTCGAAAATAAAAGACCATACTTACTACTTAATACTCACATTGCATATAATATTATATATCAGATTTTACAACTACAATTTGGGAACATGTTAGGTAGAGTCATTTTATCACGAATACAAAACGTTGTGTCATGAGTCACAGTTTACAGACATGTTAGCGAAGCTTATATTATATGGCTGGCTTAGACGACATCTACTTACTTGAACATTATATTCATACAGTGTAACCTCGGTGTAACCAATCAGTTTTGATGTGATAGAATAGTACAATATTGTATTCTGTAGCCCGAGCACGAAAAACTAATGTAAATGTAAACTCGCTGCGCACTGTTGACATTTGATGAATATTTCATACAAATTTCATAGACGCGCATCGAGCACGAATACATTTACGGTTGTCAGAAATTTTCCTGCTCGGGCTACAGAAACAGCAAAAGGTACAATGTTAGACAAATTATGTAAAAATAATGTCATTAAAGTGCCACGATCCGATTGTAATTAATAATTACAGGATTTGTTACTTAATTTAATCTTACCTTAAAATATTTAGTGTTTAGGAATCCTTTTGCGCTACGAGGCTATCCCGCAACAAAATTAATCAAAAAGCACAATGGGGAGGAGTAGGAAAATTATCTAGTAAATCTACTTACTCGATACTTATACTTATATACTTAAGAACTTAGCTAAGTTTTTACGACCAGTTACCAGCCTGACATCCACCCCAATCCTGGGGTCCCAGTCTCGGGCTAACCAAAATTGAAAAATTGCTTTTCCTAGAAATCGAACCCAGAACCTTCCGGTCCACAGCTCATATACATTATACTGCCACTAGACCAAGGAGATGACAACATGATGTCTTCATGAGTAGGTATAATATGTAAGTCCCGTGCAAATCGTGTTACAAACCCGTTGCAGAAGAAATAATTATTATTACTATTATATTGACGACTAATACTTATACCTAACCACAGTAATAATAATACAATTCGTATTCAGTAACAATACCTCTATAATGACATAATTTGCTTATTTATTCCTGTAACTACAATAAACAATTTTTCACACGTGGGTTATTCCATCAGCGACGTAGCGTCTTGATTTTCCTTTCTTTCCTTTTCTTTCTACCTGCCCTTATCCCACCTTTGTGGGGACGGTGCAGCACACTTTTTCAAGCATGTTGCACAAATGATTTGGCTTCGTTTTTACGACCGGCTGCTTGCCTAACGTCAATCCCCCTCTGGGAGGTGTTGATTTTCCTAATAATTAATATATTATAGGTCAAAGGGAAAATTATTTTCGATGCCAAAATAACTTAGCAGTTGAAACGGGGAAGGGTCTTATAAAAAAAATGTTTGGGTAAATGAAGTTAGGTAAGAATCGGAGTCCAATGCCGGTGAAACTGCACCGTCACCTCCGCGCCGCGCCGCACCACACCGCGCCGCGCCGCCACGCTTCGGTGAGCGGAACATTGCTGGCGACACTTCTGATCTGCGCTTTCGGTTTCGTTTGTAGAGGTTCATACGGGTTAAATAGTACAACACAATGTTTTCCTTGTGGTTTACATGGCCGATAGTCTATGTCTCGAAGATTGTATGTTTGACCATGAGTTTTCGACAATTCACGCCAGCGATGACGTAAAATTTTTTTTTATGAAAAGTGCCAGTTCCCGACATAACCGTTAGAGGAATTCGGGCGTTTGTCATACAAGCATATTTTTACGTACTCGAGCTACTGAACAATGTCAATAAAGAAGCTATGTCGTATCAAAGGAGTGGCTGGAAACGTACACAAACTAGGCAACTCTTAAGTGAGTAGAACAAAGCAATATTGTATTCTGTAGCCCGAGCACGAAAAACTAATGTAAATGTAAACTCGCTGCGCACTGATGACATTTCATTAATATTTCATACAATTTCCATAGACGCGCATCGAGCACGAATACATTTACGGTTGTCAGAAATTTTCCTGCTCGGGCTGCAGGGTGAGTTTTTATAGCAACATTAAAGCTAATGCCCTGTCAACTGATTGAGAATGAATCTGATGGAGGAAATTAATGGCTGATGCAATGGATAGTCCATTAAAATAAAATATTGAATTACGCTGCTATAAAACATGAACTCTGTTGGCCTATTTAGCCACTGCTAAATTATTGCAGCTCTGCCAAGATAGATTTTGTATATGCAGATATGACAGTATCATAAAAGTTTATCGTAGAATGCTACAAGACACAAAGCGTTGATTATTATGTGACCTTAGTAAGATGCCGTCATGACGATAATAATAAAAACAAATCAATAAAATAATCATTAACCTTTGTTTGTACGCTCCTCAAATAAATAATCAGTTGTACGTAGCTGTAATAATTACAAATTTTGTGCCTAAATAGTCTTTTAAATCTGTACTGCCACGTAAATATTATTAATATCACAGATTGATTATTAAATAGTGACGGGCGTTTCGGCCACCGGTGATACGCTTTTGTAACATATGTGTATATGAGCCGCCTCCAACGGGTTAAATATGTTAGTACAAATAGAAAGATGAAAAATAGGGATCATCGTGAAAACATTGCGAAATCGTCTATTGTAGTTGTTAATGTTAGTAACATAAATATACAGTCTTTTGTCGACGTAGCTCATTTATCGTCAAATGAGATAATGAAAAGATAAGAACTTGTTGACATACGTACATATGTTGTCAGGTGTATTTGGGTCGTTGTTTCAATATGCGTGGGGTAAAATAACTATTAAAAAAAATCTTACAAATAATACTACAAAAGTGTGAGCCACATTGAGTATTGAGCGACTCTGTAGACAGTAACGTCTACAGTACGTATGGGCCGGCTCGACCGGTTTGATACTACTATCTCATAGAAAACTGATGTAAAGTGGCAGCTTGCTGTCGCGTTTCGTTCGGTGAGTTACATTTCCGCTGGTCCACCCTCCCTTCCTTTCCCAATCCCTTTTCCCTTATCCATTTTCTTTTTTTATATTGGCAACGCACCGATGATTTTTTTGTGTCTTGGGAGTCTATGGGCGGTGGAGATTACTTACCATCAGGTGACCGATCTGCTCGTTTGGCAGTCTCTGCTATAAAAAAATTAGAGCAATCGAATACAATCGCTAATATATAGAGCAAGATCAAGATAAGAAAGAGTTGATACCAATAATGTGTGATTTCCGGCGGAAAATGTTCACTATAGTAGTTTTGATGAATACAACAATCGACTGATAGATAGTGAGTCATTAACATGATTTTGAAATGTTTATTAAAGCAACGTTTACCAATGCACTAACATTATTAGATAAATAAAGCAAGACATTTAAATGACCAGCTGATGACTCTGCGGTGAATGAATCATCAAAACAAACCATATCGCGGATATGACGTGTCCGGACTCCGGTCGCTAGCTGACCTTTAATGTGTTCTTAAGATTGGATAAAACATTATTGAGAATGATTACTCTTTCAAACATATGTTCAATTAGCTTTTGTCCGCAGCTGCGCCCTTGTTAGAGTCTGTCCCGTCATATTTCCATTTTCACGATTTTCAATTTCCAAAAATCCTTTCTTAGGCTGAGATCTATAGAGCGAACTTCGACTAAGTCTAAGTCAAAGTCACGAAGTCGGTGAGGATTTTTAGTAAGTCCGAGTCATTTTTTACAAGAAAATCTTTGCTTAGTCTGTCTGTCAGTCTGTTTTTCTTGTAAAAAATGACCCGGACTAAGTCAAAGTTCGATTTAACAATTACAAATTCCCCCTGAGTTCGTGACTTTGACTTAGACTTAGTCGAAGTTCGCTCACATTCCTAATTCCTACAGTTTCGGCTGTACTGTGATACGTCAGTCAGTCAGACACTCAGTCAGACAGTTTCTCATTTTATATAAGATTTTTCATTAAACTACCAATAATGATTTCTTAGGTTTACGCGAATGTTATTCATTAAAATAAAACTATTTTTACGGATTCTATCACGATTTGGTTTTAATATTTAATTTAAAAATTTAAAAATAATTTTTTCTTGAATTTTTAATTAAAAACTTAAAATCAAATCGTCATAGAATGCGTAAAAATAGTTTTATTTCAATTAAACTACCGAATTCTTTTATCAAGATTGTGTAATTCCATTCCTCTTTTGAAGAAGAATAATTTTTATTATAATTAACCATTAAATATTTTTGTTACAGATATCATATGGTGCTGGAGGATCAAATTCAATGTAAAATATTACATTATATATAACCCGTCTGGTAGATAGATACACGCAGACAAGTGATGAGTAACGATACCGTCCCAAATATATTTTTATAGATATACATATAAGAAGTGTATCCAATGAGAATACATAGTTCGAACACGGAGCATACAACGGCAGCAATGGCGGTGAATATGAAGAATAGTTTAAGGCTTCTCTGGACGACGGTGGCTGCGTTCGTGTTCCTGACGCGGAGCAGCGCCGCGCCGACCTTCGGCGGACCCGATAAAGCTACGGTGAGTTATCTAACATAAATCGTTGAGCAAACACTAATTGATAACACACTTGTTTTCATACTCATATCCGATGCCTATAGTATATAGTCTTTGAACATTTGTTTGACGCATCAAGTCGGTGTAACTCCTTTACTATTTTCATATACGTGGGTGACACGGATTCAAACCTAAATTGAAATAATAATAAAATATCGGTAATGGTATTTATCATTTTATGTTATTGGTGCCTTATTAAATATTAGATCTAATTAGTTATGACAATGCCATTACATTAGAGTAGAATTGGTATGTATTTGTTTATAATGTGATGCTTAGTAAGCTTTCCCTTATTAAATGCTTAATTAAATTTAAATACATTAATTATATGAATTCAACTAGCATTGTCCACGAAAATCCGATAAAATTCCGATAAAAAGTAGCCTACCTGGTCTCAGGTATCTCCACACCAAATTTCATCAAAATTGGTCTAGCTGTTTGAGCGTGACGAAGTAACAAACATAAAAACACCCTCACAAATTATCGCATTTATAATATTAGCGTGATAGACGCAAGTTATTTGCATTCCAAAATAATCATATATTATAATGAATGCTAAATGCATTCATTATAAGTTGTAGGTACTAAAAGTCAAATCTTATCAGGCTCCTGATAGCGTTGAATGATTATTTTAGACGTATCTTATTTTAGATCTATCAAAGTTATTTTATCGTATTGAATCAGTATAGTTTGAGAAGTTCCGTTTATATTACATCAATTGGAACCGGAAACTGTAATCGCGTAATAATCCGAGATGTCTGAGTCAGATTCTCGGAACAGTTCACGCCTAACGCCTTACGGGCGCGGCGCCGCCGGAACAAATTGATTCCGTGTGTCCCTCCACTATCGAGTAACCTCACACTTACGAGTGATTGTAGCTCGTTCATTCATAAATCCAGCCAAGGTATCCAACCGAGATAAGCGGTATGTTTTTCGCAACGACATAAGAACATTTTGTAGGTCTTTTCATATCGTTAGCATAACACAATTCGTGACTCATTCTCTTTAATGAACATATGTGTACGATAGATTGGTCTTTATTTTTCAATGGGCGTTGCGTCATTGATGTAGTATTTGTAAAATACGGTAAGTTGTTAAGGTATGAATCAGTCGAAATTGGTCATTAAATAACATCCTTTTGAGAAGTGCAGGCACACTTCGATAGTATGGTTATTCATTGATTTGTCTTTATTAGTAAACCGTATTGCTGACTGCATTTGTTTTAAGTTGTCACTTATACAAATACGAATCCATTGAAATTGTTAGTGGTCTTATGTCTTATATATTTTTTTATTCTGCCGTTGTTAATTTTAATTTTAGTGGTCTAATGTTAAAATAGATTACATTCTCTATTATACTGCGTCGGTAGCGTGGTTGTATTTCGATACGACTACCGTCCTCAGGTATCGGGTTCGATCTCCGGGTCGGGCAAAGTGATATTGATTTTTTCCATATCAGCCCGGAGTCTGGAAATTGTGCCCGATATGGCGCTAGGCTCGCCTCCTATGGCATTTGGGACGTAACTAAGTTCGGCGAAATGTAGTTGTACTAGTTCGCTAGTGCGCCTCTGCCTACCCCTTCGGGGATAAAGGCGTGAGCTTATGTTATGTCTATATTATTACAAAGTTTGTTTTCATAATTTTCCTTCAAACACCCTATGGTATTAAACCTGTAAAATTATGATTATTTATTTTAACAAATGATTAAATACTCATGTTATGTCCAACACAAAATCCATTAGTAACTAGTTGTCTACATAAGTGCTCCCAATTCAAACCGTCGCGAAGCGTCATTGGGGTCTGATGACTCATGGTTGACGTGTCAGGTGTATTTTATTGTCACGATGGGTTCAAGAGGAAACGTAAGTTATAAAAATCTTACTGTTTCTCGGAATAATGTTGCGGCGTAAGTGGGTGTGAGTCACACAACCAGTTGGCGAGCTTGCTTGCCGCCAAGTTCTAGGTCGTAGAGCACCGGCCGCCGACCACTGACCATCGACCGCTTAGCACCTTACACATTGTGATTGTTAAAAGACTAATATAAGATATAGTTGAGTTGAAACTGAATTATTTATTTTAATATAAATTTAAATTATTTTCAATAGCTTTTTATCCGATTTCAAAATTTGTATCGATGTGACGGGTATTTTTTCTTTTGTCTCTCACGACTGAACAATACCAATTCTTACACTTTATCAATAAAAACATTAGAAGAAGAATAATGAATTATTAAAATATTGTAATATTGACTCACTGGATATTTTTTAAAAATACACCCAAACGCATCTCAACATCATAAGAACCACAAATACCTAACAATCTTATTCGTGAATCAATATGTAAATCCAATCATATACGTATATGAAATATTTATATAATTCATGTCATTACTGTAGTCACTGGTGGTATTGTTCATGCCATGTTAGTCAAATAACATATTAGTCATTTGATTCTCAATTTAAAGGAAAAATCAAAGGGTAAAATAAAATAATTACATTAATAATTGACCCGAATAAGTAATCCTTTCTTTCTGTGTTTATCCAACCTTAATGTGGTCGGCGCGACCGACTTTTACAAGCATGTTGCAGAAAGGATTCGACTTAGTTTTTAAGACTGCCTGCCTACATAAGCTCACGCCTGTATCCCCGAAGGGGTAGGCAGAGGCGCACTAGCCAACGAGTACACCCACATTTCGCCGAGCTTAGTTCCGTCCCAGATGTGATAGGGGGCAAGCCTATCGGCATATCGGGCACAAATTCCAGACTCCGAGCTGATATGGAAAAATCCAATATCACTTTGCCCGACCCGGGGATCGAACCCGAGACCTCAGGACAGTAGTCGTACCGAAATACAATCACTCCACCGAGGTAATTTGACTGGCTGCCTGCCTGACGACAACCTCCTTTTGAAGGATCCACTCACTCACACTCCGCCCGATTCGGATGGGAATCGAACCCAGGACCTCCCGGTTCTCAACCCCTATACGCTGCCACTAGACCAAGGAGGCGACACCAATTATGCAGTAATTAACTTATAGAAATAATATCTACATACATAATACATTATGCATGTTATGTGTGCTTACGTAAGTTGCAACAATGGGACATTAAACCAACTTAATCGATTTAAGCGTCTTTAAACTAATTATACTTTTTAAATAGCATACCTACGCGATGTCAAGGTGAACTAACGTTCCACTAACCTGCCTTCACGTGGTCAAATTTTAAATCAATACCGTTACGTATAAAAATAGAGAGTTTTCCTGTCTCAACGAAACTACATACGTATAAGGTGATCATTTAATCGTGAGTAAAAGGATAACAACAAACAAGATGCGTCGTTCTTAAGGCTTTATTTTTATGTTGTCATTCCATCAAATCTGGACGTTTATTTTAGATGTGATCAGTATGGCGTCGCATTGTCTTGCCTTGCCAGTCTGTGTAATTACATAAGTTCACACCTGTATCAGCGAAGAGGTAGGTAGAGGCGCACTAGCGAATTAGAACACCGACATTTCGCCGAGCTTAGTTCCATCCCAGATATGATAGGGGGCGAGCCCATCGCCATATCGGTCACAAATTCCAGACTATGGGATGATATTGAAAAAATCCAATATTACTTTGTCCGACCTGGGGATCGAACCCTAGACCTCAGGACGGTAGTCTTACCGAAATACAACCACGCTACCGAAGCAGTGTATAAATATTTGGTAACAATTAACAAAATCGATATACCTATCAAAGTTAGGTTTTGTTACATTTTACCGCAAAAAATAGTCGATGAGATAAGGGTAGGTTAGAAACGAACACGGGAAAACTTATTTATTAAATTATTCATTATTAATATAAAGCCACTGACACGATACGTATGAAGTAATGATATAATTAAGGTAAAATAACCGCAATAAATGTCACCAGTTCAAAGTGCAGGATGATTACTCATTCTTTATTTTTTGTTGATTGCCTCAATGTCGTTTAATTGATGTGATACAAAAAGTCTCACGTTGCATTGTAGGATATGATTGCGATGAAGGACTATAGTATTAAGACCGGTTCGACTACGGTGACTGGAAAACTTGTAATTTTATTATATTAGAATTGAACTATTGAACGACAATTACACCAAGGCATATTATTGTTCTCTGAGAAGAACTAATTGGTTTTATAGAGTAGTCGTACCTATACGGGTATGAGTATACATAGTATTTTGCCGGTGGTTTAATAAATCTTAATCATACAGTTTGTGAACGAGGCGGACGTCAATGCTTAACCGTATAGTTGTGTTATTTCTTAGAACTAACACAACTACGAGAGTACGGTTGTTTTATTTCATCTTAGAAATAAAAGTCTATTGTTATGACAATCCCAAGTAAAGATATCTCAACAAAAAAATACCTTCATCGTAAAAGTTGAGAGTGATAAATTATAATCTAAATTATAGCGAAGTATTGAAATGCAGAAACCGTTACTAGGATACGGTTCAGTGCAGTTGAATGTCGTGCGTGCCACATTAGGTACGGTCACGAAATCGTATTTTCGTCGAGTGACACGGGGTCGTAGTACAGATTAACTTAAAACTCCGGCCGCTCACAGTACCTTTTAGTGCCGCATGAGAAAAATTACACATGTAATTGAAAAACCACGAAAATAAAATAAGAATAAAAAAATAAGAGACAAACAAATTTTAACATATAATCATGCGCCCCTTAGTCTCGTAATAGTAACAACTGGAACCAACAGGCTTTTGTGGTTGCAATTCAGATTATTTAGATTCAGATGGATACAGTTGTTCAACAGCAACCTGTTCAACTTAATACAAATCGAGTGTGCATCGAACAGATGTCGTGTTATATTCAGATCATATTATAATTCAGGTTTCATGTCATTGTATAGCCGAGCACGTGATCGAATCTGACTGTAGCCACATTGTCACGGTCATGGTATTTCCTGTCATTTAAACAAGTTCTGTTGTATAAACGTGCCCTTATGCGGAGGGTCATTCTACCGTGCGGCGCGGTTCGAGTCAAGAACAATGGCCTAGCCAGAAACTGTCAAGAACCTGTGTCATTCTTTGTTTTCATCATTCCCACCTGAATTCGATTAATGCGATATAAAAATTCGACGCATGTCTCGCACAGAGCGGACATCTCGCGTAAAATTTCCTCCGCCTGTTTGGCAGAACAATGAACTCGTGGGACGTGGTCTCGTGAGTACTTTATGGCTTTCGAATACGATTAATAAATAACTTATTGACAAATACCGCCCATTAACCACATGCTCATTAATATAAGATGATAGCAATACTGTACAAAGTCTACATAACTGGTTACGGTCGTATGATATATCTAGACAAAGATTGAAAATACTCGTTACAAACATTTAAAAGTAATGCGGAATATCAATACATTATCTAGGTATCTGATAATCTGCTCAGGGCTTGGCCTCTCACGGTCACAACTCACAATACGTGATGAAACGTAACATATTTTTAGCACAATGCTATTGACCGTATGTCTTAAAATCCTAGTCACGACTTATCTTTGATCCTGGGAAATGTGTGTTGTCTCGAAAATGTACACAATAAATATTAACACAAATATTTGAACAACATATTAACAATGGTTTTAAGAATATTTGTTCAATTGTGATTCAAAATAGGTCCCTACCTAAAGTTTCTTTCTTAAACATACGCATTTTGTTAACATTCTGCGTTCTGTAACCTCCACCTCGCCACTTACGATACAAATAGTGACCCGGTCACCTCGTTGATATCCCAAATTAACGAGTCTTTGGTTTAAACAGCTAGGGAAGTTCACGATAAGTTAGCTAATAAAAAGGCTAAAAATAACGTTAAACAAGGGAATCATATTGAAGAATATAGATATATAAGATATACAAAGCTCCGGTTATTTCATATTCAAATATATTTACAGGTGATGTTTGTTATATATTATTTATTTTATTGGTTATGATGAGATTCATAGGATGAGGTAGTTCCCCTTTGGTGATATTTACATTATGGGCCTTACTTATAAAAATCAGTTTAGCTGAGCAAATGGCTAAGAATAGCCTGTCACTTCTTTCCTTGTGTCACATTGTTTGAAAATAAAAGGGACAGGCTATTCTTTACCATTTGTTCAGTTAAACAATTTTTATAAGTAAGGCCCAATATGTCGGGGCAAGTGTCACCGGCTTAGTGCAGTGGTGACTGGTGGTGACAGGGCGGTTGACGGTGCGGCGGCGGCGTGTAGTGCGCATGCGCGTCACGCACGCAGGAAGCGTTCGGCGACCTTCAACACGCGCTCCACGGCCGTCGTCTCCGCTGATCGGTACTGCTCATTGTTCACCTCGCATCCACTATTGCCATCTGATCCGTACTTTATGTCATCTGACTGTAAAACATATGCTTAGCGCCCATCGTATATTTGTACGCTTCATTTGAGTGGTAGAGACACGCTGTAGAGTAACGTCTAGGTATAAATAATGGACCGGTTTGATACCATTGTCTTGCAAAAAACCGACCTAAAGAGACAGCTCGCTGATGCGTTTAGTTCGGAGTGTGATTTAAAATTCCCTCCACCGCTTCCGAATAACAGTCCCTTTTGTCAAAGTTAGCATCACTTACCATCAAGTGACACACCTGCTCGTTTGCCAGTCTATGCTATAAAAATATTGGTATTAGTATACCGGTATTATACCTTTATAAAGGCCTAGTTATAACGGTTTTTCGCCTCCTTAGTTTAGTGGCAGCATATATGGGATGGGGACTAGGAGGTCCTGGGTTCGATTTTCAGTTCGGTCATTTAATTTGCTCGGAACTGGATCCCTCAGAGGAGGTTGACGTCAAGCAGGCTGCCGGTCTTAAAACTAAGCCAGCTCCTTTCTGTAATATGCTTGAAAAAATGTGTTGCCCCGACATCACATTAAGGTGAGATAAGGACAGGTAGGATGAAAGATACGTCATATCTTTATAGCTGCATTGTAGGCAACTTGGGCCCCTAGCCGAAAGCACGTGTAGCACTTGATGATTGGCGAGCAATCGATAGACTCATTGTAAAAGTAAAATCATAACAATGTGTTCCCATCAACGTGACAAACGTGAGCAGAGCAGACAAAGGGCTTGCTCACTTATCAGCGTAATGAAAAACATTTTCTACATTCTATTATGGAAAAGTGTTGCTTCACACGCGATACATTCTATTTTAATCTTTTGACAATCACAGTGTAATTGTAATTAATTACTGTGACCATTAGACCCATTAGAAGCTTGTTAGGGCGGGTAAGATGAGCTGTCGGCACCGTCACCTTTATAACACGGGTCACATGGAATGAAATGTGTCTTCTGTGATCTCTTAAGTCATAACATAGTCTTAGCTTACAAACAATATCTAAGGCCATAATCTGAAAACGCAGCGATAGCTCAGTCGGGAGTGATACGGACTGCCGAGACAAGTGTTGTAGGTTCGAGACCAACCCCAAAAAGAGCATACACCTCTGATTTTTCTATGTTAAGTGTATTTTCATTCATTTCACATCAATTATCGCTTGCTATAACGGTGTAGAAAAACAGCGTGAGGAAACCTGAAACCCGAAATTTTCTTTACAAGAATTCCAAAGGTATGTGAAGTCTACCAAGCCGCATTAGGACAGCGTGGTAGACTAAGGCCTAACCTCGCTCATTAGTAGAGGAGGCCCGTGCCCAGCAGTGGGACAGTAATATTAGAGGGCTAATATTATAACCTAAATTATATTGGTTGTTTTCCCATCTTATGATTAAATTAAATGAATGTCACTTAAAAACATTTCCAATAAACAGCTATGTTATGTCAATATAAAGTTGGAATCATCCTGGTCATTACCATGTATGTATGTATAAAAACACATCATGATGTAGTAATGTACATACCACTGTGTACATACCACTATAAACACATAATATATTTTTGTTTGCGCAGAAGATCATAGTAGTGGATAAACAAACATTGTTATATAATTGTAATAAATATTCATCTAATGTTTGTCTCTAAAGTAATTCATCTTTGCAATGTTTTTTGTATTAAATGTGTCTTTGTTCGTATCGTAATTGTGACATTCCTGAAACGACGCACGTTTTATAATAAACATATCGTTGTAATTAATATGACGGCAGCATCGACAACAATCGTCCATACTCCAATTATGTAAATTAGAAATATTTAACTTTACATAAAACTATGATATTTTCTTAAATAACATTGTGTATATGTGCACAGATTATATATTATTATTTGCATACAAATAACAAAATATTTTCCAATAACAGAATTATAAAAAACATCCACGTGTAACTTGAGTTGAAAATAATATTGTTTTTTAAACAGTCTGTAGGTACAATTACAGAAACAACAATTTTCCTTAACTTGCAGCAGAGATCACAAATCAATCAGACAGCGATAAACACCATATAAATTGTTTTGAAGTCTTTGCTCCCTTCGATCGTGTAAGAAGATTCAGTCACGTCATGCTCTATAAATATTAATAAGTCAATTAAAATTTCACATGCGCAATACTCACACAATTATGTAGAGGTACTTTGTAAATAAAATAAATAGGGCGATAAACAACCATTACCTGTGATCTAATTAAGATACGTAAATAGTTGCGCAAAATAATCAAGTCCACGAGTGTCGTTGTAAAATACACTCACCCCTTAGCTATGTTGCTTACTTGTACTTGCGCTGCTGTGCCTGCGTTGTATTCGGAACGTGTCAATATATGCGAACGCATAACTTGCATCGAATGTATGCAACTGCGTGATACAATTACCACGCTTTAAATTCAATGTAAGTGTAATTACTAATCCAGATGTGGGGTTTGTGACCACACGCGCTACTAATCAATGCATACTATGAGATAAAGACACACGTGGTATAGTTTATTCAATTAAACTATTTTATGAACTTTGGATTTCATTAATTAATATACATAAAGTTTTCATTGTAGATGGAGTTTAGTTTCGTTTGGTTTACAAACTAAAGTTATTATATATATCTTTTTTTTCCGTGCACGGCAAAGTGACTACACTATAAAGTGATATCGTTATTATTATCATAATAGTAAGTATAGAAGTACATATTTAAATTGCAGCTAACACACGTATTTTTTAAATATTTGAGCTTAATATGAGCAAGGTAAATTGTCTTTATGAATTTATTAACAGACCAAACAACAGATGAGTCAACGGATTGACTGGCACATTTGTGTTACCCAAAATAAATGCTATAACCAACACATTAGTAGGTTAGTAGAGTCATGGATGGGAAACTCAGATGCAGACGCAACAATGACTGGGCGTCATGTGGGCGCGAGCGGGGCATTAACATTGTATGAACCTAATACATACACCGATAACTTATTGCTTACTTATAATTCTAACGAAGATGCATTTGTCATAATATTATCATATGTTTTATACTAATGTCGACACCTTTTCAATAATTAAACACATGACCCAACTCATTGTTTGTCGCTGATCTTTGGTGTTTTTTGACTGCACTTACTTAAGAGGAGCGCTTTGCTGTGTTCAGTTGAAAAAACAAAATTAAATTTTGTTTTGGTAAAAGCCTCAGATACATTATGTTGACGACAATAAAAAAACATTCCCCTATTAGAAAACCTTATACTCCAAGGACATAACATTTTTTGTGATTAGCTATAAACAAGATTTTGAATTGCAAACAAGGATTCCGAAGTGAACGACCTTAGGAACCGAACTGTTCGATTCAACGTCCTGAGGCATTTAGTCAGTCAAATCATACGTATATGAGGAAGTGTTTACGAATATTTGCACGTGTAGTAGTGGTTCCTAGTAAGGGATATCAATGATCGTCGCGACTCGCGGCTCGCGGCAGATGTACTTCCTAGAACAAGGTTTACGTGACATAGCTCAAATCATGTTTACAGCGATTCTTGTTAAGTGTTTAGTTTCCTAGCTGACTATTGTCTTGATAATAGATATACAATGTTGCTCTGTAAATAAAATATTATAGATTTTAAATTCTGTCCTTTTTACTCGAGGCGTCAGATGGGTCTATTTCGTGGGCTATCTTAGTCGATTACTTAATAAAACTCACTTAAATAACAGTTATACATACCTTTTAGGATTCACAGATAATATACGTGAACTTTACAGATGCAACTTATTGGTCTCTGTAATTAAGTAAATACCTTGTAAGAAAACCCAATACAAAAGATAGCCAAAAAGTATTTGTAAATAAAGCAGATGGAAAAATAATGGAAGATCTGTCAAGTCTGTCTCATCTGTCCACTCAAGACGACATCATAAAATAGTGAATGTTACTAGAATTTCATAACTTATTACCGTGTTAGAAATATTGTAATAACAAAAAAAATACAATTCCACAATCAAAGTACCTACTTTTAAATGATTGATTTGCTGGCACTGGAAGTAAATAACGAACTTATGATAAACTAAATTGGTCCTGGCTATTAGTGACCTGTTTAAATTGTTTAATGGCATGTATGCCAAAGGGCAAATAATATTACGTTTTCCACGTTTCCACGTAAATCACAGCCAATGTCAGTTATACAATAATAACGCGCTATACGCAACCACATAAAGGTGTCATTAAATGCCCGCATGGCTCACATTGTAATCGCTTCACTATGGATAATCGTCCTCATGTTTTGTTGGACACATGTCTATTATTACATCACTTTTGATTATAACATTTAAAAACAGACTGTCAATAAGTCGCACTTAAAAGTCAAACGTAATTTATCCTTGGAGGCGGTGCTTTTTATTTAATCTGCTTTGGTACCAACTCATATAAAATAATTTTTAACATTTTTTATGAAATCATTTTTAACTTTTTAAGTCGGTTTTTTAAGTTTCGATAAACTTATTTTATTTGTAGCTTTACCAACCCTAAACTGAAGATCCTCATTTTTGAAGTTTGTTAATAAGTAACAACAATTGTACACATCAAAGGAAGATTGATTGTTTGTACGATTTAACCAATAAATTAGTATTTATGGTGTAAAAGTATAAGTATGTACAAATATATATAAATAAATATATATAAACTTCTGATTTGAAACAAAATAAGTACTTATGCATTACCTAACCAGGGCAACTAATGGATTTAGATGGTTCACAAAGTACGCAATAGATTGAATAAATTACTGGAGGTCATCATTTCGCTCGTCCATCGAATTTAACGCCGTGACTTACGACACTCGACCTTGTCAGCTTCTTAGGCAGATTTTAATTTCTATTCTTAATTTAGTAGGTACCTACTTACTTAAAACTGGCAGAAGCGTTATTTTTATTTAATTATCTAGAGGTATATTATTTATATTTAAGTACAGTATATAATACAAAGTCTACCAACCAATCTCTGCTATAAAAAAAAAAAAAAAAAAAAAAAAAAAAAAAAAAAAACCCGCATTAGGCCAGCGTGGTAGACTAAGGCCTAACCCCTCTCATTAGTAGAGGAGGCCCGTGCCCCGCAGTGGGACAGTAATATTACAGGGCTAATATTATTGTTATTATTTATATAATACAAATACTATGCAACAATGCAAATTTATATAATACAAATTCCTATTAATCTAAAATATCTTTTCAATAAGTTTGGTTAGCAATATGAGATATGAAATGACCACGGCATGGTTTTCCTCAGATATATTTGTTTATATTGTACATGTGTTATCGGTAATTCATTTGACTTGCATTTCATCATCGTATTGGAATTGCCCTCCGGCTATCGAGAATTTGATTTTATAATATTTATGCTTACTAAAGACTTATTTATTCAGTAATATCAATTTATCTTATCATATAAACGTCGTCTACTTCATAATCACTACATACGGAAGAACTCAATGAACAATGTAGTGACCGTGACTGTATCTGGGTCAAAAATTACGCCTATATTTTACTTTATGTGACTACTAAGTAAAGGAAGTGATTCAACAGTTACGCACAAAATAAATAAAAGGCGAGACTGCTGGCAATGTATTGTGTAAACGACCTAGTATGACCAGCAATTTAATGTGACACAAAAGCTATAAATCGTTTCTAAATGGAACATACAGTTAGCCCATTGACACTTTTGTTATTCAATTAGCAATTTACTATTTAGTAATTAAAAACTAGTGGCAGAAGGTGAGTCAAATTGTCGCCTCCTTGGTCTAGTGGCAGCATAGATAGACTGTGGACCAGGAGGTCATCGGTTCGATTCCCAGGTCGGGCAAAGTAAATTTTCTAATTTAATTTACCCGGGACTGGATCCCTCAGAGGGGGTTGACGTCAGACAGGCAACCGGTTGTATAAACTAAGCCAAATCCTTTCTGCAACATACTTGAAAAAGTGTGTTGCGCCGACCTCACATTAAGGGGGATAAGGGCAGGTAGAAAGAAAAGAAGGTGAGTCAAATGTCTAGGGGAATGTGATACTTATTTCTCTCATTTAGATACTTCCTGTGTAGTATCTAATTATTATGCCAAAAGCTTGCAAAGGTAATTCGGGAGGAGTCGTCCCGTCGACATTGCACGGAGCGAGTAGCAGTGTCCAGTGTCGTAACTATACTGTTGGGGCCCCTGGCTAATTTATCCGATAGGGCTCTTTTTTGGCTGATGCCTTTTTGCCGACGTTGAGGCGCGTTGGATTGACGGTTTTTCTCCGGGGCTTCTTTCCTGTCCGGGCGCCCTATGGTCGAAGGCCCGTGGCATTTTGCCCCGTATGGCCACCCTATAGTTATATTACCCTATATTTCTTTATACAAATATCACAATACATGTCATTGTATTATGGGTATCTAGACCTGTCACAGATTGTTGGACTTCCAGCGCCAACAAATATTTATAGATTCTCTCTGAGGGAGCTTCGAACCCGCGGCTTCCATTTTCATTAACACACAAGTTCAAGCACACCTCTTTCGCTTCATCCACAGTCATCAGTCTTTTCATGCACGCTCGTCGGTTACGAGAACTTCTTATTTGTATCTCCATATGAATCAGTTATATTTATCGAAGGTTATACTGAATATGTTTTAATACAACTTCAAAGAGGTCATTTACACTTATTATGAACTTGGAGGTTTTGTATAAAGTTCGTTCATACCATATCAAAACAATGAATCAGACATTAGCACGTGGTTTTGGCTCCTTTCATACATATTTGAATAAAATATTTGCATATATTATCAAGTTGAATACCGTTAGAAGAAATTATTATTGGTCATACAAACTTACTGATTCCTTTGTAAAGGATAATAAATTATCACATAATAATATGTTAATAAAATGTGCTTCAGTATTAAAGTATGTTTAAATGTTAGCTATATGTAGGCAGTTTCTCTTAACACTTTCTATGTTTTTACCTAGGTGTGTGAACTCAAATATTAACCGTGAAGAAGGATATTTTTTCCAATTAGCATTGTTACTTAGCAATGGTGCGTGATAATACGTTGCCGTTGGACGTCCCCTCAGGCGGTAAAATTTGCATGAGCTAAGTGGGTCTGTGGAGCGTTGGCGGTCGCGAGACTGTATGATGCGCAGGCGCAGGCTCCGACAGATGCCCGTTACGGGGACATACTAACCTCGATATGCTCATACCAATTTTTATTTAACAACCGAACGAACCTTTAATAATAAAATAAAATTATATTTTTAGCAACAGTATACACCTTCACACGTGAGTGTCATGGAGATATTTACGCGGCGCCGCGCCGTCAGAAATGCGTGCTTTTAAAACAACAACGCGACGTTACGAAGAGAATACAAAAACGAAACTATAGTTTATGGGTAAACATTTATGTACATAAGCAGCAGAACGTTTATATTTATTGCTTACTAAAATTTGTGATAGCATATAAATAGTACTAGCATATAATATAAGTTGATAAGTTAATTTTAGTTAGGTCCCATTGTTTATTGCAAGTTCTAGGCCAAGATTTGAAAATAAAAAATGAGTGGACGACGTATTTGACAGGTTTATGTAAGTCTCGCCACGCACCTGCGATATACTCTCTTCATTTTAATGGGGTTTCGTGATTTGCTTGATATGTAGTTAACACAGTTTGGATCTTTAAAATAAGAAGAATTCTGTATAATAAATTTGAATTAGCCCGCACTGTGTCAATATCAACACAGGTCTGCTCAAGATCCTTCCACGAATCGAAATTCTTACTACTTATTTATACTTTATACGAACAAAAACATCTAAAGATTAAGAACAATAATTAATCAACAAAAATTAATAAAAAATAATTGTATTGACGTACTGTATTCATCCCTTAATGAATTTTAAGCCTACAATTCAAATTGTAGACAATGAGGTAGATATTTTAAAATATTTTAGTAAAATCTGATTCTAGTCTTTCTACTCGCCATTATCTCACCTTAATGTGGGATCGGCGCAACACACTTTTTCAAGCATGTTGCAGAAAGGATTTGGCTAAGCTTTTTTAATTCTAGTAACTATAGTAAAAGGTAATATAATGCCACACATACACTTAACTGAATAAGATTCATAACAAACGCTTATATTGAGTGTTCTTTATATGCACAATGAGTCGAAACCTTGATGACAATGATTGGTTTCAATTTAACATATGTACCCAACACTACAATACATAAAGTAATGAATGCAGATCATTATACGCAGACACAGCAACATAAATGGATCTTTGTTTTGTGCTCAATCAATTAATCAAGTTTAATTTATGAGGATGCTATCTTTTTAATGGTGTAACATTTTATTTGTAAGTTTTGCATACAAACTTACGTAAATATCGCGTTTGTTGGTCACATTACATGTTATCTTGACGAATTTCCAGTAGCCCGAGCACGAAAAACTAATGTAAATGTATACGAGTTCGCTGCGCACTGATGACGTTTGGTTAATATTTCATACAAATTTCATAGACGCGCATCGAGTTCGAATACATTTACGGTTGTCAGAAATTTTCCTGCTCAGGCCGCAGATCTACGTTTCACAACTTATGTAGTAAATAATGTTCGGTATACCTACTTTTAATAATATTTTTAATCAAATTACTGTTTACATACATATACTCACTGCCATCATTAAATGAGTAGAATATATAATCTAGGCCTTATAACTAGAGGAAATAAACTAACTATCAATTAACTTAATTAAAAAATTAATATATAAATGTGTGCTGCTCATATCCAAACATGCAAAAACACATTCGCACACAATAAGTATCGATGTGTTTTGGCAGCAAACAATGGCCGTATCAACGCGTGTCAACGGCCGACTCGCGATCACATACCTGAGCGCGCCCAAAATCTGAGCGATTCTCTGGCGATTACTCATTGACAGACACCATTCGTATTCACTGCACTTACTGAAACTTTCGAAGAGATCTATAGTTATTTATTTTTGCATTGTAAGTGTTTGCATTAGGAAATGACAAAGCGGTGGTCCGTGCTCACTACTCTTGATGTTGTACCTCAAGTTTTATGGAAGTCACGAAGATGTGTCATTCTTATGATATCAGAGAGGAGTTGTTTGTTAACAAATAGATAAGTCGTTAAAAATAATTTAAGTGTTGACTTAGTATTAACAAAACACAGACTACAGTAAACATGGTGTTTGGGGGTATTGACTGCGCCGTTCGACAGGATTGGCAGTCACATTGTTAGGATTCCCCGGTGGGAGAAACAAAGAGGCGCGCCGATGAAGCCACCGCTCGCCGGCCGCTGCCGCTCGGTGCCAGTCGGAGATATGTGTAAGCACACATTTTCATTCAATGCACGCCACCAGCCGCTGCCACCGTTCAAGGTCGCATGTCTTCGTCTCCCATCCGTACTGTGATTTCCACTCATACAATAATGTTAATACTAGTGACGACGCTTTTACATGAGAGTCCACGCTACATGTAGGTAAAGTCTTGTATCGGATGTGCTTTGTTTAAGATTACATTTTTATTATCCATATTAATGTAGATATTATGTGATGATGTCGTGTTTCGTGTCATACTTATCAAACGCGTTGACAATAAACAATGGACGAATAACCTTGCAATGAGGTGAGATAATGTGACGTGGGTACTGCTGGGGAGATAACGGGATTCTCCATCAGCAAATTAACAGAATTAATCCAAGTCGTGGAAATAACCTTTATAAGCATGTATAGTAGCGTAGTTCCACCTACAAATCTGTGTAATAAATCTTAAGAAATAATGAAATAAAAATATTTATTTAACTCTCTTAGAATAATCTAGGAAATCTTATTTATAACAGCATATAACTAAGTTGGGAATAAATTCTTTCTAGTTAAAAAAAAGTTTGGAAATATAAAGACATACAGACAAATTACAACAATAAATTAAGATGTTTGTTGGGATTTACTTCGTGTAATAACATTGGTTAAGGAAAACATATTATATTGAAACACATGACGGTAACCGAATGTTAATTTCATTTGTTTTGTTACAGATGTATCTTGCCCAGTACGGTTACTTGAGTCCAACGGTTCGGAATCCATCCAGCGGCCACATCATGGACGAGAGCTCTTGGCGACGGGCTATTGCAGAATTCCAGAGCTTCGCTGGATTGAACGCTACAGGTACCATTAAGTATAAATAATATATGGGTTATCGCGTTTTTGGTCTAGCGGCATCGTATCGTATATGACTGTGAGCCGGGAGTATGTGGGTTCGACACCCAGGTAACGCGATTATTTTAAAATGATTTTTCCGGAACTCGATCCCTCAAAAGGGGTTGACGTGAAGCAGGCAGCCGGTCGTAAAAACATTAAGCCGATTTTTTCTGCAACATGTTTAAAAATGTGGTCACCCCGTTAGAGAAGGATAAAATGGGCTGGTGGAAAGAAAGAGATCTTGGTGTGAAAAACTTTGAATATAAACCAGTTTTTGCCCTGTAAATAGATTATCATTCAAGAAAGAAAGGTTAAAGAAAGCTCGGGAGGTGAATTTGGTTCCTCGTATGAGTACTATTTTTTATTAGCTCTATATTTGGAAATTAGTGTAGGTAAGAGGCGTAAGACTATATGACACTTGTGACTTGACCGATTCCTATTTGTTCTCTATTCTCTTTTCGACCGAATTCCCAAAAAGGAGGTGGTCCTCAATTCGTCGGTATTTTTTTATGTATGTTACTCGATATCTCCGCCAAATCTGGACCGATTTTCAACATTCTTTTTGTGTTCGATAGAGCTTATTTCAAGGGTGGTTCCATATAAATTTGGTCATAATCTAAAAATTGGAAGTCGGTCAGTTAAGTTTTTAAACTTGTGATTATTGATACCTGATTTCGTTAAAGGTTCATAAATATTTTGTTTAAAACAATTTTTTTTTTATCCGAGCAAGGCAAAGTGGCCACACAACACCTGATGGTAAGCGATGTGCGGTCCAAAAATACCAGCCACCACCTATAGACCTTGTGTCCATCGGTGGCGACCAGTATCATGCCGGCCTGCATAAATGCTTCTTCACACTCCGTTTGAAGGACCCAATGTTGTAGGAGGGAGGGAATACGTATGCCAGCAAACTATTCCACAGTTTCACGGTACGACAAAGGTAGGAGTTACCGAACTTCTTAGTTCGGGTCGAGATAGTAGAAACCGCGAAGCTGTGGTTTCACAAGCCGGCACGCGTGGTTCTGTTAAGGAAGGGAGAGGGAGGGATGAGGTTGAACAATTCTTCGGAGCATTGCCCGTGATACAGACGGTAGAACACACTGAGCGAAGCGATATCTCGACGCAATTGTAGTGGTTCTAGTGTGTTCGTAACGTCTGCATCATCCACGATGCGGATGACCCGGCGTTGCAATCTGTCCAAAGCATAAGGCATAAAATCCTATTATGTGCTAACATACTAATCTCCGTTTTACTTTATAAACTAATACATACAAGTGATAACTTAAATAATTAGAAAGGAACGAAAAATATATTAAAATGAAAAAGGAATTGTAAAAAAGCAAGAAAGCCTTATGTTTTAAAAAACTCATTTACATCCGTTAAACCTTGCAAGCAATCGATTTGTCTTATTTCAGTCATTGGGCACTGACATAAATATTTATTTCACAACGTTACTAACAATAGGTTTCTACAAAGTCAATAGCAACTGCAGGCAGCCAACCCTGCAATAACGCCGAGATTACATCAATACTTATCTAAAGCGGCGTAAGTTCAGTTCTCCAACCTTAGATAAAATTGCGTCTATTATTTATTCCAATCTCTTACGCAGTGATTCCGCATCAGAAAAATGCTCTGACTCGTTTACTATGACCGTATATTTCTTGGATATAATCAGTTGACGTCATAAGGTGTTGTAAGTTTACATCCGGGCCTCCTTGACTTTAAATCCGTTGGAGCGTTGGCCCCTAAGCGCCAAGTTTTATAATTTTCAATTCGAAAATGTAATGTTTATCGTGATATTCACTTATATTGTTTTAAGTAGATAAGTTCCTTATTAAATTTCGGGAATTAAATATCCCTCTGGTGTCGTATTAATAGATTAATTAGCAGAAATTGTCCACATTCCCCGGTCTGAATAAACACACAAATCCTGACTTATGGTAGTCAATTGAGAGTTTATGTAATAGTGAGCATTAGTCACTATTTACCTATGATTCATATACGTATTTAAAAATCATTTAAACCAATGATAAATCGCAACCCTGGACCCGATCCGATGAGCGACCACCGTGGCTGTGCTCTGTAATTCAGTAACCTCGAGGCGACGGCTATTACGAGTCTGAATCGACAACACTATTCTAATCCCAAGCGTTTATTCAAAATACCGTAGAATTAAGTGGGTATGAGTTGAGCAGTGTTCACGCATGTTACGTGCCTTGACATATGAAGTAGTTTATTGGTCTTGAATATGACTGAAGGTAGTATTATTATGTAAGCAAATAACGCAGCGACGGCACACACACATGCATTATTCATCATCGGTCAGTGCACGAGTTGGGTTAGCAGTTCGTTACAAACATATGACTTGATTAGAACCTTAATGATGCCATTACACACGTACTAAATGTCTGTGGTAAATGATTGTTGTTTTTGTACGAGTAATGCTGCGTAAATTGACCGGCGTCCCTTCTAAACGTTTACTTAAAACTTGTTTTATTTTTGTATCACATTTGCAATTACAATATGGACTAATGAGTTGATCAGATTTAATTTGGTTACAAAATTGATTGGGCAGAATAATAATTAACATTGCATTAAACATACCAATAGAGTTGTAATTAACTAATTGCCAGTATTGCAATGTTCCACAAAAAACCTTATGTGTCTCTCACAGAGTATAATTATGTTAGAGCATAAAAAGTCGTTAACATTGCACGTACATTTCAAACAACAACACGGCATTAATCATGGTGTATAGCGACATCGGTATTTTTAACGTACAAATCATGGACTATTGTAAGAGGACCGACATATCAAAATTCCGAATGGTCGCTCACAGCTGAGCGCCCGCGTCGCGTCGTCGCGCGTCGCTTGGGTCGCTAGAACCGTTGTTCCTGTTTATTCAACGTTTTCCGCGTGCGGTTTTGGTCGCTGTGATTGTGTAATTACTTCCTTGTCATCAATTCATACAAAAAGTTCACGTCTTGCCGCTTGAATCTGAATGATGTTTTTTTATTATTAAAACATTTGAGTCAGGTATTTTTCCATTAGAATTTGTTCGACATTTGTTTAGTTGAAGTACTGAAATGGTAATCCCAATTAATTGCACCCGTTATTGCGAACGGAATTTTTTGCATGCATTTCCTTAAAGTATTGATTTATTTATTTCATTTTCCTTAGGTGAACTGGATGAGGAGACATCGAAAGTAATGTCATTGCCGAGGTGTGGTGTGAAAGACAAAGTTGGCTTCGGAGAGAGTCGTGCCAAACGATACGCGCTTCAGGGTAAGTCACATACACACAACATAACTAATGGTTTCCAATTAATCAATATAAAAGAGAGATAAGCTAGTTTATTAAAGTAGTTATATGGTAGTTGCAATACACATTCTTTGTTAAGTAGCATAATTATTCTATTCTCATACAAAAACACTTGAGAATATCGGACACCTAAGAGGTAAGATTTTTATTGTACAAATTACTTGGTGTCAATAATATCTATAAAAAAATAGTTAAAATAGTTTTATATTATTTTCGACCGACTTCCAAAAAGGAGGAGGTCCTCAATTCGTCTGTATTTTTTTAAGTATGTTACGCGATATCTCCCCCAAATGTGGACCGATTTTCAAAATTCTTTTTGTTTTCGATAGATCTTATTTCAAGGGTGGTCCCATATATATTTGGTCACGATCGGATTTGAATTCGATCCGTTAAATTTTTAAACTTGTGATTATTTATACAATAATGTACTTTGAATCCTTTAAAAATTCAATTGTCCCGTCAGGTTCAAGATGGCGCGTAAAGAATCTGACGTACAAGATCTCTAAATATCCGTCAAGACTGAACCACAACGAGGTGGACGCCGAGCTTGCCAAGGCTTTCTCCGTGTGGTCAGACTACACCGACCTCACCTTCACACAGAAGAGAAGCGGCCAGGTCCACATTGAAATCAGGCAAGTACCGAAACAATGTACTGTCTGGGGCAGCTTATGCGTCAGATGTATGCTTTAGTGATGCAGTATCAATGAGCTATAGCAACGGTCAGCAACCTTTTGGCAGGCAGGGGCCACAAGGTGCCAAAATATAGTAAAGGCGGGCCTCACCTCATATTTTCTATCAAGAATCTATAACATTTTAGATATTTATGACTAATTTACAAAGCAATCATGGGGCCACAAATAGGACATCCACGCGCCGTATACAGCCCGCGGGCCGTGTGTTGCCGACTGCTGAGCTATAGTATAGAACACTCGATGCAAGAGTCAGCAGGGTTACCACGACCTCTTATAGCAGTATTATTATAATCGTTCTTCGTTTGTTTTGTATGGGAATCGGTACAAGTAAAATTATAATAATACTGCTATAAGAGGTGGTGGTAACCACCCTGTAGTCAATGTAGCTCGGGTTATTGATGCTGATGATTTACTAACACATTACAAATGCAAGTGTATCGATGCACCCATTACATACTGGATTTTCACACTATAGTCGCGAGTTAGTCTGAACATCATCATACGGGATTACTTAAATAATTACATTTAGGTAAGCATAAATAGGTAAACCATTGTGGATTTAAAGGAATATAAACGTGAATAGTTCTTGGTTAAATCAATTTTATTATACTAGAAATGAGTGTGTAGTTCAAAAAATTACGAGGAAGGAAAGGTATATACGGAATATTATAAGGAAAAAAGAATCTGGTGAATATAGGTGACATGTAAATAACAATTTATGTGAGTAATAACATGGTGTTAGCGATACATCAGTTGCGTAACTAAACTCCGCCGTCATTCAGTTTAGTCATTTGCTACTTATGTCGCGGAGAGTTTAATAAAGGTTGTGGAGGTATGAGGTCAATAATTATACTATGGCATATAGCTACCGTTTGTACATAGGTAGCGTTAGAATATCACAACATGGTACCGAAATGAACTACATATGTGTAATACAGCCTAGAGTAATCTCCATATCTATTCCAGATATGTCAAACAAATATGTACACAGTTTTCAGTTATCTCTATTCTATTTGGTGATCAACAAGATAATTTTGTGCTATTGGCAGATTCTAACAAAGGAAATATTTGAAATGTTAGTATATTATATTTGTTTGAATTTCTGGTACAAGTGTAGCGATTATGCTTAAAAGATAATTATACTATATTAGGCAAAAGGAAATAATGTTGCTAATGGCAATCAATCAATAATATTCGGTACTCTACTGTATTTACTAAAAGCTTTTTCATTTTAAAATATGTATATAAATGTAAGGGAAAATATATTTCAAAATATAACAATTATTCCCTTCGTCGGCAAGACTTCAGATACAAACCAAAACTACATAGGATTTGTGTCCTTTGTAGTTTAGTTTAGTAGGAATAACATTCAAATTGCGTGCCACCTCTATATAGTGTCTTCTGCATTTGACACCTGACCTAACCACTAATATTATATTATATTGATATTACTGTTCAGCACTCTTTTTTTAAACATACAAACATACATAAGCTCACGCCTGTATCCCCGAACGGGTAGAGGCAGAGGTGGTCTAGCGAACTAGAACACCCAAATTTCGCCAAGCTTAGTTCCATCCCAGATGTGATAGGGGCGAGCCTATCACCATATCGGGCATAAATTCTAGACTCCGGGCTGATATGGAAAAATCCAATATCACTTTGCCCAACCTGGGGATCGATCCCGAATCAGGACGGTAGTCGTACCGAAATACAACCACGCTACCGAGGCAAATTTTTTTTTAAGGAATATATATATATTGAAATCTATAAATATGGAAATAAATAGACAGCCTCCGTGGCGCAATGGGCGAGTAGCCGGCTGTGAAGTGCGAGGCCGCGGGTGCGATTCCCGCATTGAGGCAAATGTTTGTGTGGCCTACAGATATTTGTTTCATGTCTAGGTGTTGTGAGACCGAAAGTCTCCCATAGTCTCTGATAGCCACGGTACAGGTTATACCTAGTGTGGGGTCAGGACTAGGTGTGTGACTGTTGGGTGTATTTATTTATTTATATATAATACATTTAAAATATACTTTTACTTGTTACAGATTCGAAAAGGGAGAGCACGGAGATGGTGATCCCTTCGACGGACCTGGCGGCACTCTGGCTCACGCTTATTTCCCTGTAAGTGGTTCAATTTTAAATAATTTAAACATAGCAGGAGGTTTTTAATTCATTCATATTTAAAGTGTGTTACACGAAAGCTCCGGTAAATTTGGACCGACTGAAAGTTCTTTTCCAAAGCAATGGTAATATAAATAAAAGTGATAATAATATATATTATCATTGAAATAAAACTATTCTTACGGATTCTATCACGATTAGGTTTTAATTATTATTCCCGACGTTTCGAAGGCTTTGCAGTCTTCGTTGTCACGGGTCAGACTCAACTCAATCGTGATAGAATCCGTAAGAATAGTTTTATTTCAATGTATAATATTCGCGTAAACTTAAGAAATCAGTATATATTATCATTACATATTTTCGCACTAAACATATTATTCTGGAATATTATAATTGTTTGATTCATTTTAATTATCCCATCAAAGTTCATCCCTTGAATAACTATTTCATAATCTCTATTACAATATAATTGGGAACGGATGCGACACATTTTCCCCGTTGCATAGAGAAAGTGTGTAATACAATAATCATAAAATTCATTGTGATGTATAAATTATAACATTTTATTGTGTGCAATAGTGTAATGGCAATAAGAATGTGTGTGTTTGTGTGTAGGTGTATGGAGGTGACGCTCACTTTGACGATGCTGAGATGTGGTCCATCAACTCCAAGAGGGGAACCAATCTCTTCCAGGTAATATATTAAAACAACATCACTGTTTAAAGCAATTACAGTTCTAAGGTTTATTTGAAAAATGATTTTAAAAAGCCCTCAAAATATGTTTACTCTTTGTATTGTTCGTTTCCAAAACTATATGCAAGTATTTTTTTTTTTATTTCACTTAACTTTTCGATTTAAAAGGGCATTTTCTGTATTTCACTTGACTTGCATTTCTCGTGCACAATATGTTCACTTTCTGGTTTATTATAGTGTGTTTTCAAATGTTCCAGGTGGCGGCCCACGAGTTCGGCCACTCGTTAGGTTTGTCCCACAGTGACGTGCGCTCGGCCCTCATGGCGCCCTTCTACCGCGGATTCGACCCCGCCTTCCAACTTGACCAGGACGACATCCAAGGCATACAGGTAACATCATTTTTTCCAAATCTATCTGCAAATCTAGTTTCATGTTCTCATTATAAACCACAACAAACAAATTGGTCCCGGGATTAAAGTATGAACGGGATCCCGGGATCAATGAATATTCGATGTTATATCATGATCTTTACACATATTTTCGGTTTTTTACTCAACCTAGCTTTTGATTAGTTTCATAATTTTGAGATTTCTACATGTTTTTCCCGACACCATGATTCTTATAATTCATTTATTCGTAGGCTCTGTACGGACGCAAGACCCAAACAGACATCGGTGGTGGCGGTCTGATCCCGTCGGTGCCGCGCGCGACCACGCAACAACCCTCCGCAGAAGACCCCGCGCTCTGCGGTGACCCCAGTTTCGACACCATATTTAACGGAGCTGATGGATCCACATTCATCTTCAAAGGTACCGTGATGATGAATTAACTAGCTGGTGCCCGGACTCCGTATGCGTGGAAATTTATTTTCCGGGATAAAAGTAGCATATGTGTTAATTAGGGATGATCGATATTCATCGATGTTTAATAAACATCGATATTTAGCTGGAAAATATCGATGTTTTGACATCGATGTTTTGATTTCGATAACATCGATGATCGATGTTATGAGGATAAAATATCGAAACGTCAATATATTCTTTAAGACCATCTAGCATTGGATGGACTAGCTAGGGACTAGATAACTATGAGTTCAGCTATTTAGGACTAGATAACACTGATGAACATTATCGAAGTAAGCCATACAAATAGATTTTGTTTGTATTTCAATGCACAGACTAAAGGGAAATCACCTGAAAAAGTTATTTTTTTACAGACTGTGCCCAAAAAATACTGGGAATGTTAAAAGATTTCCTGTATTGTGTTTTCAATAACAATAAACACATAAATTAAAAAATAAGAAATTATTAAAAAATAAATGGAATACACAGTTTTATTTGCTACAGAAAACATCGATGTTTGGATATATCGATGTTTTGCTATCGATGTTTATCGTACATCGATACTTTTGAATCGATGTTAGCATCGATGTCAACATCGATGTTTTTCTAATATCGATCATCCCTAGTGTTAATCCAAGGAGTCAGTTACTTCCATATCGAATTTCATTAAAATTGCTTCAGCCGTTTGGGCGGGAAAAAAAACACACATAGACACTCACAATCTTTCGGCTTTATAATATTAGTCTTATACAGTGGTGATAGACTTGATGTCCAGTTATCCTTTTATAATATTTTATCGAAGCAGTTACTTGCGGGAAAATAGCTCAAATATTATTATTTTTATTGACAAGCGACAGCCACAGACCTAAACATGATACACGCACTTAAACTATCGACCGACTTCAAAAAAGGAGGTAATCAATTCTGTATTTTTTACGTATGTTATGGATGGAAATTATTGTGTTCACCAGAGCTTATTCCGAGCGATGTCCCATATTTCCGTCACGATCGGATAAATTTTGAAGTCCGTGTTTGATTATAATTTATCATGTTATCATTAAATTGTAATTATTTTTGCAGGCGAGCATTACTGGCGACTGACCGCGGACGGAGTGGCGGCAGGATATCCCCGCCTGATCTCACGCGCGTGGCCAAACCTGCCCGGCAACATCGACGCCGCTTTCACTTACAAAAATGGCAAGACGTACTTCTTCAAGGGCTCCAAATACTGGCGTTACAATGGACAGAAGATGGACGGCGACTACCCCAAGGAGATCAGTGAAGGTACGACAAATAAAGCTATTGAGTTCGAATATTAATAATAAAAAGTTTATTTCTCTTTACACGACATAGGTACAATTAATACATTTACAATCAGCCATAAGGTAATAATTACAATTCAGGTAATATGTATGTACAATACATATGTACAGTACATGATGTACAATAACTATGCAGCCTCTATTGCTACTTACACACAACCCACTCATGGACATTATTTCTCAACTCTTCATTGTTCTGACTTTCACAATAGATCTGTTATCCACTTCTTATGCTCATGTCCACGCATCATTCAGTAAGCGGTAAATATGTCTACCAGGTAATTCTACTGAAGTAAATAATACATAACTTCAAAGTACAGCACCGATGTTTGGTTTAAAACATTTTAGGCACAAAACAAGTTTTTATGCGAAAATGGTTCCAAAAATATGAGTGTCTATGACCTACGTCTCTTTACGTCCTTTGTCATAATATTTTATTGAGGTAATTGCATCTAACTTGACCCACCGTTGTTAACCTTATATGCCCTTAAAAGGTAATAAATTTGAAAGTGACCTTCAATATTTATGGTATGAATAAAATTACAATGCTCGTCAAGTCTTTAATGCAATTGTAAAAAAGTTCAAGGACGGTAGACAAAGCAGTAAAGCTGGTGACTTGCAAGTATGAACTCTACTGAAGTCACTACAGAACACCACGCATAATCCAAATGTCCATGACTCATTTATGGCTGTTTTCACATTTCTATACTATTAAATACTATGATTAATTTTTGGTGTAATGTGTATAATTTAACTATGTAATGGGCCGACTTGACTGTAATTGCACTACTTCGCAAAAAACGACTTGTAGAATTATTTTGTTGTGGCCTTTTATACGACCAGTTTGATTACTGGAAATTATGCATACATTTAATAATCTGTTACAATAATCCTGTAATACTATCCCACTACTGGGAACGGGCCTCTCCTGTTATAAGAGAAACACATCAATTTAATTTATATAAACATAATAAAACATAAGCTCACGCCTGTATCCCCGAAGGGGTAGTCATAGGCGCACTAGCGAACTAGAACACCCACATTTCGCCGAGCTTAGTTCCGTCCCAGATGTGATAGGGGGCGAGCCTATCGCCATATCGGGCACAAATTCCGGACTGATATGGAAAAATCCAATATCACTTTTTATATAGAGTATATTATTTTCTTATTTGAGCCACATTGCTTTCGACAACCATACAAACTTGACAAAGTGGTGGGCCAAAAAAGGGTCAAGACCTACTGGAATAGCTAGCCGTTGATGTAACCAAACGGCTATCATATCTGATGACCATTTAGCCCGTAAACAATAAAGGTACTTTATGTAAAATGTACCTACCCTTAAATCTGGATTCATGCCTAATGGCGACTTGCAGCACTCTTAATAATGTAGAGTTAAACCCAAACTCGATATATCCCACAGCTCACTCCTATCTTTAAATCAAGATGTGGGATAAATAGAGATTTATCGCAGTGCTGCAAGTGTCCTTAAGTGTCGTGCTGCAATGACCAGTCTTAGAAAACTTAGAGAAAGTACGAAATGGAAACCACTTCTATATCTACAAATACAATTACTTCCAGGGCGCATTATTAAATAATGAATAATTAATTGCATTCTTTATATATTTTAATCATAACTTTGTATTATTAGGTTTCACTGGAATTCCGGACAATATCGACGCGGCTCTCGTGTGGTCCGGGAACGGCAAGATCTACTTCTACAAGGGCTCTAAGTTCTGGCGGTTCGACCCGGCGCAGCGTCCCCCGGTGAAGGCCACCTACCCCAAGCCCCTCTCAAACTGGGATGGCATTCCGGATAACATCGACGCCGCATTACAGTACACCAATGGATACACATACTTCTTCAAACGAGGCTCATACTGGCGGTTTAACGATAGAACTTTCAGTGTAAGTAATTGTGCAATTTCATAGCAGCTGTGTTTAAAGTTGCGACGAAACTTCTATTGTACATAAGACGGCAGCAATGAATGAATGTTGTATTTGGTCAGCATGGTAGACTAAGTCGTAAAGTGTATCATCAGAGGCCCATTATGAACTTGGCAATTCATTGTAATTCTTATGTAAAATGTGTCCTTGGTCTAGTGGCATATATGCGCTATGGACCGGGTGGTCCTGGGTTCAATTCACAGGTTGAGCAAAGCAATTTTTCTAATTTGATTTGCCCGGGACTATATCTCCCAGAGGTCAGGCAGGCAGCCGGTCGTAAAAACTGAGCCAAATCTTTTCTGCAACATGATGATGAAAATGTGTGTTGCGTCGACCCCACATGAAGTTGGGATAAAAGCAGGTAGAAAGAAAGAGTAATTTTTATGTAAAAACATCATAACGCAAAAAAAAAGATTACTTATAATGTCTTATAATACTGTCCATTAACCATTCTCTTTTGAAAACGTTTACGACGTGTCACTGTTACACAGTATGGACTGTATAATTGTTTGTTGCACAGGTGGATGCCGACAGTCCGCAGTTCCCTCGGTCGACTGCGTACTGGTGGCTGGGATGCAGCAGCGCGCCGCGCGGCACCGTCGGAGGTAACGCGCGGCTCGAGCACGCCACATACCGCGACACCTCGCGCGACGACGATGACGTCGGCGACATCACCTTCGACGCAGGTACAGGCACCCGCCGCGACACACTACACCACACATCACATACCATACACTACACATGGCCGTGACGATCACCTTCCACAAAAAATATTAAAAAAGTATATCGCCCACCTTGGTCAAAACTCTACAACAGAAATATCATCATTCATTCAGCTATGCTGCAATTAAACCTAAACTGTAGGTACTGCAGTGCTAATTTTAAAAGAGGGACAATATGTCGGAACAATATCTACACTACTAATATAAACGATTTATTATATCAATATTTTATAAAGCCATAATTATATAAGACTTATGCCCGAATACTGAAACGCAACTCAAATGCATATAAGATCACAATGTCGATAAGTGGTCAACTATATTCGGGGTTAAAGTTATAAATGCTAATATATCTTCTTACATTTTATACAAGTAAACACGGCCATGTGTACAGAGCATTAAACACCGTTCATGTGACAACATAGTTGTAACAATTAATTCAAATCGATTGTAAAGTAAACATAACATAACATAAGCTCACGCTTGTATCCCCGATGGGGTAGGCAGAGCATAACGAACTAGTACACCCACATTTCGCCGAGCTTAGTTCCGTCCCAAATATGATAGAGGGCGAACCTATCGCCATATCGGGCACAAATACTAGACTTCGGGCTGATATGGAAAAATCCAATATCACTTTGCCCGACCCGGGGATCGAACCCACGACCTCAGAACCGTAGTCTTACCGAAATACCACCACGCCACCGAGGCAGTCGTCAGTCGTCAGTTGTAAAGTAAAATGTGAACAAAAGTAGTTATATTACATAACATAGTAATTTTAAGTCGTGATACTGCGATAAACGTCTATTTAAAACGTATGCCGTTTTCAACGGCAACATAATTATTTATCCACAGTTTTTTTTTATTGCTTAGTTCTTAAGGGCGACTTGCAGCTCCACGATAAAAGTCTGTTTAGACCAAATCTTGATTTAAAGATAGGAGTGAGCTGTAGGATAACACGAGATAAGGTGTAACTCTAGATTAGTAATAGCGCTGCAAGTCGGCCTAAGTGTTTGTGTCACAATATAAACAAGACGGTTAAGTGTTTGGTTTTATAGTAACGCTATTTGCGCTATTCATTCGTGCGTATCAATGATTTGAGGTTTCAGTTTACTTTTATTACTTTAATTTTATAATATTATTATGATTTTACGTCTGTTGAACATTTATAATTTTTCTAAATTGTTATTTACGTTGTCACCTGAATGAAGAACCTACACATAACGACAAAATATTTTATGATTCAGTAATTTCATATTGATTTTTTTATAAAACAAAATTACGTAATTTGACTAAATTATAATTAAACTTTGACCTTATATCGCAAAATAGTATAATCGATTCAATGGCAGGACTATTATATTACTAGACATACTAGACATTATATACTACACAACACAAAGGGATTATAAAACCGTCGTCGTCCCACTGTTCAATGTCCGCTCTTGTGTCTCTCTGTGTGTGTCTGTTAGTGTTTCAATCTCTTTTTGTTATGTTTTCTATGATTATCTATTCTCTGAGTTCAAATTACTTGTTGATGTCAATCTTAAGTATGTTCATTTATATCGTGTTTAATGTAATTACTGACATATACATCTTTATTTTCAGTTACTAATAATTAATAACTAGATTTATTCTTTCATTAGATAACTCCATAACGTTCCAGCTGTCATTGGCAATGACTGCTTCTTTACTAACAAATAAAGCTTAATTATTAACAATACTAACCGCACGTAAACGCTCTTTATGAGAAATGTGCATTGGTGTGGGTTGTTGTTTATTGCAGTGGAAGACGGTGATGGTCCCAGACCATAAACAACGCGGCTTCGGGTGCCTGTACCAGTAGCGATAAAATGAAGCATGAGAAATACATTTCGAAACAGACCATGCTCCATTTTATTTCACAAATAAAATAATACACACAAATAATCATAATGATTTTAATGATCACCACGATTTTATTGAAGTAACCACGCAGCGCAATGCAATTGCAGAATTTGCACCGGCACTGTAACTTTTTTAAAGCACAAAGAAGTTTTGGTTTGAAGCACCTGATGGTTGTCTAGATATGTAATCAAACAATTATTGATACTATAACTTTCATTCTATTATAAATATACTTAATAATTATCTATTATGGGTAGGAAAAGCGTCTAACCAAAACTTTAAATAGAATTAATGTTTGTTTTTAAACCACCAAAATGATCACAGCACTGTGTCTTTTACAAAGTTTTATCGCACCATAGCAAGATGTCTATTAAGATATTTATGGCAAATCAAAGGAATGTCGGTGGAATCATCTTCACGTTTCGATGTGTGTGTGTGTTTTTTTCTAGGTGTAAAATCAACCGCTCCCAGATCATTCTTCTGGTTCAGGAAATAACCTCCGATGGAGTTCCTGAACATTGTACATACATTAAAGAAAAGACTCAATTAGTTACGTATACATAAGAGTACCAGTGAGATTATGAAGGATAAGCGGTGATTTTAGTACCGGCGAGCTTTTCACGCACGGCCTGTACGTTCAATTTCATATCACGTTTGCATGCTTTAAATATTTGTGTACAGTCCTATGATTGAAATTATTCGCTTCGGTAATTTTCATCATTTTGAAAATTTGAACATGTGACGATTATGCAATGTAGTCGCACGTTCAAACTAATTCATAACGGAGGTTGCCCAAGCGCATAATTAAAATACTAGTATCGTACGAACACTTCCCATTAGTGCGGTGATGGATACGCTTGCATGTCTGCACGTCGCCTGTGGTGAAAACGCTTCGCTTATAGTTTTATGGTGTGGTTTAAATTAGATAAGGGTGTTTGTCGTAGTAATGAAGGAAATATTACGTTTTTTATGCTAGGTGTTACTATGCACGTACAATATCAATCATAATACAAGCGCACGTTTCAAGCCCAACGGAGTAGGTAGACCTGTGACTAGTACAGCCACCTTTATGGGATCCTATTTCTGTGCCACGAAATCATCGAAAGTCAATTCCGGGCAAAGTCAAGTAAATTCCAACTTATACGTGTTTTTTTTTATCCAATTTTTACAATTTATGATTTTTTGACAACGAATTATTACTCATCTCTTGGCTTGTGAGCCTGGGTAGCCTACCACTAGACCAGTAAAGCCTTAAAGAATATTCATTAATATGCATATTTCATCTTTTAAATTTTCTACAATCTGCTTTTACAAAAAAAGAAATGAAATTTGTTACAGCTGTATTCTAAGTTTAAAAAAAAATCTTCATTAGGAAAATTTTATTTTGATTTCATTATATAACAAATCGGAAGTTAATTACAAAATATTAATTTATAGGTATCATCAAGAATAAAATAAAAGTAATCATGTTGACAATTTAATTTAGTCGCAAAAATAAAGATCAGAATACAACAGTTCCAAATGTAAGCTCATTATTTTTCTTAGTGTGATGCAATTTGTAGACACGTTTAATTTGAAGCACAAACATCAATAAAATGTAAATGAGTGTGACTTTATATCGAGATATCCATTTAACTGTAACCGGGATATTAGGTTATAGTTTTACTGATGTAACTAACTGTGTAGCATGATATCATTAGATATAACGCATATTAGTATTATTACATTTATTTTTACTCCAATTCACTGTAGTTACTATTATTTTATTTTTCAAATATATATTTCTATTTGTTTTAATCCATATCGTAAATTAGTCTAATACAAATAATGCATGTTAAAACCACGAGTCACGTAGATGTAAGGTGTATATTGAGTAGTCTGTAGTGTAGTTTGCACCTTCGGGTCTCGGTTTCGGTGGAAAAAGAATTCAATTTAAAAACAAGTTAATGTTTCAGTTGTCAACGTTCAGTCGGACGGGGCCCGTCTCTAGTATGTCGTTCACATGTGGCTCTCGGCCGCTTCGTATAATAAGGAGGGCACGACACCTCCGCCGCGACACCGATCACCCGCATCTGTAGGTTTCTTTTTGTTTTCATTATGTTTTTTCGCCGTGATTCCATATTAAGTACTAATATTGCAGCTTTTATGTCCAATTATTTTAACGGGATTCACGGTCATTGCGTCCATTCACGTTCATTGTTGTCATAACTTTCTGTATTTATTTGGCACCCGTTTAGTATTGTCACAATACGAATGAGGCACGTAGTTCACGAGTCCACTGTGGCACGGTGTGCGTTGTGTAGAGTGCACAGTGCTCACCGTGGTGTGTTGTGTGTCAACAGACAGTCCGGAGTCGGCGGGCGACGAAAGCACGGGGAGGGCGGGAAGTGGCGGCAGCGGGTCGGCGCGTGCGTCTCTCTCCGCGGCGGTGTGGTGCGCGCTGGCGGCGACGCTCGTCGCGCGGCGCCTGACGCACGCCTAGCGACCAGCGGCTCCCAGTGTGTGTCCTGTGCTCTGTACTGTGTACTGTACTGTACTATGTGTGCCTCACGCGTTCCATACACGATGTAAACGAACGTGATGCTGTGATGACGAGTGCGCGTTTTACACATTCGCGAGAACTATATAATTTAATGCAAAGTCATAGTTTTTATACTTTAATATAAATAGATGATGTAAGATCGAGTGTGATATTGACGTAAGCAATGATTTTTTATATTAAATATTTAAAGTATAGCAAATGTGTTTTTATTTGTGGTTGAGGGGTTTAGGGCGCTGCCCTAGGGTGCCGCGCCAAAGGACGTTCAAATGATACTCACGTTTGTATTTTTAATCGGTTTATTTAACGTTTTCTGGTTCTCCAATAATTTTTCTTAAGTTAGTAATTACAAGTTTATATGACAATATTTTTCGTTTTTATTTCATTTTCATAAACGCATTTTTTTAATAAACATTTCCACAATTCATCATAACACGGTCGTGCGACCTACTGTCTCAATCGTTCTAACTTTTAGGAAAAATGCAAATAATATTAAATTTCAAAATCTGTCTACGATTATTCGAACGTGATTAATTTTACTTCGAATGACGAACGAAGTCTACGCGCGGTGTCGTGGGCCGTGGCGGAACGACTTGCGGGCCGCGGGCGGGCGCGTAGTCGCATACTGCAGCGGCGCGGTATGGCCTACGCGGGCGCTACACGGTCGCTACGACGCTCTACGGCGTAGGGCGCCATAGCGTCCGCCCCGTTTGCCCTCGCCACCCTACACCACAAACTAACGGATTGAATAATCTTTTAGAAGGCGTAACATAAGACTTATTACACGATTACTACTCGAGAAACACCTACGACACATCCTAGATCATATCAATATATTGCACTCGCTCTGTGGCAGTGAACGTCGGCGCCGCGAGCCGCGACCGAGCGGCGCGCCGCGATCGCCGAGGTGTGCTTACTTCAATAATTATTTATCAGATAAGACTTTATACTACGCTACGTCTCTCACTATCAATTAGGCAATTTTACGTTATTATTAATAAAGATTAAAATTATGTCGAAGCGGTCCTGTGGACAGATCCATCGTTTCATTTGATATATGTTTCTTTAAATACGCAACACTTAATACTTACAATTTACTGAAACAGTAAAAATAACATAAGGAAGTGTTTCAAAATTCCCTCGTCATACATATATTTATATGATCTAGAACTCATTAGGAATAATGGGAGCGATGCGACGTCATCACAGTACTATTACGAACTAAACTCATGCGCCATTCACTCTTAAACTATTAATAGTTCTTCGAAATGTATAAAAACGTACGCGACTTTGACGACAACTTGGTCGGACTAAACAAACATTACTCGTTTTACGTTTCGTGAAAGCGAATGCTTCGGATCCACTGCACGGTACAGCTAGTGGCAACACAACGAGACGATGCGACTTTAACTTCGCAGTGTGACCGAGATGGAATAGCCGACAGCCGTGTGCCGTGCGTGCACCGTGTACTCGTACCAAGTACTAAAAAAAACATGTATTTCTGTTCCAATGAAAATAACGCTAAAGTACATACATCGCATTTATACTAATTTAAGACAACGGACATTCGATCAAGAAATTAGTTGATAGAGCCAGATATTTTGAAAAAGATATCATGTGTCGATTTGTGTTTGACTACATGTACCTTACTAGTTCGCCTTCGTGAACGGAGTACCTATTCTATTTTATCATAAGAAATAAGGCCATCATTTAAGGTTTACGGCTATCCAAGCGTTTCAAATGAAACGGAACAACCTGATACAGCTAATAAAGTAACGCCAGTACTATTACTATACATTTTATCAATCAAAATATCTGATGTATCAACTTATTTCTTCGACATAAAAACTGAAACATACCTATATAATTCGTATAGGTGAAATGTAAGGAGAATCTTTCGGGGACATAAACACGGACTGTAAAAATTGCTTACAGTGGTTTAATATAAAATTACAAACTAGTACAACACATTTCAACTATAATATGATTTTAATACATACAAATTATTACAACTAACACCTCTTCACTACGTATCCGTAAAATAGAAGGCCATATGTACTATTGTATTAATGTCGTTTCATTTCAACGGGACTTGGGAGTAAACGCATCGTAACTTTCCTGACTGTAAATTGTATATTAAAAGGCGAACATTAATTTTAATCTCAATATATTTTAATGACTGTTGCTAAAATTTAAATATTTGACAATTATATTCCACATATTCGTTGAGTTATTGAGTATTATATTATTATATTAACTGGCAAGCAGTAAATTAGTAAAACGGCGTTCATGTTTTATATTCGTTGTTTCATTGATTATTTGATTGTGGTATTACAACCCTGAATCTATGGATCACAGATCGCCACTAATTTATAACCATTTTCACTCGAACATTGACACACTCAAACGTTGGGTTTTGTGTTAGATGACTTACATTATTAAATACTTCTATGACCTTATGGCTTATAATTACCAAAATTCAGCGTGCGTCTATAAATATATCATGGAATATCCCGTAATCTGTGACATTATCAGATCAAATAATGTAATACGTTGTAAAATACCTATTATAGGTATATTGTTGCTAATGCGCACAAAATGTATGTTTGACTAACAAAATCTTGGGCCAAAAATTGTTGCAGTTATATAGCTTATATTAATTTGTGTAACGAGTAGTGTATTATTGCTTGGTATCAAACGTTCGTCTGACATTCATATACTTGTTGCCAACAAGTCAACATTTGAGATTCGTACGTATTTACAGGTACTGTTTATTTAGAATATGTTGTTTCAAAATTATCTTATAATTATTAATTAATGTCCGTGCATTAATGCATTAACTCCTATATACCACAATCAAACTAAACATTAGACGGTAACAATCAACATTGAAATAGATCTGCTCTTTTCATAAGATTATACTGATATTATTGGTACGACTGAGTTATTTGTCTGGCCAAGAAATAACATATAGCTCTCCTAATCTAAAACGACGCGCGCTATTCATCCGCATACCATGCATCTTGTATAAAATACAGTCTAACTTGATTGATAGCGTACGTCTTTTTAAATTTTAACGATATAATTATTATTTTAATAATGGTAACAAAATCGCCCCGCGATCAATCAATACACGTAAACTTGACATGCGTGCGAACTGTAATATAAGTATTTGATTCTCATGCTTTTATCTATATCAAATTATTTATAATATATGTCTATATTGGAACTATGTAGAAGGCTAAACTTTGGTGTTTTGCTTACATTTGTACATACTATTTAATGATATTAATGTAAATATTGACTATTTGTGGACGACCCCGAAAGCGATTTCCTTTTTTGTTTTGTGCGCGTGTGTGACAGTCAGCATTTCTGACTTGATTTGTGAAAGACAATGCAAGAATAACTAAAAACGACGCAACTAATTAATTTCTATCCACGTGACGCTGTACAATATTATAAACTATAAAAGAACTGAACGCGAGCGGTTGGTAACATAATATACTTAGAACTGAACATTTATAACCCCTTAACGATATGACGAGTTAACAAATATGAATTCAGTAACTGACGGAGATCGAAATCACCTACCTTCATAGTTTTAATCATTAACTGACCAGTTACAGTTTACAGCTAAATACATAAGATTCCGTACACTGCTTTACATATTCAGCAATCTTCATTCATATTATTTGTGCGTTAAACATTTACACATTATTTATGTACATCAAAACATACGTATATTAAAAAACATAATGTACACACTATCACCAAACGTTTAACGAAACATTTAAAGACACCCACCACTAAACCTAGAAAGAAGGGCACTGTTATATGCATCAAGGAGCGCGAGAAGCGCGTGGAGCGAGCGGCGCCGCGTGCCACCGTGCACCTTGCATCGTACAATGCTGCAGCGCCGCGCCGCGCCGCGCCGCCTTCGCGCCGCCTTCGCCGACCTCATTTCAACTGTCAACACTCCTCACAGACTGAACACGAGCACAATACAAGGCCCGCGGCCACGCGGCTACGACTCCTCTTCACTGGTCATTGCTCGCTGTCAGCTCGAACCACTCATGGATAACTTCAAATTCAAATCTACACCATTAATTAGTTATTTCCTAATTTATTATTGCTAACATTTGTGTCTACAAAATGTAGTTAGTAAGAAATTATAAAAGACAAACATTTTAAGCTTAATCTCACTGTTGAGCGAATTGAATCATTTTTTTTGGATTGATATTTGGTAGTCATTGTTGGTAAACGTAGGCACTGGCTCACAGGAATCATGATTTTTTTATTTAATGAATTAACTCACTATATAAAACAAATATCGAAACTGTTCTCTTTTGGTCTTTTACTAACTACTCTAGTAGAATAGCGAACGATGTGAAAATATCAAGAGTGTAGAGTGATGACACACACAAAGAAGTGATGCGTGGTCAATGTGTAAGTTTTAACGAGTGCTCAAATTTGCTCCAATTAATTATTATGTTCTAGTAATTCATTCTCTATTACTAAATTTAGATACCTCAATAATAGTTTTTTTTACATAACTACACACACAATGCCCATGTCGCACGCAGGGCGTTGCGAATGGCGACGATAACTCGATGGTGCTTTTAATATAGGTACTCACCGTATTTAAAACTGCAATGCATCGCATAAATATTAATTTAATATGTGTCCCTTTGAGGTAGGTAAAAAAATTGAAAATCTATGAAATTGTGAATTAAATAAATAATTATTCTTATATACTTTAAGTTTATCCATGAGTTTTCCTTTTGTTCATGTGTAATTTAATTCTTTATTTATTATTTCTTAGAAGTGTAATGATCGATCGATTAATTATAATTAAAGTAATGGGTTCCTAATGCCTACGTTAAAATCTCTTCAAGAGAGTATGACTATATTTTTTTTATAGTTTTTGTGATATTTTAGATTTACCTGGAATCTGGGTTACCACGTTTAGTTTTACAAATGGCTTCACGATAAGTGCACTCATATTTTGTTCTTTTACGCTTTCACTTGGTATAAGTGAAGGCACTAGAGATCACGAGCGAATTAGAAACTCGACTGAAACAATAACGATTTATTACAATGACAGCTCCTGGTACTGGTACGGCTCCTTGAAAATACTATAAAAATATGAGGAAGTTCTCTGGCAGTGGTGAAGTTATAAGTGGCAAAGTGATATGAGGGTGATTTACGGCACTGAGCGTGCCGTGTGCCGTGTGCCGTGTGCCGTGTCACATGACGTCACGCGAGCCACCGACAGCACCGACAGACCGCGTCGAGCACCTGCGTCCTGCATCCACAGACATATACCAAACAAACAGTTCACTTTGGTAATCGGTTACAAAAACGAAACTCCTAAGAAGCGATAATAGACCTTTAGCACCTTCAGTGACGTTTTGCTAAGTACGGGATCGGTAACAACAAATAGATTCTGACATACAATGACATACATATATGTACACCATAAAAACGTAAAAAATAACTTACTTAATATTATTATCATTTACATTTCGAATACAACAACTACATCCCCGATGGAGGACAATATTCTCAACATATGGCCATTCAATAAAGTCTTAATAACTTTTATATTTGGTATTTATTGATCACATAATGCTCAACGTCTATAATTTAATAAATTTCAAAAACAAGACAAAGTAACCAACCACTTTACCTATACTTTGAGATAGTCTATACTAATAATGTGAGGTTTGGGTCATCATTACCATTACTCGACACGTTATACATATACATTTTATATATATATTTTAAAAATCAATTCATATAAAACCATTTCAACCACATTATAACTGTATTATATTGAATGATAATTCATAAGACGGATATATGCATATAACTTTTATTATATGCTTTAATCATATTTTATTTCTTAAAAAACAACAACTACTTTATTAATCCTATATTACGGTAGTCAATTTCATACATAATTATAGACCAACCACTTAGGCATTACACACACGGAGCGTCTGAGTCCACGTCGGTGGCGCCCGCGCCGACGCGACGGCGACCAGTCGCAGCGACACACTCGCGACGGTCGCGACACACCCGCGACACACACTCTCTAACGGATGGATGGAGTTCGCTTATCACATTATTTTTAATAATTAAATTAACCATAAAAATGTTAACACAAGATCTTGGTGGGACATGAATGAACGTGTTTGGAGTATTCCGAAAATAATAAGTGCAATCTGTATCGTGAAGTTAATATGTTTCGTACCTAGTGGGTACCTCTTCAACAACTGTACCTTCAAAATTAACTGAATTCATATGTTTATAAAAAAATATAGTTTCTATCATCAATCGCTATAACTTTAAAGATTTATTTAAATGTAATATAAATTACAATTATTTTGTAAGGCTGTTCAACTCGTATGTGGCGCTGCGCTGGTCTCATTCTAATGTGGCCGTCAATGTCGTAGTTTATGCAACATTATAAAAATAAATATCTAAAAAACAATCCAATATGTTAACTATTGTCTATATTATTTAAAGAATAAGACTTCAGCTCTATATTGGCTTGCTCGCAGAAACAAACAAGGTGTTATGTTTGCGACGTATACAATATGTCTGCGATTGCACAGTGCCCGACTCTGTTTTGTGCTTTATACACCACGCTGTCTGCCACTTATAGATATGAAATCTTTCCTTTTACTCGCACGTGTGAGGCGAGAGGCTGAATGTAATAAAATATATTTGGCATTTTCATGAATACATTTACTTGGCTATTTACGTTTTGGTATCTACACAATAATGTAGTCAGTATAAAAAGTACACCGCACGATCCCTACTATAGTTAATCCTCTTCGTATGAAACTATATAATATCGTACACTGATTGATATTCCGCAACATTAATTGATCTATAAGTGTTTCACTCTCAGCTTTATGAAATAATGCAATCGTTACATGTATGACCATTACATTATAAACAAAATGTGCTTAAAATTGACGTTACTTTATTAAAATTAAAATATGTTTGTATACTATGTTTGCATTTATTGACAATATGTGAACTGGCCGGAATGTCGGCTAACAGCGCTTCAAAATAAAATAATATTCCGTGAAGAACATTTAGTGTTTCTATATTTGAGGTGTACCGCACGATCTGCCAGGAATATTAACTTACAGTCTATATCGGTGAGGAGCTCGCGGCGGGGGCGGCGCGGCGCGCAGCGCGGGCATCTGGCGCCGCGACTCACATTCATCATCGAGCTCGTAATCGCAGGTAATTTATCATAAGTACTCGTACAGCACTAATAGAAGTTCCGATCGCAGTCCGGCGATCGCGGGACGTAAAAGTACGTCGCACGTTAACGTAAAACTATAACCTTGAATCGCGCACATTCACTAGGGCTGTGGAGGCGGTCCAGTGGGTCCGTAAGTGCATGGCTAATGTGAGCAGAAGCGCGACCGCCAACAGCGTCGGCGACGACGGATCACCGCTGCCCGCGCTCGCCGACCCGTTAGCCGACGCGGTCGCCGTTACCGGCGCCTGGTACGGCACGGAGCACGAGGGCACGCGCTCCTCCACAGGCGCGCACCGCTCGGGCTCTCGCAGAGGCACCTCGCTCAGCCCCGGCTCGCACTTGTGGCACAGACCTGTGTCGCAATACCAGTAGCAACAATCCTGCGTCCCGTAGTTGGACTTGTTGGCCTGTTCACCGGTTTCTGGAATTCTTGAATCTGGAAAGCAATAGGTAATTCACTTGAATAAATAAAATAATATCGCATTGTAAGAAGAACTCGAAGAAAATTCATTTAATTAAAACTAATTGCAAACAAAATGCAGAATATAGAGGTATAATTTAAATATGATGAATCACAAAAATAATATTGTTTTTTATCCGAACGAGCAATGTGAATAATTTAACAACTGCAGAACATCTGAAATAAGTTTATGTACATAATATTATGATAAAACGATTATACCAAGGCATAGGAATGTGGGTTCGCCGGCGTACTGTGTGGGATAGGCGGGTGCGCGATCCGCCGGTAGGAAGTATGGGCAGTGTTGCTCGACGAGTTGACAGACGGAAAGGCATGGCTTGAGCCGAAGAGGAGGCCGGCCCGGGCCGGCGGCAGCGGCTCGCACCCAGCGGCCGACGACACCACCGGAGCTACCGGAGCCGCCGAGGCCGCGCCGCCGGTCCAGGTGCCCGACGCGCTCGAGATGTCGCGCGTGCCAGCGCGCCGCGTGCTCGGCGGGCGCGCGCCGTGACCTCCCCTCCTCATCACCGCCCTCCTCCGCACCGTCCACCACCCACAATGGCACCATCATACTGCATGCCCAACGTCTATACGTTTCCTGGAAATAAAAATCATTTAACGTTTAGTTATTAACATTATTATCACACTATACCGATAAGACCACTTATTCTAGAATACTCTCCGCTAAGGTATTTTATTTTATTCTCATATTAAGTCGTTGATATGAAGTGATTCAATAATTATGTGAATATTAGCACAAGTATTTTATTCGAGGGAACACAACAATACAACAAATTACCAAAAAATACAAAGGATGCAAAATCTATATATATTTTTAAGAAACTATTGAAGAGCCACGTCTTAAAGGATTTTTTATTAATAGAACATTAAAACAACCTAAACATTTATACTAGATATAAAACTAGATTGCAAAACAATTATATGAAAGTGAGTCAAATTAGTGCTACTAACTTAAAATTATAACTTACTAGCTTTTGCCCGCGGCTCCGCACGCGTATTTTGTAGGGCCAACGAAAAAAACTTTTGATTTGTCGATCCGCCCTGTCGTTTAAGTCCAAATATGAGCGACCCAGATATCGATTTTAAAGTAAATCGGCCCAAAAACAAAGAAAAACAAAATGGCGGCCACTTTTGACAGGTTTGACAGCGGTTCTGTCGTTTGGAACCACGGCGTGACTCAGATATCGATTTTGAAGTCAATCGGCCCAAAAACAAAGAAAAACAAAATGGCGGCCACTTTTGACAGGTTTGACAGCGGTTCTGTCGTTCTGAACCACGGCGTGACTCAGATATCGATTTTGAAGTCAATCGGCCCAAAACAAAGAAAAACAAAATGGCGGCCACTTTTGACAGGTTTGACAGCGGTTCTGTCGTTTGGAACCACGGGGCGACTCAGATATCGATTTTGAAGTCATTCGGCCCAAAAACAAAGAAAAACAAAATGGCGGCCACTTTTGACAGGTTTGACAGCGGTTCTGTCGTTCTGAACCACGGCGTGACTCAGATATCGATTTTGAAGTCAATCGGCCCAAAAACAAAGAAAAACAAAATGGCGGCCACTTTTGACAGGTTTGACAGCGGTTCTGTCGTTCTGAACCACGGCGTGACTCAGATATCGATTTTGAAGTCAATCGGCCCAAAAACTAAGAAAAACAAAATGGCGGCCACTTTTGACAGGTTTGACAGCGGTTCTGTCGTTTGGAACCACGGGGCGACTCAGATATCGATTTTGAAGTCAATCGGCCCAAAAACAAAGAAAAACAAAATGGCGGCCACTTTTGACAGGTCTGACAGCGGTTCTGTAGTTCGGAACCACGGGGCGACCCAGATATCGATTTTGAATTCAATCGGCCCAGAAACAAAGAAACAAATTTTCAACCCCTATTTCATCCCTTTGTAGGATAAAAATATATCGCACCCCATTTCTGTCCTTAGGGCTAAAACTATCCTCATACCAACTTTCTTAAAAATCCGTTCAGCGGTTTCTGGATTCCCATAAAAACTTTCATCCCCTATTTCATCTAATTAGGGGTTGATTTAAAAAAGTAGCCCATTTGTGTCTTTAAACTCAAAGACATGCACTATCCCATACCAAATTTCGTAAAAATCCATTAAGTGGGCCTAAAATTCCTATACAAACGTTCATCCCCTATTTCATCCCAGTAGGGGTTGATTTAAAAAAGTAGCCCATTTGTGTCTTTAAACTCAAAGATATGCAGTATCCCATACCAAATTTCGTAAAAATCCATTAAGTGGGCCTAAAATTCCTATACAAACGTTCATCCCCTATTTCATCCCATTAGGGGTTGATTTAAAAAAGTGGCCCATTTGTATCCTTAAACTCAAAGATATCCACTGTCCCATACCAAATTTCATAAAAATCCATTAATTGGACCTAAAATCCCCATACAAACTTTTAACCCTTATTTCATCCCTATAGGGGTTTATGAAAAAAAATGAAGTACCCCATTTGAATCCTTAGGGTCAAATGTATCCTCATACCAAATTTCATCAAAATCCATTAAGCGGTTCCAAACTTCCCATACAAACTTTCATCCCCTATTTCATCCCTTTAGGGGTTGATTTAAAAAAAATAAAGTACCCTATGTCCGTCCTTGGGGTTAAAAGTGCCCACATACCAAATTTCATCAAAATCGGTTCAGCGGTTTAGACGTGAAAACGCCACAGACAGACAGACAGACAGACAGACAGACAGACAGACAGACAGACAGAGTTACTTTCGCTTTTATTATTTAGTAAGGATTAAGTATCCAGCTTAAATATTTTTGTAATATTGTATTTTAATAATAATTCATAATATTGTATTTTATCTATAAGCGATTTTTTGTAATCATTTGGGGAAATAAACGTCTTTAACCATAAGTTGTATGTATTGTAATAAGAATTAAGTTGATGTAGGTACATAGTTTGTTTTGTTTAATTGTGCTATCTCTTGGCAATCTCTTGCGTAATATGTATCTAACTTGCTCTATACTGTAACTTTAAATGTTGTATACACCTGTAAAGGCATTTCACATTGTCTGGGTTTTCCCCATATCTAAATTAAATATATGATTTGTGTTGTGATGTATCGTTGGTGTAACATAAATAAATAAATATTTTATGTATGAACTAAAAATCGAAAAGTAATTATTTTCCAGATGTAAAGATATGCAAAAATGGCTTATAACTGAGCTGGAGGCCGCTTCCAACTTGGCGGCCCCGTTTATAATAAACATAAAGCACCGATTACTACCTATGTATATAATTATGTGTCGCAACTCGCAACACATGGAAAATGCGGTCGTCAACCTGCTGACCTGTGGATTATTAGCAGTCTAAAATCTAGAACATGTGTTACAGGGTTTGTGCCTTTTTAACTTATTTCGCACGAATGTTTTACACTAAAATGTAGAACCCAATTTACTGAGTAGGTAATAAATAATTCCGATAGAAACTTGGGTTAGCGAAGTCCGCAAACACAAAGTCCCTGGTTCCAAACCGTGAGATATGTAGAAATAAAACTATTCTTACGGATTCTATCACGATTAGGTTTTAATTATTATTCCCGACGTTTCGAAGGCTTTGCAGTCTTCAGTTGTTCTTATTTCAATGTATAATATTCGCGTAAACTTAAGAAATCAGTACGTGAGATATGTGGGTAGACTTTTAACATATTTGGTATTAATTTTCATAACGTGCTTATAAATTAAACATTATACTATTATTCAAAGCCAAATGGCAAAAAGGAACCCTTATAGTTTCACCATGTCCGTCCGTCCGTCTGTCTGACCGCGATTAATCTCAGCGTTTATCGCCCGAATGGTCAAACGCTGCTCAACTTTAACGGCTTCTTATATTGATTTTCGCCATACAATTTTGACAGATAAGGCGGCCTTAAACGACATAAGGCGACCTTAAGTATATGAACATTTGGCGGTATAAGTATTAGAGAGCTGTAATTTAGCATACCTCTACATATCAATTAGTATACCTCTACATATCAACCACGCTGAGAAAACGGAAAAATAAAACTTTGAAAAACATAAATTGTGTGCCTCCCCTACACGTGAAGTGGGATGATTTTTTTTCTCGTCTATATCCTATGGTGTGGGGTATCATTGAATAGGTGTTTTGTTGGCGCGTCCCCCCCCCCCTCTATTTCCTAAACGATTAGTTTTGGGTATGTGAAAAAAATCACAATAGTAGTATATGATTTTAAAGAAAAACTATCATGGCTAAGCGGCTTTACAAGTTGTCGAGCAATAGACGACCAAACTAAAAAGAAAATTTTTGTACTAATTCTTGTAAATATCACTTAGATAAAATTGTTAGTTAAGTAAAATATGTCTTAAATATGAGTTTATGGAGTATACATATACTTAAAACAAGACAATAGACAGTTATCCTTACTTCGAAACCCTGTAGGTAGGTATTGTGCGTGGTCAGATATGCAGCATGCACTTGCCTTACTTTAAATTAATATTATATCAATCTAAAGTAGAGTATTGATGTACGTAAAGAAGCGTCCCGGGGCCCCAAATATTAAAGTACAGACGATAATATCCTTCATTTCTTAAACCTTAAAATATTATAACCTTAAATTATAATGATCATCCATAATGTGCGATACGCTCGTGCTTTATCTCCGTCACCGAGCTAAATCCCAACACAGCTTAGACCATATTTCACGCAACGTATAAAACATTTTGAAATACGTTACGTAATGATTTGCGTTCCTTTGAATTTTTATACAAATGCAAGCTTGATGTGTGGATAAAAATTATAAGGTCGTAGCACCCTCTGATGGATGAGATCAGACCAAATAAACGCCGATTCATGCTTATCAAATCATATGAAATGGTCGGCCCAGTAACCTATAATGTTATAAATTGCTTTTTGCCAAGCGAGTCGTACGATGTTATGTCGTATACGTGTAATGGAATCTTGCCTTCCCACTTTATTTATAATAATTAAAATCCGGAATCAAGTGAACACATTAATGGGGAACTTGCACGAAAATTATAACGAGAAGTTGTGTTGATAAATCAATAAACAAAACCTTGAAATGTGCTATGATGAAATTTGTAGTATAAAATAATTGATATTTTACAAAATATCTTAATTAGAAATTACGTGTAATGGAACGTTATTGCAAAACCCAAGTGACGTCGTTGCATTAGGCAGTGTTTCCAGGTTGGGGTATTTTTCCCAATTTTGCGGAAAATTGTTGTTATGTTTAGTATGGTGCTTGATGAAAGAGATTTCGGAGGTCCTCCTCTTTCCAAATTATTTTCTACATGTAACTTTCCCACCTCTCCGCTCAGGATTCAAGAGTGCAACTTATTTTTACTTCGTTAGTTGATGAAATAGCTTTAACATTTTTGGGGAAATTTTTGTTCGGCATGGGGAAATTTTAAACGATAGGCAATTATAGCGGTTCAAACGTCATTCCAGACAAGGTCACTAGCCGTCAGTGTCAACTGAGATGTCAACAAAAAGCAATTTTTACGCTGTGACGTCACGTCCTTTTTTAGCGCGGGGTTTTGTAAGTCATATTTAGACTTGCGATAATTAAATGATTTGTGCATATTTTTATGTTTTTGTTTCTGGTGTGTTTGTTTGAGACGTAGTTCTTTACAATTAACCAATAAAAAAATTACACGCAAGTTCCCTATTATACTTGGATTCTTTCTACCTGCCTTTACTCCACTTTAATGTGGGGTTGGCGCAACATACCTTTTCAAGCATGTTGCGGAAATAATTTGGCTAAGTTTTTATGACTGGCTGCCTGTCTGACGTCACCCCCGTATGTACCTCTATATAGTTGCGTATATACGTTATCTGTTAAAATTGTATGGCGAAAATCAATATAAGAATCCGTTAAAGTTGAGCAGCGTTTGACCATTCGGGCGATATGTACGTATGTAACATAACATAACATAACATAAACTCACGCCTGTATCCCCGAAGAGGTAGGCAGAGGCGTACTAGCGAACTAGGACCACATTTCGCAAAGCTTACTTCCGTCCCAGATGTGATAGGGGGCGAGTCTATCGCCATATCGGGCACAAATTCCATGTACGTATGTACGTTACTTTTTTAAACTTTCTTTAAGATTAATAAATTTCTTTTTGCTTAGCCCATGTCCATATTATAAAGGGGGCTGATTCTGGAGTCCGCCTATCGTGACATTTTATCATCATCATCATCAGCCTTTATCCACCCACTGCTGGGTATAGGCCTCTTCTCTGGCACATTTAATGCACGCTTTGTATTATTTAGTTTTATTTTGTTTAATTCTAGAACGGCAAAATAACTGCACTACACCTGTGGCCCTAGCAGGAATATTTTTGACAATGATGAGCTTGATGCGCGTCTATAACATTTGTATGAAATATTAACCAAAAGTCATCAGTGCGCAGCGAGCTCAATACGAATTCGATTGCCCAACATATTCCTGCTCGGGCCGCTCATGGTAAATGCAGGGCAATCTTAAAAATACAGCGTCCATCGACAAACAATTGTTTTTTCGGTGGTGACCAGTCATGCCGGCATATTATGCTTCTTCACACTCCGAAGGGGGAAGAAGCAAATCGAAGGAAGTTTGCAACAAGACAGGTGGATAACCGATGCGGATACAAGGTTTAATCAAGGTTTACCCCATATCCGCCCCAACCAACCATCATGTCATATCGCAAGCCCCTCGAGAGAACCAAATATACACTGACTGATCCTTGAACCACATAAGGAAGGTGGGTCACTATTGCAACTTTTAACTCCATGTGTACACTGTACGATGATGGCCATCCGGGCGGATACGAATATCCTACTACCAACAAATATTTTTCTGATAACGGTGTCAAATAAATAGTTAACTATATATTACTTGATTTAGTCATAAGATCAAACTTGGAAACAGAAGGTGTATGAGAAATTCGTTAATGAGACATCAGGGACTTACGTGTTTCGGCCACCGCTACCTGGCTTTGTAGGTTTTCTTGGTGGGGGCCCCCTTGAATCCCTTCGTTGGACGTAGTATGCAGTTATTTGCTGATTCACTGGCTTTGATCGCGTTACACGACATATACTAGTTCAGATGTTAATTTGATAGTTGCGTGCGCGCACTTTGATACGTTTCGAACCGTTCACGACCGTTGCGAGATTCCAATAGAAGAAGAACGGTAACGTATAGCAGGTGGCAGCACTTGTAGCTGGTTGTAATGTGTTCCAGAACACGCAGTATGACATCCCATTGTTACAAAATAATAAAGAAAAAAAATGCCGAAATAATTATTTGAAATGGTTTGTGCTAACAACTAAAAGTACGGAACATGCCGCCGACCTTAAAATAACCTATTTTAATAGAAAACAAGATAAATAAAATAACATAGGGCTAGGGAAAGTTATACAATAAAGTTAATTAATTGGAAGAGGACAGACCTTCACTACAGGTCGCTTGGTTAGTGTGTCACCAATGCGTACAGTTACAACGCGGGTAATACCATCAGCGCCCGGGTGAAGCTGATGTACGCGAGCTAAGCGCCATTGTAGTGGAGGCAGTGTGTTGTCAATCAACACAACAACGGAACCCACTTCGAGGGGCGTCTTCGTAGTGTCGTGAAACCATTTACTTCTTTGCTGAAGTTGAGAGAGATACTCAACGCTCCAGCGTTTCCAAAAGTGTTGAACAGCTTGTTGAATAATTTGCCACCGAACTAGGCGATTGACAGAATCATCACTAAAGTCTATTTCAGGTAGCGAAGTCAATGGTTGCCCGACTAAAAAATGTCCTGGTGTAAGAGGCAATGGATCCGAGGGATCATTACTCTGAGTACAAAGTGGTCTTGAGTTAAGTACCGCTTCTATTTGACATAGAAGAGTGTTGAACTCGTCGTGAGTTAAAGTAAGTTGCCCTATGACCCGATAAAGATGGGTTTTCATGCTTTTGACAGCTGCTTCAAAAATACCACCGAAATGACTTGCATATGGTGGGTTAAAATGCCAAGTTATGGATAGATCAGTTAATTTGCTGTTAATATGAGTTTGATTAGCGGTGTTTTGTAAGAACATCCGTAATTCTTTAAGATAATTGTTGCAGCCTACAAAGTTACGACCGCAGTCGGAATAAATATCCGTACAAAGTCCACGCCGGGAAATGAAACGACGTAGAGCGTTAAGGAATGAATCCGTTGACAAATCCGGAACTAATTCTAGATGTATGGCCTTGGTAGACATGCAAACAAAGACGCATATGTAAGATTTGTAAATTTTTGCGTTGCGGAATTTAGTTGATTTTAGGTAAAAATGACCTGCAAAGTCTACGCTAACGTGTAGGAACGGTCGAAGGGCGTTGACTCTTGCAGCAGGCAAAGGAGCCATTGGTGGCTGCGGAGCGGACGGTCGCGTACGAAAGCATCGAACGCAGCGACGCGTGCGCATGCGGACTGCATCGCGAGCAGACATTATCCAATATGTTTGTGATATTAAAAACTGTAACGTCTGTGGTCCTACGTGTAAATACAACTTGTGAAAGTGGTCTATAAGTAAGGTTGTAAGATGATGCCTTTTAGGTAAAATGATCGGATGTTTAGCATCATACGGTATTTGAGCACGTTGTATCCTGCCGCCGACCCTGAGAAGTCCCGTATCGTCCAGGAAAGGTCTCAGCTTCTGAAGTTTGTTGGAACAGTGATCGTCATCTCTTAGTCGCGAAATATCTTCAGCGAATTGGTCTTGCTGTACGAGTTTTATAATGCGATGTAATGTAAATTTTGTTTCAGAAACTGTAATATATTGATACGAATGGGATTGAGTCTTAAGGCATTTGTGATAAAAACGAAAGATAAATGAAACCACACGCAATAGTTTTGGCAACGACGAAAATCGCTCCATAAATTGTAAGTCCGGAGTTACGTTTTTGGAAACAAGAACGTGTTGACGGCGTTCTTCATCGGTATGTAAATCGATGTTCGAGACAGGCCAATTAGATTGACACTGCGTAAGCCAAACAGGTCCATTAAACCAAAATTCGTGGTTTAACTTTGTTGGGAGCACACCACGGGATGCTGGATCCGCGGGGTTGTCCTCGGAACGCACGTGACGCCAATGTGCAGCGGGCACGCGGCTTATGGTCTCCGTCACACGATTGGACACGAAGGTGCGCCATTCATGTGAAGATGAGCGTAACCATGCAAGAGTGACTGCAGAATCACTCCATGCATAAACATTGTCGATAGACAAAATGTTTGAGTACGTTAAAAGTAGTTTTTGGATAAGCTTAGATAAAAGCAAAGCTCCACAAAGCTCCAAGCGTGGGAGTGATATGCGTTTCAAAGGTGCAACTTTTGTTTTTGCAAGAATAAGATTAACGTGTACAGAGTTTTGACTGTTGCTGACACGTAAGTATACGCAGGCAGCGTATGCTTTCTCGGATGCGTCCGAGAAACCATGTATTTGGATTTCTTTGTTGTTATGGGGAATCACGTGTCGTGGTAACGAGAGTGATTCAAGAATTGGGAGCTCTGATATGAAAGTGAGCCAAAGATCACGAATACCCTTCGGAGGAGCTTCATCCCAATCTGTTCCAGATATCCATAACAACTGAATTAAGAGTTTTACAAACAATGTAATGGGACTGAGGAAGCCAAGCGGATCATAAATTTTGGAAATTTCGGAAAGCATTATGCGTTTCGTGCATGTTTCAGGAGGAGTTGTAACCGTATAAGAGAAAGTATCCGACTTGGGATTCCATTTCAGACCCAAAACTTTGACTGTTGTATCAGTGTCGAGAGCGGATAGAATCAGAGCTTCGTCATCTGGATTTGTTACACTACTGCTGACAGAAGATAAAAATTCAGGACAATTGCTTGTCCACTTGCGGAGCTCAAAAGAGCCTGCCTTACAAATGGCGATAAGCTCACGCTGTATGGCAATAGCTTCGTCCAGAGTGTTTGAGCCCGAAACAACGTCGTCGACAAAGACATCGTTTACCAACACTTGCGAGGCAAGTGGGAATGAGTCCGCTTCATCAATCGCTAATTGACGAAGTGTGCGTAACGCTAAAAACGGCGCTGACGCTACGCCGAAGGTTACCGTACAGAGTCGGTAATCTTGGACAGGATCTTTAGGAGAGTATCTCCAAAGAATCCGTTGAAAGTCCCTGTCTTCAGGACGTATTTGAATAAATCGATACATCATTTTGATATCAGCTGTAAAAACTATCTTGTGTAGCCGAAATTTTAAAAGAACTTCGTTTATGTCCTTGTGCAATTTCTGGCCAACAAGTAAATTATCGTTGAGTGATCGACCGTTCGATGTTTTACACAAGGCGTCAAAGACAACCCGGAGTTTGGTCGATGCGGAAGAGGTTTTCAACACACAATGGTGTGGAATGTAGTAGGGAATCTGATCGGGAACTGTGTGCTCATTGACAGGTTCCATGTGACCTAAGATTTCATAATCACGGATACATTTTGAATATTCTTCTTGCAAAGAAGGATCGCGAGAAAGCTTTTGTTCAAGCTTGTACAAGCGATTGAGAGCGATTTGACGAGATTCACCCAGAGGGGGTGCATGTTCCTTAAATGGAAGCGAAACTATATATTTTCCGCTATCACTACGTTTGTGAGTATCAACGAAGATTGATTCACAAAGAGCTTCTTCCCTTGTGAGAGGCTTGACGTCAGGTACCGATTCAAGCTCCCAGAAATTTTGCAACTGCATATCGAGTTGATAGGTACTAACATTCATGCAGACTTGTGCTGGCAATGAATGAGAAATGTTACCGTTAAGTAGGTAACCAAAGATACTATTAATTGCCACGGGTGTACCCTGTGGGCCTTTAATGTTGTCATGTAATAATATCAGATTTGTATAATCTGATCCTAGAAGGAGTTCAACGGGACGCGCAGAACGTAATTCTGGATCCGCTAGAGGAAGATCCTTTAGGTGAGGAATGTGCTCGAAAAAGCTTGGAATGCTTGGTAGATAACTCGTTAACTTTGGCAAGATAAGAGCTTCTATAAACAATTTCGGTTCTGGTTTATTGTATGGTGTAACTTCACATAAAACATAACCACGCGGCTGCTCATTTTTATTACCGATGCCGGTTATAGTCATGCTAGTTTTCGCATGATAACGCTTCAAACCCAGTCGCTGGACGCATGACTCTGCAATAAGCGTGGCTTGAGAGCCTTGATCAACTAAAGCGCGCACAAGGCGAGGAGGGTTCTCACTAGCATCAGATGGACGAATGTTAATGAGAGCGGTAGTAAGTAGGACCGTACAATTATTTTTATGTCCAGAAAAACCATGCTGTGATGTGGATAAATAGGAAGGTTCCGCTACCGAAGTTAGCTCGGGGGAAGATACGTTGCATTCGGTTGTCAGTATTACGTTAGGAACATCTTCGTGCATAGAAGTGTGATGACGTTGTGAACACACACGACAATTATGTCGCGATTTACAATCCTTGAGTTCGTGACCCGTAAATAAACAATTGTAGCAAACTTTATTTTGTTCAATAAAATTCTTTCTTTCGGATAAAGTTAATTTACTAAAGTTTACACATTTATTTAGTGGATGAGAGTTTTGTTTGCAGTAAAAACATCTCATAATATGACTAACACCAGAAGGAGTTGACGTAGCTGCATGTATACTCATTGATCGAGAATCACGTGAACGCGCGAATGATGTATTATTCATATACGTAGCTGTCCGGTCTGCATCGGAGTGAGATCGCTCGACTCGACGGGACGAGCCGCCTGCATGGCTCAGCGGTGCGCGAGAATGAGACTGCCGTACCGCGGCTTCAGTGCTCGACGCGACGGATCTTGACGCAGAGGTGTTACACATAGCCTCAGTCGCATTCACTTCTTTGTTTAAAAACTCAATCAGACTATTCACACTCGGAATGTCGTTATGGGACTTTAAAGATAATTCAAACCGTTTTCTAAGAATAGGTGTAATTTTGCGTAGCAAAATATTTAATAAAATGAAACTCCATTCAGTTACAGGTAAGTCGAAATTTTTTAAAGCCGTTATATTTTCTTTGTAGACTATTAAAATGTTACGCAAGCTCTGTTCATAATTTTTATCAGTTACTGGGTCCACGTCAAGGATTTTATCTAAGTGCTTGGATGCAATTATTCTATTGTTTTGATACTCATCCAACAACACTTGCAAAGCATTATTATAGTTATCACCAGTTATGGGAATTGATTTAATTAAGCTATAGGGTTCACCCCGTAGGGACAGACGCAAATAACGAAAACGTTCTACATTTGACAGAGACTCGTTGTTATGGACTAATGACAAGTACAAATCATAGAATGCATGCCAATCAGTTACCTGACCGTCGAAAGTAGGCAGCTTAATGACAGGTAGTTGGTCCCTCCCGTGACCTTGACCATGACAACATGTGGTAGGCTGGACGCTAGCTACACTTTGTCTACGTTCAACAGTTTTTAACTGATCAGCTGTAATCTGTACTTTATAATACAAATCATCGAAGTTGTTACGTATTTCTAATTGTTCCTCAGGTTTAAATTCTCCACTTTTAGCTAATAGTTTCTCAATTTTACCTTGAACGAGGAAAAATTGTTTTTTAACATTGTTTAATTCTTTGATACGAACTTTAAATTCAGATTCATTAGTTGAAGAACAATCAGCCATACGTTGGATACTGTTCATAAAAACATCGCGTTCAAATTTTAATTGTTCTAACTCCATTATAATTATTATGTATCAGGTAGGTAGAACGATGAATTAAGAAAAGTTGACTAGCAAGCTATAAGGTACGGAGTACACTGATAGCGTAACTGTTATTTAATTGAATACGTTATGTTGAAGTTAAATATTTTGTTGTACGAAATTATATAGAATTATTTATGCAGTATTGAAATGAAGCAAATTAATGATAAATACGTAATACACAAAAAATTAATAATTTTGCAAATTAATTAATTCTACATGTGATGTTATACAAATGAGTGAGTAATACAAATTAATAAAATATGTAATATTGATGTGTGTCTAGTACGTAATACATAGACTGTGTTAGTGTTAATGTGTAATTTAAATGTAGCTTGTGTGGCGCACGCCTTATTGTTCCGCTAACTTGGTGCAAGTATGTTCGACTCGAGCGCTGACGGCAGGGCGAACGATGTACCCACAAGTTGGGAAAAAAAGGACGATTATTGTAAAATTCGCTATTTTACCTAGTAATTCATTCGTAAAATGAATTAGTACGTTCGAAAAAACTGTACGCAATGGTATGGTCGAAAAACACATACGCTAAGCCTAGGCAAAAGGAACTTATGGGGTTAGGAACCAGTACTATGATGCTAGCACAAACCAGTACAAAATGTAATTCGGCTCTGAAGGACCAACAAGTTATGTATGAGAAATTCGTTAATGAGACATCAGGGACTTACGTGTTTCGGCCACCGCTACCTGGCTTTGTAGGTTTTCTTGGTGGGGGCCCCCTTGAATCCCTTCGTTGGACGTAGTATGCAGTTATTTGCTGATTCACTGGCTTTGATCGCGTTACACGACATATACTAGTTCAGATGTTAATTTGATAGTTGCGTGCGCGCACTTTGATACGTTTCGAACCGTTCACGACCGTTGCGAGATTCCAATAGAAGAAGAACGGTAACGTATAGCAGGTGGCAGCACTTGTAGCTGGTTGTAATGTGTTCCAGAACACGCAGTATGACATCCCATTGTTACAAAATAATAAAGAAAAAAAATGCCGAAATAATTATTTGAAATGGTTTGTGCTAACAACTAAAAGTACGGAACAGAAGGAAAGCAAAGCCGAGAATGTGCCTAATAGCGATAATTAACATTTTAAAATAAATAGCAAAATTAACAAAATAAACAGACGACAAACAAACGCAAGTTCCCGGGAATAGAGTAATCCTCTTATCGCGTTATCCCTGGCTGGGCTGATCAGACGTCTCCGCGGCCTGCCGCCGCCCGCCACACCACGCCAAGCCGCGCCGAGCTGGCTTCGCGACCCGGAATACAGATAAGCCTCTTGAAAAAAATATTTTATAACTCCTTATTACGATATTATATTTAAAAATACTCTTTTATAGTAATCATTATTAATGTAATATTCGATATGACTATATATATTACTACAATTTATTTCGAGCAATATTATACCTCTATATTCACTGGACTCGACATGTCTGAGGACACCTTACGACATGTGAAAGTTTTTATTTCATAATCATAATAAGATACATCATAATCGCAGTGTGCTTGCAAGGACTTAGACTGAGATCTATAGAGCGGACTTTGACTAAGTTTGAGTCAAAGAAACAAACTCAGTGAGGATTTGGATTTTTTAAATTGAACTTTCACTTAGTCTAAGTCACTTTTTACAAGAAAATCTTAGCTTAATCTGTCTATCGGTCTGTTTTTCTTGTATAAAATGGCTCAGGCTAAGTCGAAGTTTTATTTAAAAAATCCAAATCCTCACCGAGTTCGTTTCTTTGACTCAGACTTAGTCGCTCTATAGATCTCAGCCTTAAATATTTTGAACTTCTTCTTAAATGATTTTCAATGGTTTGAGTTACTCATAATTATGTGTAGTCTAAAACATTTTACGAGATCTAATTCCACGAAAAAATATTTTTCTAGAATACTGAATCACTGGAGAAAAATAACGCTTCAAAGGAGCAATAACCTCATCCTTCAGTTATAAAAACGTAGATTTAAGAATTTTACCATTTCACGAATCGCGATGAATGAATTTTATAGACAGTTTTGACGTGAAGAAAATTAAAAAGGATTTGAATTATGTGAACTAATATTATTTACTCTATCTTACCAAACACATAGACCAGTGAGGTAACTCTTGACATGACATATAAATTATAGGCAATGATGTTTAAACCGCTATATATAAGGCCCGTCCCCAGCAGTGGGACAATATTATTACAGAGCTGTTATTATTTTTTTATATGATTCATGTCGATAACTTGTCATTTGTTATTTTAACGAATTTGAAATAGCTTAATGAAATAGCCAAGCAGCGATAGCTCAGTGAAGCCGAGATAGCTCAGTTGGGAACGGTACGGACTGCCGAAATGAGTATCGGAGGTTTGAGACCAACCCCAAAATGGAGAATACACCTGTGGCTTTTCTATGTTAAGTGTGTTTTCAACCAACTTCCAAAAAGGAGAAGGTCCTCAATTCGTCTGTATTTTTTTAAATTTATGTATGTTTCACGATATCTCCGCCAAATGTGGACCGATTTTCAAAATTCTTGTATTCGATAGACATTAATTCAAGGGTGGTCCCATATAAATTTGTGCACGATCGAATTTGAAGTCGGTTTCCACCCCCATAGGATCTGGATTATGATTAATTCTACCCTCACCCTACAAGGATATATTAATGTCGGCGGAGTCCGAAACATAAGCTACCTATATAAAGTATGCAAAGAATATAATAGAAACATCTTATTGAAGCATGATATTTCTATAAAACTCTTCTTACGGATTCTATCACGATTAGGTTTTAATTATTATTCCCGACGTTTCGAAGGCTTTGCAGTCTTCGTTGTCACGGGTCAGACTGGAGGTGTCATTTGTCCAAAAAAGGTTAGTGTTACAATATCTACCATCATAAAAAAATATACAAAATCAAAAAAGGTTAATTATTTGTGTTCCGATCTATGCAGTACGAGCTCACGGTGTCTTGAGTTCTGGCAGCTGGTCTTTTCGGTTCCGATTTAATAAGATGTATAATTGGATCCCAGGTTTGTGCAAGCTTCCAACCATCATTTATCAATGTATAATATTCGCGTAAACTTAAGAAATCAGTATGATATTTCCTATCTATTAAAAGTCAATAAATCATAAGTGAAGGCGTCTAGACTCTAGACGGTACCGCCAATACACAAATAGCTATAAAATCTAACGAAATGTTGTGAAGATAGTGCCGAGAACATTGGATACCTTCACATGTTTTATACTTTGAACCCGTACAGAATGTTATTCAGGCATAAACCTAGATTTGAAGTTACTTTTAAGCTTGGCTCGAAAACTAATATGAACTAGCTAAATGCCAACTACGCAACACCTTTCTTTCTTGCTATGTACCTGCCCTTATCTCACCATGTGGGGTCAGCGCAACACAGTTTTTCAAGCATGTTGCAGAAAGGATTTGGCTTAGTTAAATGGCAGCCAACTACGCAACACTGACAAAAAAATTTAAAGCATAATATAATTTAAAAAAATATCAATAATTTCAAGTGCTCACTGGTTTGTAATTTATTTACACATTTTTTATAAATTATAATGAAAAATAATCGATGGAGACCTACCCACTAACTTTTGACACTCGATTCGAATCTGACTTCGATTCGGTTTCATCTGTTGACCTGAAATTCCACCCAAATTGAGGTAAAAAGTGTGCTAATGTTGTATTAGATTCGAGAACTTGTCTTTGGTAATTTTTAACGCGACATTAGTGCATTTTTAAACTCTATTTTGGGGAAATTTTAAGTCACAAAATGGAGTCGAATCGAAGAGAAATTCGAATCTAGTCTCAAGAGTCAGCCCCCTAATTTTGTCCATAGAGATAGTACTTTTATGGGTCGGAGAATGATATAGGCTTTTTATATAAAGGCTCAATGAGGGCAAAGTTAAGAGCAAAAGTTAGTTGAATACAACGTACTGAAATAGAAAATATTTATAACATTGCCTTGCCTTTGTTTGTCTGATTGACGTTTCTCACAGTCAGGCATTCATCAACTTTTTGATCTACATAGCTGACCTGGTTCATCTTTCGCTCCTAAATATAAATATTGGTAAGTATTTCTTTTCAGAGAGCTTTTCTTCGAGGTAACGGTAATGCACTTTAACAAAAGCAAGAATTAACCGATAAATCTTTTCATTTATAATAATTATTATATTTTTGCATATTTTGGAAATAGACGCTTGTTGTACTATCATTAAGGACTAGTTGTCGCCCAATGCTCGAAATTCGACCATAACTCTTAAAAAAATAGCTTTAAGCGCTTCTTCTTCACTTAAACTTTATTGTGTCAAATTTCACGTTCATCCGTTCGCGCAATTCTCTAAAAAGGGGTATCAAGTTTTCGCTTCACGTATGAATACCTAAATAACAGGATAATTGTAGATAAAAGCTATAAATATTGGTGGCATTACCCAACAAAATCTTAGATTTATGGCAGAAGAGAATTTATTTTCTATCTCTGATTAAAATTCAAATAAAAAAATTATGAAACTCACATCTTAATAATTGAAAGATTAAAATAATAACACGTAGCAACTGGAATTAAAATAATTTTAAACAACAATAAATACTACAAGTATCTACATTTAAGTAGATGTAGTCTATTGAAAGTCGCAACCCCTCCTCACTGCGTATTGAGAACAAAATCTACAGCACGTTTTATAGTTAAGACGAGACAATACTTTCCACGGCTGTTATTCCGTATAGACAGATTAATGAGACTGACGGTTAGTTGCTAAGCATGATAGATAGCGGGAGGAAGTTCGTGTCTCGCGGCCCATCCGCATCCGCAAGCTGTGGGCATGAATAGGAGCCGTCGCCGGTGGAGGCATTGTACCGGCTGTACAGTGTACAACCCCTCCTACACCCATTTGTATCAATTTGTATAACTGGCTACGTGAAGCGATACAAACTTACTTTAAACGCACTATTTATGGAATTGATGCCTTTTGACGAGATTTATTTTTATTGCTTTGCGTTTATAGCCAAGAATGTATGAATAAAATCTGGTTAACAGTAAGTAAGATCCTTTAAAATATCGATTCAAAATCAATTCCAGTACTTCTGTGGCCTATAACAAATTTTTGTTATACATCTGCAAGATAAACTGTTGTTTTCGAGCAAAAAAATTTTATACTGTTTAATGTCTTTGTTTTCGGAACAAATAATATTTAAAACGTACATAAAGTACAAAATTATTATACTGTATTTGTTTAAGTTTTCGTAAATTATAGTATATAGTACCATTTATACTAGAGAAAAAGTCCTATAAAAAGCAATTAAAAGATAATTTCGTCAAGCAGAAGCATCGTTCCCGACTTGGCAACTTGCGAATTAAAATATAAATAACCCTAAAATACTTGGAAATAATTGTTCACAGCTACACTTAAATACATCAGTCTGAATTCTCGACGAGAAGCTTTATTAAAATTTCTTGTCGATGTTTAATTCAAGGCAGCAGAATTTAATAATGCATGCCATGAAATTGTTTCTCGGGTGAAGTACCTACTGGAATATCATTAACATTAAAATTATATTTACGCAAATACTGGTTACCATAAAACAATTTTGGTAAACAATCTAAGTCAATCCTAATGGCTACATGTTTTTTTAAAGTAATCTTTCTATACCGGGTGTTTCGTAAAGTTGGTACCAATAACAATTCCACATACAGGGAGAACGATTGAAAGCGTAAGGCTAAAAAATAAAAATGTTGTACTTATTTTTTTAAATCAATTATTTAAGCATGTGGCTTTTAAAATAGGAATGCGACCTTTAAATCGTCATAATTGGTATAAGAATAGCTATGTGTATGTTATAAATAATTTATTACCCCATAGGTAATTTGCAAATGTACTGCATTTGACCCAATAAGCCAGAAAAAAATATTTTCGTCATAATTTTATGTTTCCGTTATTCAAAAAATGTGAGACTTGCAAAATTTTAAACACTAGTTTATTCATAATGAACTTATCGAACTCTTAACCCTACTTTTGCCTACTTTAGCTAAAAGAGAACTAAAATATGTTTATCGAATACAATGTTGCCGGTTACAGAAAAAAACATTATTTTATCTCTTGCAAGCTTTGAAACAAATAGGAAGTCTTGGCTGGAAACAATCAATAAAAAATATATATCAATCTTAGATGGGGTCCTAGACTATAACAAAATTAATGTCATTAAGTAAAAATATCAAACTTGAAACAGCTGATCGGAATGAAATCGGAAAACGTTTTAAAAAAATTAATACAATTTTTATGAAACGTACTGTTGCGGTCTTATTACGCTCTACTATGTTATTATGAATAAGGGGGTAACAGATTACCTCTAGATTGCTAGTCATTCCCTCTTTAAGTGTACTTATTATTGATACCATCTTTTTGAAACAACCTGTACATATATCTAAATTGAAAACCAAATCAGGAGTATTTTAATCGAATCAACTTTTTCAATATCATGATTTGCCCAGGACCAGATCCCTCAGACATAATTGACGTCAGGGAGGCAGGGGATCGTAACAAATAAAGCCGAATCCTTTCTGCAACATGTTTGTAGTGTTGCGTGGACTCCACACTAAGGTGGGATAAGTGCAGATGGATGAAAACCACATATTTCTGTGCACCACAACATAGGTTTCACAAATGTTGCAGAAATTGTTTGGGATTCATTTTCACATACGGTTATCTGTATTACGAAGCACGTATACTAAAAATAGTTTCTGATATTATTCATATACAAAATAATCTATAAATATTGATATTTGATCCTGTGACTGCAATTACATTGCTAGCCTTTAGGCTTTATTTTAGTAAACATGTAAGTTTTATTAGCTTCAAAAGCATGTTTTGGCGCTCACGCAGCAGTGCGTTTCAGAGCGATCCGCGAACAAAACACACTCTTTACAAACAGCTTGAAGCATCGCGTCTCCCCGCGACGAAATCTTTTGTTTTAGTGCGTACAATGGGTTGTCCTACGTTGCCCCCAGCATCAAATTGTATTAGTAGATGTTATAGCAGTCTCCGTGGCGCAGCGAGCGAGCAGCCCGCTGTGAAACGAGAGGCCGCGGGTTCGATCCCAGCACCGAGTTTGTGTGGCCCATAAATTTGTTTCGGGTCTGGGTGTTGTGAGACCGAAAGTCTCCCGTAGTTCTTGATACCCACGACACTAGACTCGATCTTAGTGTGTGGTCAGTGTTATGTATGTGACTGTTGGATGTTATTATTATTATTGTGTTTCTAACACGTAGCTTTGTGCTCAGTTTGAACCATTTTTATAAAGTCAGCGATTATCTAACGCATAAGCGAAACCCATGGCACTCTATAATATATTGTTCAAATTAAATTATTATCATTAATCTTCAAATGTAATTCAACATTTCTAATATTGTGTAATTCCTAGTTCATTTTAGTAGTTACTCTTGTATAGCACCATGGAATGGAGATGCATATTCTAAAATATCGATGCCTATCAATTATTGGGAAGTTACATGTCAGAGAAGATAATCGCTAGGCAGATGCTTCTAGTCGGATGACCGACTCTTTATCTGCTCTGAAGCCATATGTTACAATGAGGTTTAAAGACTCGCCCTGGCGATGTCGTTCACTTTTATTATGAAACCGCATAGTGCTACGTTTGTAACGTACAACACGTGGATTAGATAATAATAATAAATAAATAACACCCAACAGTCACACACATAGTCCCGACCCCACACTAAGATACTAGTCTTGTGTCGTGGGTATCAGGTACCTACGAGAGACTTTCGGTCTCACAACACCCAGACCCGAAACAAAATTTGTGGGCAACACAAACATTTGTCTCGGTGCGGGGATCGAACCCGCGGCCTCTCGCTTCACAGCCGGCTACTCGCCCGCTGCGCCACGGAGGCTGTCTGACACCAAGAAACATGCTGCATATACCACAAACCCACAAAATATGTATGTGGAGAGTTTAGAGATCTAGATTAGGGCGCGTTTAAATTACATTTCCGTTAGTAAGTTTAGTTAGCTGGTACAGCTAGGCAAACGGCAGACCGTATGTTTTATAAAAGCATCTTAATTTCGATATAAACAGCAACATCGATCGTCAAGTTGTTCGATGAGACTATCCCGTCCACACACCCGCCACTGTAGCTCCCGTAAGCGAGGATCAACAATGGCATGCGTTTTACGACACCGAACAAGGAAGCTCGGCGAGTCTCAGAATGCAAAATTGTCTTTATCCCTCAACGTAATTAATCAAACTGACAGATAGGGAGAAGTTGGAATAAAATAGGTTGGTCGATGAGTAGGAAAGCACTGCCTGGGGCTCGGTTAGGTAAGCACCGACGTAAATTGTTGATGCGCGTGCTATCACCGCCATCATCCAGATGCCCGGCGCACATCAAATATGCAACACATCGCTCACCTCGACTGGCAAACTCTGACTACGCTATGCTTTTGCTTCAAATACAATACATTTGGAAGTCTATGTCAGTTTGTCAGTTGTAAGCTCCAAAGCGGCGCGGCGCGGCAGATTCGCTGCACAAAGCGACAGTAAACTTTGTCAGCACGCAGCTCATCATACTATTTCTGTATTTTTTGTGCAATATCCAAAGACCATAAACTTTTATTTCGTCATTGGGCATATCTTATATCCTACTAACAATAAGACTTAAGGTTTAAACATAAATTCAAGAAATTAGGTAATCTTTTACAATAAGAAATCTAAATTTGTTTTTAATCGACGCATACATGTTTTCTATATTTTATAGAATAAAACGTTTTACTTTGTACCTAAAAGCTGTAGTAGGCAGGAAAAACTAACGACTTATTCTGTTTTTACAACAAATACCGAAAGCTATATTATCAAATTAAATTATGTATTTAAGAGTACTCGTAAACAGAACATTAATTATTAAATTATTTTGTTATCGCATCTGAAAGTGCTTCCGTACAAATGTGTTAGCGACTACCCGGTAGAACGGGGAACAAGTAAAAGCCTACAACGAAAGGGTTAATCGTGGAACGGTGACTCACGTGGCCGTTCCGTCACGTTGCGGATAGGCGGGTACCGGGCAGGCAGGCAGGGGCGGAGGCTGCAGGCGCGCTGCACGTGGCCGCCGCCGCCGCCGCCGCCGATCGATTCGCGACCCACTGTCACACTCGATAAACAACACCGACAGCCCCGACAGCGACAAACAACACACGCACTGTCACCACAAATTACTTGTATATACTGAAAACTGTCACTGACGATGTTCATTAGTCACGTACATAATTAGAAGTTTAAATTCAAAACTGACCCCAAAGCCGTATCAGATTGTAATCATAACATTGGACCACCCTTGGAGTAAACTCTACCGAACACAAAAAGTCTTGAAAATCGACCCACATTTTCCGGAGGTATCGCGTGACATATAATACATTTTTTTTTATTAGCAGATACTGGCACACGAGCAGATGGGTCACCTGATGGTAAGTGATCTCCACCGCCCATAGACACCCATGACACAAAAGGAATCATGGGTGCGTTGCCAACCTAAAAGGAAATGGAAGGGGAGGGAATAAGGGATTGGGAAAGGAAGGGGGGAAACGGGTCAGCAGCGGAAACGCGACAGCAAGCTGTCACTTTACGTCGGTTTTCTGTGAGACAGTGGTATCAAACCGGTCGAGCCGGTCCATTCGTGCTGTAGACGTTACTGTCTACAGCGTGACTCTACCACTCATACATAAAAACTACATACATAAAATAATATACACACATGAAAATACTCATACATACATAAAAAATACAAACAAATTGAGATGTCCTTGCTTTGGAAGTCTGTTAAAAATGTAGACAAAAGAAGATACATGACGAGTCCGGAGTCATAACTACGAAAAAAATTAAGCATGCCTAATGGAGATAAATCAAAATAGCGAGCAAAAGAAATATTCTATTAATATCATCATCATCATCTATAGGGTAGAGACCCACCACCACCAACACTAAGTACAGCTCTGTCGCTGGAGTGCCAGTAAATGCGGTCGCATTGTCGGCCGCATGCACCACAGCATCAATCTTAATAGCTCGCTTTGAGCTTTAATTATAGTTTTTTTTTCATGATTCGTGACCTGCATTATAAAGAAAAGTAGGCTGCGCTATAAAAAGGTAATTAAAATGGGCCGGCATTGTCATCTTACTTTTCAATACCTACCCAGTTGTTTAAAATAATAATGAACTCAACTCTGTATTCCCGTAGTACAGACTAGTTAGAATAGCAATTAATGTGCCCACTGATGACCCGCATTATTATTTCCATCAGTTAAAACGTAAATAACGATAGGTTAGGTAGGTAAGGTTTTTTTTGAGTGGTAGAGCCGCGCTATAGATAGTAACGTCTACAGCACGAATGGGTCGGTTGACCGGTTTGACACCACTGTCTCACAGAAAACCGACGTAAAGTGGCAGCTTGCCGTTGCGTTTCGTTCGGTGAGTGAGGTTTCCGTTGGCCCATTCCCCCCTCCTTTTCCCAATACCTCCTCCGCCTTCCGTTCCCTCCTTTTAGGTTGGCGACGCACCCATGATTTTTTTGTGTCTTGGATGTCTATGGGCAGTGAAGATCACTTACCATCAGGTGACTCATCTGCTCGTTTGTCAGTCTCTGCTATAAAAAAAATATATAATTAACAATATTTTTTTAAATTTCTTACACTGTAACACTGTATGAGACTCCAGTAAAGTAAGCATGTAAGGATTGCGTGTGTAATTGATAATAATTAGCGTATATGACATAAAAGTGTAAAAAAAAAACAAATATATCGCAAATATTAGTTACAAAGAGCAACGCATTCATCATCAGTGTACTTTTTAAGAATCATTAAATAAAAATAAATTCAACAATAAAGAGGAACAATGTTTACAAAAAAAAAAGCAGATAATAATTACTGCAAAACTATCCGAACTTTACAAAGAACTAGATTTCAACACTAATGATTGTAAATAATATAGACCTATTACCTAATACCAACAGCACATGGAAACGAGCATTTTTCCAGGCGCTTCAAACAATTAATTAACGTAGGTACGTCGATAAAGCAAGTGGGTTTTCATAGATAATGTATTGTGCAGCGTGCAGTGTAGGAGTGGGTGGCATCAGACGAGTAGCGACGTCGGCGTCAGCGTCAGCATCGGCGTCGGCGTCGGAGACGGTGTCGCGTCGCGAGGCAACGCGCGCTATCGGCGCGATCGTTGTTCGCTCGACTCTCGGCCGTGCCACTCCACCGAGTTTTTGGGTCAAGCGGATTGTGACCGGTGTTGCTGCTTTCAGGGATCACCCCTTGTGTTTTCACGAATTTATTCGATGGATGCACGCTCATTGTTCATGATGGATACATTATCGGACGTGTGATTAAAGTTTTCAAAAAAGCTACTGTAGTGAATGTTGTTGATTTTTAAACTTCCATGTAGATTATAGTACAAAACAATGGTATACACTAAATCCTTACATACAATTAACGTGCGGGTAGTTAACATCTACTAGAAGTCTTTTATAGAAGATCTAACTTCAGAGGTAATAAATACATGCTATATACAACACTAATGAAAACTTTGGGAAACCAAGTTGACTTTCTAAAGGTATATTATTTATAATAAGTGTCAGGATGACAAAAAAACATTTCATCCTGTGTTTTCATCCCTAAATCGTTTGACAGGATAAAAGCACGAAGTTACATGAAAATCGCAGCAATATGATCTGTTCGATGGGCAGATAAGGGCAGCGCGGTGAAGTGACGGCCTCGCAATGTATCAAAAAATGAGTTGTACGAATTTTGAGTTGTAGAGTTGTTTGTCAAATAATCGGGCTGCTCGGCGCGCATTGTGTCGACGGCTCGAGAGAACTTCACGGTTATTACGCGCCGCGAGAGCCCGCCCTGCTTATACCATATTTTTCGAAGCTTATTGATGATACCCACTGTGTCGGACGAGTGCCCTCTTGACTTCGTTTTTAAGTCTATTTTTTGTTGTTACATGGTTTAGACGCGATAGATTTATCGACGTGGAAACTTTTTATGCGACGTTAATTTCATGCTGTTGTTAAAACGGATATACAGCGTCCTATAAGCTTACACAACTAATGTACAGATATTCAATATGCAAACATATCATGACTAAATAATGTTTGATGTTATTCTGTATTCCTCGTGGAATAAGCAAACAAAAAATGTAGTCCATATCTGTCTACTCTTATACAGACCTGCGTATCATTACTTATTTTCATAACATTCAATAATTTGTTAATGTACTCTTATGTTATATACTTATTCATATTCAGTTTTAAATTTTTAACATAACATACCATAACATAAGCTCACGCCTGTATCCCCGAAGGGGTAGGCAGAGGCGCACTAGCGAACTAGAACACCCACATTTCGCCGAGCTTAGTTCCGTCCCAGATGTGATAGGGGACGAGCCTTTCGCCATATCGGGCACAAATTCCAGACTCCGGGCTGATATGGAAAAATCCAATATCACCTCAGAACCGTAGTCGTACCGAAATACCACCACGCCACCGAGGCAGTTAAATTTTTACTTGCAATTCTATTGTTTTCTTTGTTTAAATTACTTTCCATCTAATCTAGGTAGGTACTCCATTAAAACTCGTATTAATATATAACTTGTATTATATAAAGTATTCGAAACGTCATCATAGTTGAGACATGAATGAACAAAGTAGGCACCTTACAAATATAATGCAGCGTATTTAATAAGAAAGCGATCAATGCAGATTCCATTCATTCAATATCCTTAACCTCTGGGTAGTAGGTAGTCGATACTAATGAGAGCCCGTCGAGACCATCAACTCCCGATGCATTCATCTACAACCTTTTCAATTCGATTCGCAGAACCTTTTGTCCCAGTTATAATACAAAATCAAAACCACACGGTACCCCTATTTAAGTTAGACTTCGATATAACTTCCGCAAATATGTATAAATATTACAATATGCAGTTGTTTATGAGTTGTATATTAAACATATTAGTTTGTAATTCTATCGACCAGAGATTCTTCAAAGGAGGGTTTACATTAGACAGGCAGCCGGACGTAAAACTAACGTAAAACTAAGCCGAATCCTTTCTGCAACATCCTTGGAAAAATGAGTTGCGCCGACCCCACATTAATGTGGGATAAGGCCAGGTAGAAAGAAAGAAGTTTGTAATTTTATCATCCTTCAATTGCGTATCAGCTTTACTCACCGGATAATTTTTTACACTTTGGCGACCTTGAAAGAAATGAAGGTTAAGGAAAATGAAAGGAAAATGTTGATTAGCGACCTTTAAAGAAAATAATGGTGATGAAAATAAGTAGAGAGGATTTCACTCCTCGTTCAAAACGCAACAATATCCTAGAACTTGGTCTCGCATTCTATGGGCCAAATATTAACCATTCAATCCGGTCGAGTCCGCCCATCATTCATACTGCAGATAAAATCACACAATTTAATAATAGAGGTATAATCTCAAAACCAAGCGCCACGACTATCCACAGAAGATTGTTTGAGTGAACTAGGAGAGTCAGCAGCCCAAGCAGGAAAATTTCTGACAATCGTAAATGTATTCGAGCTCGCTGCGCACTGATGACATTTGGTTAATATTTCATACTAACCAAACATAACCAAACGTCATCAGTGCGCAGCGAACTCGAATACATTTACATTTACATTAGTTTTTCGTGCTCGGGCTACAGATCTCTGATCTGTCTTTGGAATATCTAGAGGTACATTAAACTACAGATAGTGTACCGCGATATTGTCGCAGAGTCAAAAGGTAAAAAAAGTTTTGAATATCTAAAGCCATGTCTCTTACACATGTTTCTTCGAAACAAAACACAAAAAACCGCCTTCACAAAACAACGTATTTCGCTATCTCCTGCTTATGGAAATTGTCCCATCATTCAAACAATCAATTCATCAATCATGTCCATTGGGACCCTAGACAATAATACCGTGTTTTGTCTAGGTGTTTTGTGTAATGTTTTAGTGCAAGAGAGTTGAGAGTGAGAGAGAGTGAGAGTAGTAATTTTTATGTTATTATTGATTCATATGATTCCGATTTTAAGCGTTCAGTAATCTATACAGCCAATGTTTAACTAATAATATCCTAATTGATCTCATGTAGAAACTTTAGTAAGGCCCACAGTTATGACAATATTTAACTGAAACATTTTGTTTATTTGTAATTCTAGTACGGCAAAGTGACTAAACCGAACTAATAGGACGGTAAATTACTTCATCAGTACTATTATAATAAATAAATAAATACACCCAACAGTCCCACACTTAGTCCTGACCCCACACTAGGTAACCTGTATCGTGGGTGTCAGAGACTATGAGAGACTTTCGGTCAACATCCAGACTTAAAACAAATATCTGTGGGCCACACAAACATTTGTCTCAATGCGGGAATCGAACCCACGGCCTCTCGCTTCACAGCCGGCTACTCGCCTCCTGCGCCACGGAGGCATATTATAATAGTAATTGTATTATAGTAGTAAGTACATAATTATCTATGCTGTTGTTCAGGGCAGTCCAAACGAGATATGAGAATCATCATCATCATCAGCCATAGGACGTCCACTGCTGAACATAGGCCTCCCCCAAAGATAGGATAGATATGAGAATAATACGCTTTTACAACATAGATAAGATAATCACAAGTTTAAAAACTTAACTGACCGACTTCCAACTTCCGATCGTGACCAAATTTATATGGAACCACCCTTGAAATAAGTTCTATCGAACACAAGAATTTTGAAAATCGGTCCACATTTGGGGGAGATATCGAGTAACATACATAAAAAAAATACAGACGAATTGAGGACCTCCTCCTTTTGTGGAATTCGGTCGAAAACGGAAGACTTCCTGCTGCCCAAGCAGGAAAATTTCTGACAATCGTAAATGTAATTGAGCTCGCTGCACGTCTATGAAATTTGTATGAAATATTAACCAAACGTCATCAGTGCGCAGCGAACTCGAATACATTTACATTTACATTAGTTTTTCGTGCTCGGACTACAGATCGCTGATACGCTTAACAACTTTTCTAAGAATCACAGATACCTATTTTTAAGATTTAAAACAGATTGAAAACTTAAGTCATTAAATGGTCTGTAACAAAAACATCAATTTAAAAAGTTACTCCTAGTAATAAAAACGACCAGAGAACAATTAGATCGATCATATAAAACTACTTATGGTGAACTTCCGATCTTTGCGGCGCTTCTTTCTACTGAAAGCAGACGTAATTTCTTCTAGTAAACAGCGCAATGGTACGTGTAATGGACGCATACGTCTGTCGCTTGTCGTAATGATAGAAAGTTTATCTTTAAAGTATATTTTATGAAGAGCTTTCTATCCTGACAAATAATACTTTATACCAACTTATAAATAAATAAATAACTGGTATAGTAAATATGTTGCTGTCGCAAATAAAGGTTTCTATGTATACTACTCTACAAGCCGTTAAGAAGTAAAATTGTGTCACTTTACGACGAGTGTTTCCTGGAAGGAATAGATAGAGGCGAACTAGAGAACTAGAACACCCACATTTTGTCGAACTCATTTCCGTCCCAAATGTGAAAGGGGGCGGGCCTATTTCATCATATTACTTTCACCCTTCGCCACAGCAGAGTTGGTGTCTGCGTCAGTTAGTACGCTCGGCGCTGAAGGCTCGGTCCGTTTTAGGTAAACTTTTAATTAACCACAGTTTTCGTAACTAAGTTTGTTAATCGTCTTACATTCCTGTACCTACCCATTCAAAGTCACACATATGATATAACATGCTTTATATGTACATCTTACGTGAAATAATATTATATTAATCTTGATGTATAAAATGCTATATTAATAATGTATTTTACAAAAACACATATCAAAATAACATAAGCTCACGTCTGTAGGCAGAGTCACACTAGCGAATTAGAACACCACATTTCGCTGAGCTTAGTTCCGTCCCAGATGTGATAGGGAACTAACCTATTGCCATATCGGGCACAAATGCCAGACGCCGGGTTGATACTGATGATTAGTAATGATTAGTACCGGGTTGATGATTAGTAATAGCGCTGCAAGTCGCCCTTAATTTTTTTAATTGCACTAAATTATCGTTAAATTGACATAACAACTGTAATATAAAACGTATTTATTATAATACGAAAAGCAGTAAAATAATGCATACAAATGGAAAATATAACTTGTTTCCTCGCAAAGAAAAGTGGATTTAACGCGCGGCGAATTTTCGATATACGATGTATACTTCTTATCTATTACAGTATTCAGGGACTATCGATGCCTTCACGACGCGACGCGACGTGCCTATTGCCAGCTTTTTCACCGAATAACTGCAACTTATATATCGGGATGTGTCAACTCGCAATAGTCGTATATTAATTTCTAACTCCTGGTGAAACTTTTTTTTTAAGTTTATCTTAAAACCGTGAAATATAATCATCTATTTACCGGATTTTATTCTTACTAAATAATAAAAGCGAAAGTAACTTTGTCTGTCTGTCTGTGGCGTTTTCATAACTAAACCGCTGAACCAATTTTGATATTAATAAAAAAAATATTAATATAAGAGACCAACCTTTAAAACACTATTACAAGCGTAGATATAATCACAGTGAACGGAAAATATTGAAGACCGGCATACATAAGAAAACTTGTAAAGAAAAGCGTCAAGTTTGCGGGCTACGAGGGGTACGCGGGGTCGCGGGATGAGGAGGTCACGGATCAGCTGGGCGGCGGCCATATTGATTCTCCGGCCTGTTTGATCGGGGCCGCCCGCCCCGCGCGACTCTGCCGCACACCCTCGTGCCGTAGATTAATAGACGAGAACAACTTTTATGATTTCAACTCAAACACGACAGCCGAATGTATTTTATGTCACCGTTATGGTGGTAACACATTTGGGATATTTAAAATATATGAAAAATAAAGTGCTACATTTTTACACCCTTCATTGAATATAACAAATGTAGCAGTCTCGATCGTTGCCGAGCCCCGCGTCGCGACCAACCTACGGCAATAAAACTGATTTGTCTCGTTACTTATTGACTGCGACGATACCAGTTTGTCAGGGGTTAGTTTAGTTTGTCGATAGAGCTCGCGTTCCTTTATATTGTTAAACAGTTTTTGTATACACTCAAGACTCTTTTACGTCAATTTTAACTCACATTAATTTTACGTTTACCACTCCTGTTATAAAAAATAAAAGAGCACAGAGAAGTGGAAGAATGGACGAGATAAGTATGTGTTGTGATCGATGTTGTGTACCAACAGTAAAACGAGGAAGGAAGCCTATCGTCATACCGATCACAAATTCTTACCTTAGGCAACACATGTGTGGTTTCAGTTAAAAAAACTCGATACAAATTGATATTGCCAGAATTGGTATTGAAATCTAAGACCTCTGGGTTCTCAGCATAAGTATACTGTATACTGCTACTAGATCATTCAGGCGATATCCATTGTACATAGATATAGGTAGTTACTATTATTTACAAGTTACTTTACTTTACTTATAGTTTACTTTCTTTCTTTCTACTTGCCCTTATCCCTCCTTAATGTAGATACGGCGCAATACACTTTTTCAAGCATATTGCAGAATAGATTTGGCTTAGTTTTACGACCGGTTGCCTGCCTGACGTCAACCCCCTCTGTGTCAATCGTGTCCCGGGAAAATTAAGTGAGAAAACTTGCTTTGTCCGACCTGGGAATCGAACCCAGGACCTCCCGCTCCACAGTCTATGCTACCACTAGACTAACAAGCTACAATTACAAGTTTCTATTTTAAGTATTTAGTTACTATTATAACTTTCAATACATTGAAAATATTGAGTTATAGTGTAATAGTAAATTAAATATTTCATTCATCGTATTTCTTATAAAACGTGTTAAAATAAACAAGGAACATCTTTTCTGTTTGTCTATAGATCAGTCTTAGATTAAATCGAAAGCGTAAACAGACGCGCCCGCTATGTAAACAGTAATGCAAGTTAATTGTTTCGAATTTAGGAATATAATGATTCTTCGAGACGTGACTAGCCAACTAAAGTTGGCTCTAAATTGAACGAGCCCTAAAGTAGGCAAGCCGAGCGGCGTAGACGAATTTCAAGTGTTTCTTTTACGGTGAAGCCGTGGCGCGTGCATGAGTGCGGGTGCCGGTGGGTGGGTGCCGGTGCGGCCCCACGCGACGCGGCGAGCATGAGGTGATCCCACCTCTAGTTACGGAATTCTCAATCGTCTGCTTATAAACTAATCATTTATTGATTTCACATAATAAATCTTAAAAGTCACAATAGACCTGCGGCCTGAGCAGGAAAATTTCTGACAACCGTAAATGTATTCGAACTCGATGCGCGTCTTTGAAATTTGTATGAAATATTAACCAAACGTCATCAGTGCGCAGCGAACTCGAATACATTTACATTTACATTAGTTTTTCGTGCTCGGGCTACTTGGATCTTGAGTATAGTAACAATCACTAAGACACATACATGTGTACATACCAAAAGTCCCGATTTTGAGGGTAAATGTCCCGCGTGGGGGACATGCTTATTCCCGCTTGTCGGGGTTTACTCTACAGTGTGTGAATAAGTCGTAATAAATACGAGTAAAACTACCGAGTATACGTTGGGAGAATAATAAGTAGTAACAAGTAACCAGTAAAAAAATAACTGATCATTATTACGTTCGGTGAAGGATAAGTAGTGACAAACAAAAAAATACTAAACATTTACTAATAATATTTGACCAGCTTATGCAGGCTATCATTCTGCCTCCAAAGAGGAAAAAACAAATCGAGGGGGACGACCGATGTAGGCACAGGGACATAAGTCAAGTCGCAAGCTTTTCGAGAGAACCGCATATATAGCTGATGCTGGAATGAAATCGACACAAGGTATGCGTATCACTTTGTCAGTTTTAACACCATGTGTACGAGAGTCTAGGCGGATATGAGTATCCGGTAACACTTGACTTTGACCTATTTATAACGGTAGGTTTATATCTACTGTGTACGTAGAATTTCACATTAATTGAGTTTACAGTTTGCAGACAGATGCCAGACGGTATCTATCACCGTATCAGACATCGATGCACACTATTGTAACTATTAACTGGTCGCTTTACCAATACTAAGCGAATATTGTGATACAGATGCTACTATACTCTATGCTGTGGAGACACAATCATGTCTGTTGTATGTATGTATGTATGTGCATCTATTGTGTAGATTAACGGTTACACTAGTAAGAATGGACTGCATTTAACATTTACTTCGTATATTGATCAATCCAGTTATAGTCTCATCAAAATCTCCTTCTACGTAGGCTGTGTAAACTTAATGTAATAATCAACTTTTGTTATAAATATTATGGTTTAAACTTTCGTGATCTCTACATGTCTTTAGTAACTATGTGATGCATACTGATATCTTTTCACAGTAGCTACACGATTTTCTTAATAAAATAATTGGAAATCTTCGAACTAAGATTTGATATTAGATACAGACATTCCGCACTTAGCCTTTTAGGGCTAACTTGAAATGGCTTCAATCCGTTTACCTATTTTGTCTCTATGCACAATAGATCTATGTACCTCTATATCACCACTTTGAGGTGATTTTGATACAAATCTCACAAGTAGCGCTGCGTAGCATGCACAAGCTACGCAGAAATAAAATCCCAGTTTACGAAACAGCTTCACGAGATTTATAATAAACTCCATAGGTATTACATTTTACTCGAGACTGAGTCCTTCTTAATCCCTATTCCATTCTTTAAGATTGGCAATGGCAATCACTTACCATCAAGTGACCCACTTGCTCGATTGCCAGTCTCTGCTATAAAAAAATAATGAATGCAAAAATATTCTTCAGTTCTTTCCCGTATTAATATAAATAAATAAAAAAGCCATAGTATTAAGCGCTCGGTAAGCTGTAAGCCGATCAGCACGCACCATCGATTACAACCGGCAGCTGACTACTTCACCTATTCACTGGATATTCGATTAAAATCCTGTTTTATAACTTGACGCCGGCAAAATCCGTATCAAGTTTTATGAATAAAATTTTACTGCAAACTTTCCTTTAAACTCATTCATTGTTACAAGTAGCGAGAAATTCTACTTCATGGCTTTTATTCTTCACATTTTTATGATAGTTTGTGATTTATATACTGTATATGTACACAATTAGTCAGCATTTAAATACGTAGTATATAATATGTACTATTTTTTTTTCAGAAAATATAATAAATATAATGCGACATCCGCATCATCTGGTTGATACCTCTCCACTCAGATTCGAATGGACCCCTTGCATATGGAACTTTGTTTTTCCAAGTACGTAGCAGAGGGCTGTACACCTACCTGATCGGAGCCATATCTTCTAAAGAGTTTAATTAAAAAGGAAACAATCGTTCCCAATAACATTATAGCATAACAACAGGGAGCATCAGAGGAGCCCACCTAATTTCATCAAGAGAATGCAATCGCGCTTCAGCGAATATACAATTTAATGTGGATTTTCCACAAACAAACGTTGGAAACTTTAGTTGGTACTTGCGCAATACGGCCGATGCCTGTTACGAGGTGTTTACGTAACCGACACGGCTACACACATTAATTGATGTTAATCATTTTCCAGCTCATATCCACTGCTATACAAAATGCGTCCTTATTTAATTCACATGAATCATGCTAATCTCGCATTCCAATTACTATATCCGATTAATTGATTTCATAGTACAAATTATTTGTTTTATCGTAAGTGTAAAAGCTGGTGTGTATTTAATCATATTATGATTTTCCTATTTCGTAGTAGTGTGTGAAACTTGTTTTACAATAAAATCGTTTCGAATTTAAGGCTCTGAGAAGAATGAACTGCGATCGCCTCCACTTGACAAGAGTTATGGTTTAACTCATCTTGTCCTTGTAATACTCCTACGTGGATTCTAAGGTACTTTGATATTACTTTTGCTTTTTTACTTTGGCTTTAGTTTTTCCGTGTAGCCTGGGTGATAACAGCGCTCTCTCCGATAAAATAACAAGGCATATGAAATATTAATAAAGTGTTGCTCACACTTTTCCCGACCCGGGGGTCGAATCCGAGACCTCAGGACAGTAGTCGTACCGTAATACAACTAACCACGCCACCGAGGCAGCCTCAGTCAATGCCAGTATTACTAGGTATTATGATTTTGTAATAATCTATACGTCTGCCTTGGTGACGTAGTTAGTTCTGTCTAGTTCTGAGATCTAAGGTAATATCTAATGTGTCAGGGTGACAAGCGCAGTGGTGTACCCCTCAGCGCTGTTATGTGTTACCTATTCAAATTGCCAAACCATCCAGCCAGCGCAGCGGCTTACCCGTCTGCAGGGTTACCACCACCTCATATAACAGTATTATTATAATCTTTCTTTGTTTGTTTTGTATGGGAATCGGTACAAGTAAAATTATAATAACACTGCTATAAGAGGTGGTGGTAACCCCTCTGGACGTCTGTTTGCAATAATAATATCTGAGCTATAACGCGGTCAGAGAGGCAGAACGGCGGGCATAGTGAAAATATAAGGATTTCGATTTTGCCATTTTGCAACCGTACGCGATGGTCTCTGATGGAATCCTCCTCGGTACGAGAAGTGGTGCACTTTTCGTTCCTCTTTCGTCCTGCATTTGGCTATTTGCCAATGCATTCACAAATTCGTAGCGCTTCGTTTTTGTTCGAGGCGATATTATTGGAATATCGTATTGTCACTACCCACGAGCTGAATATAGATTTACACTTTGATAAAAATACTGCGAAGCGTAATAAACAATCCATATAAATTAACGGTACGACTAATACACGTTGCCTCCTTGCTCTAGTGGCAGCATATATGGACTGTGGATCGGGAGATCCTGGATTCGATTTCCAGGTCGGGCAAAGCGAATTTTCTAATTTAATTGGTGTCCTAGTTCGCTAGTTCGCCTCTGCACATTGCTTCGAGGAACAGGCGAGAGCTTATGCATCCTTCAAGAATAGTTTATAACTGAAAGCTGGTTGAAGCACATATTGTTACAATTAAAGCATCTACATTTTTAAAACCACAGTATGCCGCGTTACGACACCGGCGTAGCTTGTCTATGAATATAAATTAAAAGTGTACATTACCCGCATGTTTTAATTTAACGCAACAATACCACATCTCCGCGATGAGAGAGGCTTGCCTCTGTTCCTGAACCCACGCCTCTCGTCTCTCAATTCAACCGCCACAAAAAGAGTCCGGTATTAATTTTCGCTAGCTGCCACCCTTTAATTATAACGAACAACTTTCCACAACTAAGCTCATGTTACACACAGCTGTTGGTCTTTATTTCAGTTATTTTAAACGATTTCGAGGTATTTCGTATCACAGTTAAGATATGTAAGTAATGTTAAACATCATCATCAAGCTGTTGTATTGAAATCCGGTAATTCGATGTCAAATATAAGTAAATACATTCCTCGTTCTTTTCTCATTCATGATCTTTAAATATCCATATAAACTAAACTTCTGTCAGAAGAAGCACGAAAGTTGAGTGAATGCGGTGGAAATGCGTTCCCTGGGACCCTTGCCGATCGTATGAGGAACAACATAAGCTCACGCCTGTATCCCCGAAGGCGTAGGCAGAGGCGTACTAGCGAACTAGAACACCCACATTTCGCCGAGCTTAGTTCCGTCCCAGATGTGATAGGGGGCGAGCCTATAGCCATATCGGGCACAAATTCCAGACTCCGGGCTGATATGGAAAAATCCAATATCACTTTGCCCGACCCGGGGATCGAACCCGAGACCTCAGAACCGTAGTCGTACCGAAATACCACCACGCCACGGAGGCAGTCAGCGTATTCGTTAGTAAACAGCGTTCTTCGTTTGTTTCGGTACAAGTAAGATGATAATAATACTGCTATAAGAGGTGGTGGTAACCCCCCTGATTTTTGTTTACTAACGAATACGCTGTATGGTCAGATGATTTTATGGCTTGTCGCCTTTGTATGAAAAAGTACAATAAATTATAAGTGTTAAATCTCCTCTCAATATGGAAACCTTCCAAAGAAATTCACTAAAGTTAAGGTAGAGTAATTTTCGACAACACTAAACGAACGCCGCACGAAATAATTTATGCACTGCATTAATAAAACATGACTATGTAAACGCGTTGACGCAGTCCGGTTGTTTGTCGATGTTGCAATCACTGCATCACGTTTGGTACCGTATCTCAATTTTTGGCCAATTATTTACATTCAAGAATCTCTAAAATATTTGAATTATATTATAAACTAGCTGACCCGGCGAACTTCGTACCGCCTAATTACCTACCGTTACCATCGTATAAATATTGAATCGATTGTATGGGAGTATAGAAAAGTGTTGTTTTTGCACTTTTTCAGACATTTCTTAAAATTTTTTCTCCGAAAGAACCATCCTCGTACTTCAAGGAATATTCTAAAAAAGAATTAGCGAAATCGGTTCAGCTCCTCTCGAGATTTTTGCTTGGCAACACATTCAGCGATTCATTTTTATATTATAGATGACCACTTTGAATATCTGAATATCAATCTGTATGATTAGCAGGACTTGAAGGTAATGAAACCATCCTTGCCTAACACTAATAATTTCCGTAAGGTTTTCGATTCGAAACACGTCATTTGCCTTTGTTCGGAGTATGTTTTCGATATAGTGATATTTCATCTTCTGAGCCTAATAATGTTTTCTTTCTTTATTCCTAAACTTGTGGTACAGTTATGACATACTTTAATTTTGCGTATGCCTTTAGGGCTTGAGCGTATGTTATCGTAATAATATGAATGTACTTACATCTTACGTATGTAGGTATGTACATATCCCTTAAAGGGGCTTGACATCAAAACTAAAGCTAAATTAGTTTTGCAACATTCTTTAAATAAGTATGTTGTGGGAACACCAGTTTAGAGCGGAATAAGAGCAGGGGGAAGGTAGAAACATATGTTTATAGAACCATAGATATGGTACTTTTTTTATTCTAGTATCGTTGCATACTTTATGTTGAACGCAAGTAAATTTCTAATGTAAACGTAAATCAAATAACACCGAAATTTCCAAAATATTGTCCCAGTTCCTCTCGCGCATAATGGAGTTAACAAAAAGTTAACAGCATTATACGAAGTCCCTCGGCGCAGATGTAAGTTTGGAGCTCACGTTAGCACAAATTACTTTATGTTTGCAACAGACAAGGCGAAGAGGGTTAATATTTTAGCTTCAACTATTACAAGAGCACTAATTTGCGGTGAAGTTGTCTTACGAGCGCGTACAAACAACCCGAGTGTCTCTTGAATCTCTTCACTTCACATTCAACACGCGCTACTCTACCATTTGTGTTTCCTACTTCCTATATGTTCAGTACATTAATTTCTTGTTAGCATCCACATAATTCAAGATGATAATTAAATCTCATTTAATCGATCAAACTGCGATAATGTATTACTTGCATTTTGCTTTTCTACAAAGATTAGTAGTTGTAGGTAAAACAAATGCATGTCTCGCTATCGTGGATAAATAATATAAGTATAACATTATCATACTCGTATGTAATAAATAATAAACTGATGCTCTAGACATTAAAAATTCCTTCCTATTTTAAATACATTCATATGAAACATCGGTTTGATTAGCCGTGAAAATATAGCACTCGTATATGCTGACAAACTTTCTCACTTTCGTATCAATAAAATTTACATGGGTGTTGTATTGGAATGACTTCGAAGGCGGAAACTCGTATAGCATCTTTGCGGAAGGACTATGTACAGCAGTGGACGTCCTGTGGCTGATGATGAAGATGAGAGCATCAACAACAAACATACATAGACTACAATGTTAATGGATAGTTTAAGATAAGTATAAACTTAAGTCCATTAAATATTTTATATATATACAGACAGCGAATGTCTTGATGTATTTAGGCACGATGATGATATATCATATTAAAATCGCCAAATGTGTGTAAATGTGGGTCGTAACTCGTAATACAAGTAGGTCAGCCGTCGCTGCGCGATATCAACGCGACGATCCGCGTAAAACTTACTCGCCCTTTTACTAACTCCGAAATTTTACTATACGGCCCTTTTATGTGAGAAATGATATAAACAATTGCTGTTTTGTTGTAAGTTGTAACCTAAAACACCTTATTCACGAGATTATTAGATCATTAGCATTTGACAACCATTCTTCTTCCGCCTGCCCTTATCATATTTTATGTGAAGTCGGCGTAACACACCTTTTACATATATTTATTTCTAGAAGGATTTTCGGTATATCAGTGGCGAAAGGTGAAATTTTCTAAACAGGGAAGCCGATGCTAGGTTTTTTTATTCATTAATACTCATTAGAGTAGACAAACATAACATATGCTCACGCCTGTATCCCCGAAGGGGTAGGCAGAGGCGCACTAGCGAACTAGTACACCCACATTTCGCCGAGCTTAGTTCCGTCCCAGATGTGATAGGAGGCGAGCCTATAGCCATATCGGGCACAATTTCCAGACTCCAGGATGATACGGAAAAATCCAATATCACTTTGCCCGACCCGGGTATCGAACCCGAGACCTTAGGACGGTCGTACCGAAATACAACCACGCCACCGAGGCAGAGTAGACAATTTTGTAAAAGTAAGCCGGAAGAAATCTTGTTGCATAAACCAATGAGTATTAAATTGACGTTATTAGTTAATTCTTTAATGAATACACTCCCATAATAGATTAGGTATATATTATTATACATGGTAGGCGGTTGTCGCCTCCTTGTTCTCGTGGCAGCATATATGGGCTGTGGAGCGAGGTCGAGGTCCTGGGTACGATTCCCATTCAGGCAAAGCGATTTTTCTAATTTGATTTGCCCAATACTATAACCTCTAGAGAGGGTTAACGTCAGGCAGACAGCCAGCCGAAAAAACGAAGCCGAACCCTTTCTGGAACATGCTTAAAAATGTATTCGGCGAAGCGACTCTACATTGTTGGATAAGGGTAGGCTGAAAAGAAGGCTTGGTAGCAGTCCCCTCTAGTTCTTTCACATTCCTTCTTCCTTCGGCTTGTATCGCAAGCCCGGCCAGCGCGGCCTCTGGTCATCCTTACTTAGGGCTGCCATACGTCCCGGTGCACTAGGACATGTCCCAGACTTGGAGCCTTGTGTCCCCTTGTCCCGGTCAGTAAGCCAGTTGTCCCAGTCGCTAGGTCATAAGACTGACCCTTCCCTCCTCTTCACGGGTGGCTTGTTGGTGGCGGCAATGCTCAGAGATACCAAAACACCGTAACTTTCGTTCCACTCCGAGCTATGTAATTTTTCGATAAATTGTTTACATATTGGTACTTTTTCATATATCCCAGTCAATATACTAACACTTATGGCAGCCTTGTCCTTATTTGAAATAGAAGTATTAGAGCCCGACGTTGCGTTACCCTGACGTTTGGCAAAGTATGTACGACTCAATTTTAAGGTTTTGTAGCCATTATGGCAAAAATTGAACCCTTATAATTATGTCCTTTCCGTCTGCTCGTCTGCCCGTCTATGTGTCAGCCACATTAGTATTTTCTTATATAGATTGAGCAGATTACCTTATGATAAGCGATTACCTGATGGGCTACCAAATGCCATTATACCAAATAATAATTAAGTAGAGGAAATATTTAGGCAACTAAAAATCTCCTTTACCAATCGAAACGCAACAGCGATGTCATGATGAAATGTACTTTCACGTTTTCTGTGAGACTGCGATATCAAACCGATCGAGCAAGTACATTCTTGATGTACAGTTGTAGACATACTTATCTACAGTGTGGCTATACCACTGAAAACGCAGTTTCTATATCATATCATTGCTAGAAATATACATAGAAAAAACCCACCACCATTATAATTAATCTATATCTAAATTAAAAAGATAGAGAATTAAATTGTTGTAGAAATTCTTGTAATAATTTTTATGTAACGTAATCACAGACCACTACGTATCGAATACGTCCGATGAAATTTCACGACTTATAGTAGGGGAGCCCAAGCGGGGATTTCGGGATTTACTAAAGCGCGTCAGATTAATATACAGGGGGATACCTTGTACCCGGTTAAGTACCTCCACAAAACATGAGGCCCATATATAAGGCCGCCCGTAAAGGATACAGGATCAGATTAGTAAAAAAAAATTGACCATCAGAAATTCTCGAGCGCGTCAGATTAAGGTAGGGTGAGTTAATTACATCCTAAAAAGTGTATATTCCACTAATCTGACAATTTGAGAGTGACGTAAAAAAAGGGGAGGGCAACAAAGTTGTAAAAAAAAAACGTCATCTCGACATTCTTGAGCGTAGCTAAATTTTTTTTTATTTTGAAGGAAATAATTCAAGAATAATGAAAAATATATAATCTGACGATTTCCGCAAGCCGAAATAACAAAAATTCGTCGATAAAGTTAAATGCGTGCAGTTGCGTGATGCCTACATTTCTTTCTCCGCGCTTCTATTCCTCTCTCACTCTTTCTCTATCTATTACTCTCTCACTCCGTCCCCACTCTGGTTTCTGCTTCCTGAGCTTTTCAATTAATTAAGTTCAATGATTTAAAAAAAAAATATTTTGAAAGTGGTTTTTTTGGAATAACTTTTAACCGGCTTTGTCCATCAACTTCAAAAACTAATCCGCCTTTGAGCTTGAAAAACCACGTCGATCGCCACCTGGCTGGTCAAAAGCGGTTGATTCGTTCGAGAGATATCGTGAACGAAAGAAACCCGAAAAAGGGTTTTTTCGGGATTACTCCGAAATTTGTGGTTCGATCAATTAAAATTGCAAAATTACTTATGAGGATGATAAAACTGCGTCGAATGCCGCCAACCGCGTGAAAATCGGTTGATCCATTCAAAAGTTATTGCGGTTTGAAAATTCCAAAAATAGTGTTCTATGAAATTTCTATTTCTTTGAACTCAGCGAGCTCAAAATATCACATAAATTATATTTTGAGCTCAAAAATGTCATAAGTACAATTTTAAGAGCCCAAGAATGGAATTAGCGGGAAGTTGCAGGGATGGCCTTTAAGGTGTACCGTTTTTCTAATTTTTTTTTGTCAGATCAGGCCAATCCCTCTAGATAATCGTCAGATTATGAGACAGTACGTTTAGAACATAAAGATGAACCATATATATCTTAATCTGACGCGCTTGAGTATTTCAAAATGGCGAATTTTTTTTGCACATTATGAAAATGGCCGCGAGTTTGCGTCCCATCGAAATCGTCAGATTAGTGAATGAGATCTTTTTTTTGGTGCACTTAACACTCCGTTAGAAAATCTGACGCGCTCGATAAAATTTTTTTTTTTTTCATTTTCAACCCTTAAATACAACCACTCGCATCATGCAAACGATCAGATTAACATACGTACATTATTAAAAATACGTAGGGCATTGATGCTATCAATATCTGACGCGCTCGAGGATGTCCATGCAACAGTTTTTTTTTACATATTTAAAAATCTATAGCCGCTTCCCCCACCGATGTAAAGGTATATATCATATAACATTTTTTTCTTCATATCATCTAAGCTTTGCATCCCAATAGGTCTCTACGACGCTCGAGTAAATCCCCATTTAGCATCGTGGGCTCCCCTACTATTAATACCGCTTGCACTCGATCAAATAATGCTTCTCTAATAACATCTTGTATTTTAAAATTAATTATCCGTCAGAATATATAAATTATTACTTATTTGTAAATGAACATAAATGGCCAAAAAAATAAAAGATTAGTTTCAGGTAATGTCTGCATATACGCTTATAATAAAAAGTACCTACATTGGATAATAGACCGATGACCGTGAGACAATCGTGTCTCACGTTTCGTTTTCTGTTTTTTCGTTTGACATAACCAAAAGCACCTTTTATTTGTTATTCATCTACAACTCCTGCAAACAATTTTATACTTAATTATTGTTCTATCAATTTACTTCAAATCATAGCCTTTCTTTAAAACTTACACTTAACTTAAACTAATACTTGACCAAACCTAACACATTATCGTATTAATAATTATAACGAAATATCGAATGCAGAATAAAGTAATTGTTTTTAAACAAAAAATAATCACAGTGTTTTAAAATTCTCCATATGTGACCCGTCAACAGTATCTTGAATAGAATATCCGTAATATGGTATAGTGTATAAAACGATGACAGGGGTGAACAATTTAACGTAATATGTAAAATTCTAAATGGTACGGATGTTAGGTGAAATCATTGCCAGTGTGTGCGCCAGGACGCAGGCGCGGCGCGCTCCCCACGCATGCGCCCTCACACTTAACCTCAATTCGAGGCGTGTTTTTGAATGAAACTTCATTCGGGAGCCGGTCCCCATAACCGTGCTTTGTTTTTGAACGGTTTCCGGTATTTCAGTGACTTGAAATTTCCTTGAGAATTTACATTATTTTGTAGTTTAATTTTACATCATATAAGGTATTAATCTAGGGTCATTTAAACTGAATGTTATTTGCCTTATTAAAAAATGAAACTTTGAAGTTATCAAAACATTATTTATTGGTGAACAAAACATATTGCCCTATAAATTTTGTAATTTTAGGTGATACAATCGATGTGTAAATTACCACTCGAACCAAGCCCAGAACATTGTCTATGCCCTAAATGTAAGCACGTAAAAGCATGAATAGTACCTACAGACCGTAATTTGACTATCAACTGTAGCTCAACTAGTAGACCAATATAATAATAATAATTACGATGAGTTTTTTTGGCATTTTACGATAGCGACTACGTAAATAATTTGTATGAAAACCGTCAGTTCTCCCCGTAACCGCTAGAGGCGTTCGGATGTTTGTCATACAAATATTTTACGTAGTCGCTGTCGAGCTATATAGGAGCTTTTTGACGTTTCTCCCTAATGAATACTTAAAATATTTGTATCAGAAACACCCAAACACCTCTGACGGTTAAGGGGGGAATTAATTTTTATCATTCAAATTATTTTACATAATCACTAGTGACAAACATTAAAAAACTTATGGTTGGCCTCTGAACTCCGATAGGCATCGACAATTAAATGATTAACAACTTTAGGCATACACAAATACCCAATCAGTACGTAGACAACAACGAATAAAATGAGAGCCTTCAATAGTGTACCTTGATCCATTAAAAGCGAATAGCATCAATTATTCATGAACAGTGGTGTATGGTGTTAACACAATGAACACGAGGAAACAATACAAGTGACGTGCGCGTCGCAACGACACAGCTCCCTTGTTATAAGGGGTGAATCAAGCGCTCTGAAGCGACATATCCTCTCTCATTAAATTACTTCACAGACCACACCTATGAGTGTTGACACCACATGAGTGTGATGAAAAATAATCAATGAAATACTGTTCACTGCGTCCCATATTCAGTTGTATTTCAAAATGCATATGTCAAGTGAAGTGATCACATTATTTGTATTTTTTTTTTAATAAAATAAAATAATAATCACAAGTTTAAACTTGACGGACTGACTTCAAACCTTATCCGATCGTGGTTCGTGACCTAATTTATATGGAACCACTCTTAAAATAAGCTCTGTCGAAATCTTGAAATCGTTCCACATTTGGCCGAGATATCGCGTAACATAAAAAAAATATAGACGAATTGAAGACCTTCTCCGTTTTTGAAGTCGGTCGAAAATAAGAATAATGCGGATTTTACTAAAAAAAAAACATAAACGAAAATAGATGCCTTACTTTCTTTTAAGGGTTCTTATTTTGACAGCCTCCGTGGCGCAGCGGGCGAGCAGCCGGCTACGAAGCGAGAGGCCGCGGGTTCGATCCCCGCACCGAGACAAATATTTGTGTGGCCCACAGATATTTGTTTCGGGTCTGGGTGTTGTGAGACCAAAAGTCTCTCGTAGTTCCTGATTCTCACGACACAGGACTCGATCTTAATGTGGGGTCAGAACTATGTATGTGACAGTTGGGTGTTATTTATTTATTTATTATGAAAGAAAAAATCGTATTTTGATATTTTATATATAGAGTTTACTAGTTTCGTTTTTAGTTAGGTGTCAAAATTGTCTTGTCACTATACTATAAATTCGATAGTTTGGATGAAAGGATGTTTGTTACTCAATCACGTCAGAATGGCTGAATAGATCTGGATGAAATTTGGCACAGGGATAGATTATGGTCTGGAATAACACATATGCTACTTTCTCCTGGAAAATGTATGGTTCCCGTGGGATAGATTCGTTAATAAAATTACACGCGAACAAAGTTGTGGGCTACAGCTAGTTACCAATAAGGCTGAGTGGTAGAGCCACGCGCCACAGTAATATGTACATCACGAATGGGCCGACTCGACCGGTTTAATACAGAAAACCGACATGAAGTGGCAGCTTTCTGTTGCATTTCGCTAGGTGAATGAGATTGAAATCCCCCAAATCCGCCTAATATTTCCCGATTCCATTTCCTCTACCTTTAGATTATTCAACGCAGCCATGATTATTTTACAAAATTGTAGTTGTAATTGGATTGACGCATCGCACAACTTGGTTTTTGTATACAAATTGTGGTATTGTTGGACACAAGACGCATTGTGAGGTTATTTGTCACTCTTGAATGCAGAAAGCAGTGTTGCTCAACACGACACGAATTATGAGGAGGTTCCTCACTCTGGGGTACCACCAGAGGCTTTGGCCATGCCTCGTTAACGAAGGGGAATAATTTGTTATATTGCATTTAATGTATTTATTAAATAGAGATTTATTTTAAAACTTTTTATAACAGCAAAAATATAATTACAATTGAGAAATATTAAACGGGGTGCGTTCCAGTGGACGGCCCAAAAAGCTCTGGCTGGACGTTCTGGAGGAAGGCATGAGATCCAATGGGCTTACTATGGAGGAAGTTTAAGACCGGGCAAAGTTTAAGCGTCTAAGTAGGAAGGCGAACCCTGGCAGAAAGCCAGGATAACACCAGGCAGAAAGAAAGAAAGAGGTTTGAAGTATGGGTCTTTACTGACTTTTCTAATTAATTCATACAAATGATGCACAACGTTTTATCTGTGCTACAGGGCACTACAAGCACGTATCCAAATGGTCCCCTACCGTCTATTATACCCGTTATAACAATACGCGGTGCTAGACTCTACCTCTACATCCATACATAACACAAGATAATAAATTGAACGTGCATGTTGGCAAAAACACAAACATTTGAACATATTACTACATGATGTATGAACTATATGATTTTAGTTAATAAAATTTTACGTTACTAGATATTATTAACGTCTTATTGTTAAGAGAGTGGTAAATGGTAAAAGCTTTCAGTTGCTTTCACTGCAGATGACATTATTGAGATCAGGTAATGACTACCTGTCGGCACGCTATGTTTCAAACCCCTCATGAACATAGTAGGGTATAACTCTCTATCTAACTGCCCTTATCCCACTCCAATGTTGAATCAATAAGTATTGAATATTGTATCCATATTCATTGGTGCAGGTTATGCGATAAAGCATCGACCCCAAAATGACTCTACCCAATTATTCTAATTCTTTATACCTTAAAGAAGTTGGTCGATTGATAAATCTATGCTTTGAAGGCAAAACACTAAAGGACACGCGTATATTACTTTAATATCCTCTGAGAATCAATTTCAATCTCCTAAATGACCCGAAACATTAATGATAAACAATTGTATTTTAAACGTGTTGTCAACATATTAAAGATAATGGAGGATATGTATATATATTATGTAGGTCTAGTTATGTATGTATATATGTGTAGGTAGCTATTAGTGTTATCAGCTAGTATTTAACTGTTTGTTAATTCAACTATGTTGATAGTTATACACAAAAATAACAAAAGTTATAAAGATATGTATATACACATCATCGCAATAACCGCTCCTAATGTTATGGACAATTTGTGTCGAATACAATAGCAGTTTCCCGCTAGTGCTATAAGTAACGATAAAGGAAAAGCGGAAGGGTTCACTTAATACAGATTTTCTGACCAGTAAAGAGTTTTAGGAGGTTTGGAAAGGGTAAATAAAATATAGATTTATAACTCTTTACCGTTTAACATAGATATGTATGAGTAGATTAAAAATAATTATTACACGGTATTCGATAACAATATTTACAGTCAGTTTAACGTAGTTCTAATTTTCGACCGAGTTCCAAAAAGGAGAAGGTCTTCAATTCGTCTGTTACGTTTTTTTATGTATGTTACGTGATATCTCCGCCAAATGCGGGCCGATTTTCAAAACTCGATATGTTCGATAGAGCTTATTCCAAGAGTGATTTCATATACATTTGGTCACGATCGAATAAATTTTGAAGTCGGTTTCTAGTCGCTTCCTTAGTCTAGTGGCAGCGTCTATGGGCTGTGAACCGGTGTCTATAACAATTCAAAAAAACTGTTATCTATAACAATTCAAAATGAGTAAAGTTAAAAAATAAAAATGGAACTTTATTTTTTTTAACAATTATTATAGCATGGGGGATTTTAAAATCGGAATGCGACCTGTAATTCTTCGCAATTAGCATAGGATTGGCTTCGTGTATGCTAAAAATTATAAATTACCACATAGTTGGTTTGCAAATCTACTGCAGCTGACCCAATGTACCGGAAATCAGTTTTTCGTAATAAAATTAAGTTTCCTTTATTCAAAAACTATGAGCCTTGCAACATTTGAAACCTTACCCCTTTAATGCTAGCCATTAAATATAGTTATTATTGATACCAACTTTATGAAACACCCTGTATAATAACAAATAAATAAACAAAAAAACCTTTTAATTCCATGCAAAGAAATAATGTTTACAAAAAATATCATAATTTTAAATGCTTATTGTGTTTTAGTATGGACCCCTCTCAGGTACAGACAGGCCTCCTCCATTTAATAATTAGATAGTTTTAATATCTATTAATAACTTTGGCTGTACTATATTAATACAATTGTAAAAGTATTTGTGTTTGATGATGTATGATCTGTTAACATTTAATTTAAAACTAAAAAGGTAATGAACTAACAACATTAAGGATTCTCACGCATTGTTGCGTGCTAATAACGTTTATTTCTATGGCCACAAGAAAATATAGGTACGATCAGCCCGAAATCGTTAAAGGGGGAAGTTAATACACTTTATTTAATTTCCTCCAAGTGTTTAGTGATCAAAGGGCATCTTAAGGCAGCGATTACAAGACAAAAAGAATGTTTGTACCACAGGTAAACTTAATTATTTGCGAATAATCAATAGCCCTCAGTTTATATGATAAAAAATAATATTAGCCTTGTAATATTATTGTCCCACTGCTGGGCACAGGCCTCCTCTACTAATGAGAGCGGGTAGACCTTACTCTACCACGCTGAACTAATGCGGGTTGATAGACTACACATACCTTCGAATTTTTTATGGAGAATTTTTCGGGTATGCAGATTTCCTAACGATGTTTTCCTTCACCGTTATAGCAAGCAATAATTTATAAAGAAAATACACTTAACATAGAAAAGTCAGAGATGTATGCTCCATTTTGGTGTTGGTCTCGAACCTCCAACACTCTATAACATATAATTTGGTGTTAGATTTCAGGATGTAAATATCGTGCATAGTTTTGATCATGTATCAATTGCCATCATCCATCGTTCCGGTGTTTAGAAGTTATAATTAGGCATACAATTCGCCTGTCTCTATTAACAATGGATATGCAATGTTATTTATGGATTTGCAATTCCGACACTGTTAATAGAGACTTGTTTACCATTGACATTGACTTGGGTTACCATTAGACTAAAAAGAAACATGTCCGAAAAAACACATTTCAAATAAATGTCCCATTTTAGAAAACTTCTAGGAAAAATTTCTTAGTCAGCTCGCCAACCGTTTTAATAATTTTACAATATACAATATACTAAAATTGTAAAGATATAGTAAATTACGACCGAGAAACATTTCCTTGTGAATCAAAATATTGTTGTTGTTATGGACATCAAGGACAGCTTTACCACGTGATAAATAAACTACAGGGAATGTACTGAGATATAAAGGATAATAAAAAGAATTACGATTCTAGGTAGTATCAGATTCAAACAAGGAACGAATAGTAACACAAAGCCACGTATACTTAAAGTATATAAAAGGTATCTACGATCTACGAATATACTACGAAAAAATATAAATGTTTCTTTGATGATTATAAATCCTAAAGACTACAGGCAAAATAAATATTTTAAGAGAACTATGACTTAAGACTCGATTAGACGGATCACCAAGAAAAACATTCGAGCTTTAATTTCATTCAGTACCTTTATTGTGCTTTAACTTTACATGATATATTTCTACTGAAAGCAAAATGAAATGTGAACGAAAAGTAAACCGTCTGATCGCTCCTTAACGCCCACACATTTCAGAAATCCTTCACGGATAAGCACACGAAGGAAAGCTTACCGCGTGGATTTACCTTACAAGCTTCATGTCAATGTCATTGCTGAGATGAAACAAACCATTAGTCTTTTATTATGCAGCAGACTCATGTAATTGAACTATTTCACGTTTTTCTTTTCACAACACTTAGATTAGGAAATGTGTCTTGCCCATTCGATCGATACACGCAATAATCACCCATTCTGGGAAGCGGGTCATGCAGTGGACTCTTAATAATATGGATGTCAGAGGCATAACGTCATACACAAAATTATAATAATCTTGTTCGTTACCTTGGAGTTTTAACATGTTCCGCAGTGGTCTCAAAGTATCACTTTAACACTTTAAGTATACACTGCGCTTCCAGCCACGCCGCTTCCTAACCTATTTGACACTACTTGTATGATAAAAGACTAGATGACTGCAGTCGTGCACCAATTAGTAAATTACACTATTGTAGTACATGGGCAACGAGTGAATGGATGGGAAACGTTGACGATACTCACCTGGCACTCATTACATGTGTGTATGGAGTAGGACCGGTCGCAGTCGTAACGACTGAGGATGTCGACGAAGTCGCAATGCACGCGCGAGACCATCGCGTCGAGACCGAGGATATCGTGCAGCGTGCGCTCGCAGGGCTCCCCGCCGGCGAGCATGTCGGTGCGCGCGGCCGGGTGCAGCACGGAGGCGGGCGAGCGCTCGCAGCAGGCGCGCAGCCGCAGGTTGGTGAGACGTCGAGCGCGCTCTTCGGTGTCCAGCGCGCACAGGTACGGCACGTCGTGCACCGCGAGCACCTCGGCCGCGCCGCCGCTGCCGCCGCACGCCGCGCCCCCGCACTCGCGCAAGCCGCCCGCGCCCTCCTCTTCCAGGTCGCACGCGCTCAGCCAGGGGTTGAGGCGCGCGAGCGGACTCACGGCCAGGCCCGCGGCCGCCATCAGCAGCAGCAGCAGCGGCGGCGCTCGCATGGCGGGGGCGGCGCCGCTAGCGGGGGCCGGCCCGCCGGGCGCGGCGTTGCCTCATACCGCATCACGCATGGCGACCTACTCGCGCGGCCCGGGCCGCGGGGCCGCCGCGCGGGGTGGGCGCGCCGCCATGTCGCTCGCTCGCCGCTCGACTGACTCCCCCCGGGCGCGCATCGATCGCCCCGCGCCCCGCACCTGCCGCTGCGCGCGCTCCTGATGCCTCCGTTACCATTATATAACGGTGCGCGCGCACCCCAGGGTCCCACCCGCCGCGCCGCCCGCCCTCTACCGATACTGCGAATTTTCCCGGGGCAAGTCGACAAAGCTTTTAAACCCATGAATGACCAGAGAGCTGATTATCCTGCAGATGGCGTTATATACAAATTTGTTCTCTTTATATATAAGTACCTTAAATATATTGTAATAGAACTTGCTGACAATGTAAAGACACTTAACTAATGTTTTTAATGTGCGACAACAGGCCTGTAGTCAGGAATCGTCTTCAGGGGCCGACATACCTTTGTCAGAAAGAGGGCAATATCAAAACTCTCTCAGCTGCTTACCATTGCAGGTAATTGCTTTTCGAAATACAACAAAAACACCACACTTAAAGCATGTAGAAGAAACTATTTGGCTTCGTTTTTACGATCGGCTGCCTGTCTGACGTTAATTCCTATCTTTTTTATCCAGCTACGACATAGTGACTACTACGCCTGATGGTAAGCATAGTAAAGTCCAAAAAAACAATGATTAATGACAATGGTTTTATTAGCGATCACCAGAATCATGCCAGCAGGGATCCGAAGAGGGAAGAAGCAAATCAAGGGGCTTGCGAAAAGACAGGCGGATGACCGATGCAGACAAAATGGTATCATCGTAGCGTATCAAAACCCCATATCCGCCACAACTAACCATCAAGTCACGTGGCAAGCCCCCTGAGAGAACCGGAAGTACACTGGCTGATCCTGGAACGCAAACCACATAAGGAGTGTGGGTCCCTATGGCTGGTTTTATTAATGGTACTAAAACTACCGTACACATGAGTGTACGGTAGTTGCCATCCGGGCGGATACAAATCCTAGCACCATCTGAAATTCTACAGATGCAGTCCCGTGCAAATAGTGTTAGAAAAGCACTCTGCCCGACCTGGCAATCAAACCCAAAAACTCCTGGTCCATATACGCTGCCACTAGACCAAGGAGGCGACATCGAATTCAATCATACTAGCCAACTTATGCAATTAGATTTTATGCGAGCAAATGGAAAAAAACTACAACCCATATTTTTGAGAATAACTCTCTCACGGCTATTAAAATATTATTTTATATAAACAACGCTGCTTGACGGCTGAATAAAAATAACTTTAAAAACTTAAAGACTTACTTCAAAATTTATCCGAGCTTGGCCTTTATGGAACTACCCTTGGAAACTCTAGCTTGGTCCACATTTGCCGGAAATATTGGAACCCTACACACATAAAAATTCTGATAAACTGGGAACCTCCTCCTTTTGAAATTAGATGAAACCACATTCCAGTAGTACCTACCCATACTCTCGAACATGAGATATTCTTGAATGATAGAGCCACGCTATAGATAGTAAAGTCTACGGCACGAACAGGCCGGCCCGACGACCTTGATACACCCAACAGTCGCATACCTAGTCCTGACCCCACACTAGGTATAACCTGTATCGTGGGTGTCAGAGACTATGAGAGACTTTCGGTCTCACAACACCCAGACTTGAAACAAATATCTGTGGGCCACACAAACATTTGTCTCAATGCGGGAATCGAACCCGCGGCCTCTCGCTTCCCAGCCGGCTACTCGCCCGCTGCGCCACGGAGGCTGTCCGACGTAAAGTGGCAGTTCTTTGTTGCATTTCGTTCGGTGAGTGAGACTTCTGGTGACCGAAATCCCCCCTCCCTTTCCCAGTCGCTATTCTCCTCCTTTTCGTTGGAAACACACCCGTGATTATTTTTGTGAATTGGATGTCTATGGGCACTGGATATCACTTACCATGATCTAACCTGCTCGTTTGCCAGTCTCTATTATAAAAAAAAGTCCTACCGCCATTTACCCTTGAATTACTCACAAGTTCGTCGGTTGTTTTCTGCTATGAAAAACAATGGAAGACCAATTTCATAGAAACATTCTTATCTTCAACATCAGCCATAGGACGTCTACTGCTGAACAATGGGCTCCCCAAAGATTTCCAGATCGACCTGTTGGAAGGTGGACAAGATGGACCGACGACTTGATAAAGGTCACAGGAAAATTATTTTACCACTTGTTTAATATTTGAGCATCGTTCACAGTCGCAAGAGATAATGCGTTGTGTACACGTGAGTGTTCAAGGAAAGTATGGTTAAACGATAAGATCTATTATCAAAGGAGAAATTAGCAAGCTGATAAAAACTTCTAATGCAGTATATTTTTGCTACAGATTTTCAGTTTGTCGTTTGCAGACTGTATTCCATATCCACTCAGAAAATTTATCTCTACCTAGAAATGTCATAGCTGTTTTTTAACTTTTTTGTTATCTTGAAGTCATTGCTGAATGCTGGTCCTCTCGGTTACATATTTGAATTAAATGGCTCGTTGATGCAAATGGTTTGAAACCATAATGCAGTTCTGTTATTCATTCATTTTAAAATGTTCATCATCATAAAACATTAATTTTATTATTATTATAAGTTATAAACAACCACAGAATACATAATGACAACTCCACATCTCCAAATATAATTAACTACATAAGGCCTTAATCAAAGAATTTTATCAGCTTTAATTATATATTAACAATATAAGAAAGAAAACTGTGATAACAGAAAAATACCTAAATACCTATATTGAAATCAATAAGTAGCGAAAATAAGCATTACATATAAACCCTTTATTACCATCTGCCCTTTCCCCACGTATCTCTTGGAGTACATTTTCCAGCGTGTTGCAGAAAAAAATCGTCTTATTTTTTACGTCTTGCCTGATCTCAATCTTGTCTCCGGTCAAGTCTAAATCGATATATAAGATCACTATATTAAACATAAACATAAAACACATGACCGATCCTTACTCCTTAGTAGATTACAGAGAAGCAGTGATATCATTACTCACATAGGTAATGGATATGTTGTATAATACAAAATGGAGACCACCCATGATGACCATGATTAGGCAATACACACACGGCGCAAGCACGACACGTATGTAATCATAACGTGCCATTTAGTAACAACAATGCATTGCCATAGACAATGGAGTGTGCTCTCATGTACTAGGCTGCCAAGTTTCGCATGATTCTGTACAGTTACCGGTACGTAGAATACTATACAGCAATGGCAGTGCGAATTAATTGCTATTGTAATTATTTAGGCGGTACAGATAAGTTAGTAAACAAGTTATGTGAGTTGTGCGTCTCTGTCACACTCGGAGGCAGCGAGGAGGGCGCGGAGGTCTCGTTCACTCGTGACGCAAGTTGCCCGCGCGCACTCTCCGGAGTGCATTCACTCACGGCGTAAACACCACGAGATCGTTACGTAGACGGTATTCTACATTAACTTCTTCGATACAATTCTTTGTTTAAAAGTACTAAGGGTCTGGATACCCGAATCGAAGTCAGTGAATGGTGTCAAGTTTGTGTTGTTGTGCGTCCTACTTATTTGTTGAGGGATTAAGAAATAATCGGCACGAAGGTTACATTTCATCATAATGGACGCAACAAGTGAGTAAACTGGTTTTTAATATTGCCACAAAAAATATTTCTTGTCTCTCTGACTAATCCGAATTATTTATTTATTTATTTCCACTTGAAATATAGAAAACTTAAGCTCTATTTAACGTTTATTCAAATTTATCTGTAGTTTGTTTTACGCTTAGATAATAAATTCAAAATCTATTAGTCGTAAAGAGGTACCTCATTAAATGGATTACGAATACATAAATGAATTATAATTTAACGTAAATTCGTAACGTGGGTTTTATAAATGTGAGTCAGAGTTTAATTGCCTGTAGCCACGTAATACACAAGTACACTAGTAAAAAAGAGTACCTAAACTACTCTTTTAATTATTTTCCTTATATTATTCTCTAATTACATTACTCAACCTATATAAGCTCACGCCAGTATTCCATAAGGGTAAGCAGAGGCGAAACTAGTATACCTCGTTTCAATAAGCTTATTTCCGTCTTTTGGGTACAAATTCCAACCCTCAGCAGATTTTGCTCCGTAAAACTTAATGCTGTTGACACATGTAAAATCCAAAGACAAACAATAAAATAGACCTATGCTAACGCCTCATTACTCTAGTGGCCATCTTCTTGGACTAAAAAAATCCTGAGTTCGAAGAGGTACTACGTCAGATAACCACATGAGTAGCCCGGGTTTCGCTGGTCGTAGGATATTTGCTCCGATAGCGATAACCGTACTTGATTTTAAAATGTGCCATAGTTAGGTTCAGCCCGTGTATATCCGTTTGTCTCAATTTGCTTCTTCCCTCATCAGAGTGTGAAGAAGCATAAATAAGCCGGCATCATTCTGCTGACCACCGATAAACCCATTGTTTGTCAATGATCGTTGGTTTTTTTGGACTGCACTGCACTTACCACCAACGGGTTTAGCCAAGGGGCTTATGCCCTAGTCGAATAGAATAGTCGAATAGAATAAATGTATGAAAATGACATAAGAGTACGATATATGCGGCGTACTCTTATGTCATTCCCATACATTTGTTATTCTATTCGACTAGCGCATAAGCCATTTGTCTAAGCCCGCAGGTGTAGTGTAATCTCTTTGCCGTGCTGGGATAAAAAAAAACGAAATCTACACAACTAGGAACAAAATAAGTTCGTCAAAAAGTAGGTACACTATGAGTCTCTGTCTACTCCTTCTGAGGCATGGACGTTATCTCATTATACTAAGAATTTAATTTTTAAACAATATTAACGAAACATAAAGGAAATTTGCTTGAGCCGGCAAAATCACTTTCCGTTCAAAGCCTTGTGTTGTCACGCCCTGAATATCGCCAGTAGTATTTCAACACAGCGTAGCGCAGCGGTTTACAATCGGTTCAGTTGATGTTTTAAAATACTTTACTACAACATAAATTAACATCTGTTCTTTGTTCAATTGAACTGTGCTTCATGATTTGAGGTTATATTGCCAATGTCGAGTAGTTCAATTTTTCCGAAGTACATCAACTGAACAAGGTCGACCAATAACGCTCCGACAGAAAAACACCCAAAACTGATTTGCATATTTACATACTTAAAACCCACATAATTTTTAAACAATAAACACAACTTGAGACTAGGTTTTGAATAAATTGAAATAAGTGTCTGACTGCACTGTCCGAATTCGCGTTAAAACTCCAATTAATCTGTTGGTTGTTATTTTACTGTCGTCTAACTAACATTCACAAACATCGCATTTTTATACCCCCGCTATAATAGTTTATGATCTCGTAATTGACTTCGGATTAAGAAACAATGTGGTATATGTGAGGTATTTTAAAGATGATGACTAGGACTAGAAGTATGAACGCTGCAGTTTATACTCTCATAGATATTTCATATTAGTCATTTATAGCACCCCTTTGTTATGACATTTCATACAGTGATTTCTTCTTCTTCGTTCTTCATTTGTTTTGTATGGGAATCGGTACAAATAAAATTATAATAATACTGCTATAAGAGGTGGTGGTAACTCCCTTGATTCCCTGTTGCCACACATAATAATACATGCTCTATATTATGAGAGGACATAGACACGCTATAATTAGTTGCCAAACGGGGTAGTCGTCATGTGATTCGTATATCGGAGTTATTCATGGAGCTTCACCTCGAAATATTTAAATTACATAACATACAACATAATATAAGCTCACGCTTGTATCCCCGAAGGGGTAGGCAGAGGCGAACTAGCAAAGTGGTACACCCACATTTCGCCGAGCTTAGTTCCGTCCTAGATGTTATAGGGGGCCTATCGCCATATCGGGCACAAATTCCAGACTCCGGGCTGATATGGAAAAATCCAATATAACTTTGCCCGACCCGGGGATCGAACCCAAGACCTCAAGGCGGTAGTCGTACCGATATACAAACACGCCACCGTGGTAGTAATTTACGTATAGCACACAAATCAATGAGTGACCCCTAAGATGAATACAGCCCTATTCTATCCAACCAATTTTATATACGCATCTATGTAGCTCGAAGCTCCATTCGGATAGGGCATCGTTGAACTCTTTCAGGAGAGGAAACATTATTGCCGTGGGTCGACGCGACGTTAGTCGCTTTTCGCTCTCTAAAAAAAAGTATTCTGCATCGTTATTCCAAAAGTGTACACAAATATCTACCCATTTATAAATTATAGTGGTCCCCGGGGTAGAATTTCGACCATAATTATTTTAATATATTTCTACCATAACATAACATAACATAAGCTCACGCCTGTATCCCCGAAGGGGTAGGCAGAGGTGCACTAGCGAACTTGAACACCCACATTTCGCCGAGCTTAGTTTCGTCCCAGATGTGATAGGGGGCGAGCCTATCGCCATATCGGGCACAAATTCCAGACTCCGGGCTGATATGGAAAAATCCAATATCACTTTGCCCGACCCGGGAATCGAACCCGAGACCTCAGAACCGTAGTCGTACCGAAATACCACCACGCCACGGAGGCAGGCAGTAATATATTTCTAATACATTTTATATAACAAATTAGCTTTTTGCACTTCTTCTCCATACAAACTTTAACTGTGTCAAATTTCACGTCTCAAAGTTTTCGCTTCACGTATTAATATATAGATATCTATCGTGTTTCACGTTATTACAGATTTTTTGTAATTTGGCATAATTCCATGGCAAATGTAACGTTGTGTAATCGCATACCATAAATAGATAGTTATTTTACTTACCTTAGGTCAGAATTAATAGATTTTAAAAGTAAAGTATTTTAAATGGGGTATATATTTGCGTACATTTCTAGAATAAGGACTACTATCACTCTTCATTTTGTTCATCGTTTTACCTATACTATGCAACTCCAGGACAGTCTCAACTCTCAACCAACATATATCTATATTATATCTATATTCATATCTATATTCAGCTTTTATCGGCTAAGATTTGCCAAAGTGTTATCGTCTACCCTTATCAAGATTTTAGTCCTATTTAACCTATCCGGATCCAGTCTGACTTATGACCAACCTTAATATCCTCTATATTCCCTTGAAATTATGAAATCTAACTTCTGAGCAACCATAAAGAGTGGCAAAACTTCTGATATTAACTTGAATGTTATTTAAAACCTACTGTAAAAACCTATATTGTAGGTACACCTAAGCCACAAAATAGTAGTTATTCTAAATCACACAATGATATATTATAATATAAGTCAAACTTTAATTACATTGGATTTCCTCATATTGCTTACTTGCCTGCTTACTAATAATTTAAATATTATATGGTAATTATCATATTATTTCTGAATTTACATGTTTCCCGGTTTTGTCAAGGTTAATATTATATTAAATAAAACTTAAATTTATACACGTAGGCAGTGTGTATTTATGTGATTTAATAATAATGTACCATACATTTTCATTTGCTTACGTCAATAGCTTTAATAAAACATGTTTTAGGAATATACGCACGAAACTCGAAATTAAAGCTAAAACAAGGTAGACTAGATACCGAAATATGTCGCCAACAAATTGTTATGTTTAATATAAGACACAAAATTAGTGCTCAATTATATTTCTAATACACAAAAGCTATTAAGGCGTCCCTCTCTCAGTGCTCCGTATTAGAAGTACATAAAATAATTCAATTAAAAAACAATACGAATTCGTTGTGGCTAACATTATCACAACAGGAACGAATAAAGCTTACGTAGTAACTATTAGATAGTCTGTGGTGAAGTTTTGAAAAAAATATATAATATAGGAATAGAAACTCAAATCTAGTTTTAAACAATTTCGTCGTAACTTCTAGGAAATTCTTTAAACGTTAAGCATGATACATTTTATAAAATTGACTGGTAACAAAAAGCCTGAATTCGTGCGAATGAACAAATTGTATGCAATATTTAAAGTCACATCAAGTGGTGTTAATCCATTAACGCAACGCTGTTTGCATTTAAAGTGAACACTTAAATTACCAATTACTTTAACGCAACATACTCGTAACATATCATGGTCATATATGTATGCATTGCAATTTTGTTTTCATAATATAATATCCTAAAATGATATTATAGAAATATCATAAATATGATTAACGATTCTAAAGTATTCGTTTCTACCTGCCCTTATCCCACCTTTTTATGGGGTCGGCGCAACACATTTTCAAGCATGTCGCACAAAGAATATGGCTTCATTTTTTTGACCGGCTGAGGAATCCAATTCTGGACAAATCGCCATATAAAAAAACTACTAATGTAATTGTGTATTGTTGTGTTATAATATTAGCCCTGTATGTAATATTACTGTCCCACTGCTGGGCACGGGTCTTCTCTACTAATGAGAGGGGTTAGGCCTTAGTCTACCACGCTGGCCTAATGCAGGTTGGTAGACTTCACATAACTTGTAGAGAAATTCTCAGGTATGCAGGTTTCCTCACGATGTTTTCTTTCATCGTTATAGCAAGCGATAATTCACAATTAAAACACACTTAACATTGAAAAATCAGGTGTATGCTCTGTTTTGGGGTTGGTCTCGGACCTCTGACACTTGTCTCGGCAGTCCGTACCATTCCCTACTGAGCTATCGTTGCTTGTAGCGATCTATTGCTGCTTTTGCTATGTATTACTGTTACTGCTATGGACCTGATTATAAATATTTTTGTTAATTATTTCCAGTGGAAAACAAAATGGGCTTGCCACCGCCATACGAGCAGACAGTGCCTAACCCTGTTCCACCACCGTCTTACTTCGGGGACAACCCTCCGCCGCCGCCTGGGCTGGTAGTTCCACCGAACGCAACGCCTCGCACTACTGTGATCACATCGTCGCCTGCACCAGGGCCGCCGGGGAAACTGGGCCCTGGACCCACAGGCACAACTTGCCAAACGTGCAATAGAAACGTCGTCACGAGAGTGGAGTATGTGCCCAACAATAGAACCCATATCATATCTGCCGCCCTCTGCGTTATCTCCAGGTAACTTTGATATTTGTATTTTATAGTCGATGCTGTTTTTATTACAGCAGAGACTGGCAAACGAGGTGATAGTTCACTTGATGGTAAGTGATCTCCACCGCCCAAAGACACCTTTCTTTCTACCTGCCCTTATTCCACCTTAATGTGGGGTCGTCGCAACACACTTTTTAAAGCATGTTGCAGAAAGGTTTAGGCTTAGTTTTTACGACCTGATGCTGCCTGCCTGTCGTCAACCCCCTTTGAGGGATCCAATCCCGGGCAAATTAAATTAGTAAATTTGTTTTGCCCGACCTGGGAATCGTACCCAGACCTCCCAGTCCTCAGCTCGTATATGCTGCCACTACACCAAGGAGGCGACGATCTATTTGTATTTTGTCCCTGCTGTATTTTTTTTATAGCAGAGACTGGCAAACAAGCAGATAGGTCACCTGATGGTTAGTGATCTCCAACACTCATAGAATCATGGATGCGTTGCCAAATTAAATGGAGGGAAATAGGGATTTCGAAAGGGATAAGAGAATTGGGCCACCGAAAATCTCACTCACCGAACAAAACGCGACCGCGAGCTAACACTTTAAGTCGGTGTTCTGTGAAACCGGTCGGCCGGCACATTCGTGCTGTAGACAGTTACGTCTACGTTGCTCTACTACACAAAAATTTTTATAAAATATTTGTAATTTTGTGTTGTTATTTTTATATATCACCAACTTGATTATAAATAGGTAAATAAATAAATTCCAAATGCTTACTAGGTTATTCATTGATAAACTTTAAATTATAAAAAAAAATATACAATATTTTGTTCCAATGTGTCATCTATATCTATACTTAATATTATAAAGCTGAAGAGTTTGTTTGTTTGTTTGATTGAACGCGCTAATCTCAGGAACTACTGGTTCGATTTGAAAAATTATTTTTGTGTTGGATAGTCCAATTATCGACGGTGGCTATAGGCTATATATCATCACGCTATGACCAATAGGAGCGGAGCAGAAATGAAAAATGTTTAAAAACGGGGAAGGCGATATCTCAGAAACTACTGGTTCGAATTGAAAAATTCTTTTTGTGTTGGATAGTCTATTTATCGAAGATGGCTATAGGTTATATAACATCACGCTTTGACCAATAGGAGCGGAGCAGAAATGAAAAATGTTGCAAAATCGGGAATATTTATATCTCGGACAGAAACTACTGGTTCGAATTGAAAAATTCTTTTTGTGTTGGATAGCCCAATTATCGAGGGTGGCTATAGGCTATATAACATCACGCTATGACCAATAGGAGCGGAGCAGAAATGAAAAATGTTTAAAAACGGGGAAGGCGATATCTCAGAAACTACTGGTTCGAATTGAAAAATTCTTTTTGTGTTGGATAGTCTATTTATCGAAGATGGCTATAGGTTATATAACATCACGCTTTGACCAATAGGAGCGGAGCAGAAATGAAAAATGTTGCAAAATCGGGAATATTTATATCTCGGACAGAAACTACTGGTTCGAATTGAAAAATTCTTTTTGTGTTGGATAGCCCAATTATCGAGGGTGGCTATAGGCTATATAACATCACGCTATGACCAATAGGAGCGGAGCAGAAATGAAAAATGTTGAAAAGACTATATTTCAGAAACTACTGGTTCGAATTGAATTTTTTTTTGTGTTGGATAGACTATTTATCGAGGATGGCTATAGGCTATATAATATCACGCTTTGACAAATAGGAGCAGAGCATAAAAGAAAAATGTTACCAAATCGGGAACATTTATATCTCTGACAGAAACTACTGGTTCGAATTGAAAAAATCTTTTTGTGTTGGATAGCCCAATTATCGACGGTGCTATAGGCTATATAACATCACGCTATGACCAATAGAAGCGGAGCAGAAATGAAAAATGCTGCTAGCGGGGAATTTTATATCTCAGAAACTACTGGTTCGATTTGAAAAAATATTTGAGTGTTGACCAAGGGGATGAATGGTAGGGTGACTAAGGGGTGACTGACGGGGCGACTGATGGGGTGACTAATGGGATGACTGACGGGGTGACCGATGTGAGGAATGACGGGGTCACTGACAGGCTGACTGATGGGGTGGCGGACGGAGTGACTGACGAGGTGAATGACGGGGTGACAGCCGGGGTGACAGATGCGGTGACCGACTGGGTGACAGACAGAGTGACAGACGGGTGACAGAAGGATGACAAACGGGGTGACAGACAGGGTGACGGACGTGGTGACAGACGGGGTGACAGACTGGTGACAGACGGGGTGACCGACTGGGTGACCGACTGGGTGACAGACGGGGTGACAGGCGGGATGACAGACGGAGTGACAGACGGGGTGATAGACAGGGTGACAGACGGGGTGACAGACATGGTGACAGACAGGGTGACTGATGGGGTGACTGACGGGATGACAGACGGGTTACAGACGGGGTGACAAACGGGTGACAGATGGGGTGACAGGCGGAGTGACCGACGGGGTGACAGACTGGGTGACAGGCAGGCTGACAGACAGGGTGACTGATGGGGTGTCAGCCGATGTGACAGACGGATTACAGACGGGGTGACAGGCGGGGTGACAGGCAGGGTGACTGACGGGGTGACTGACTGGTTACAGACGGGGTGACAGGCTGGGTGACAGATGGGGTGACAGGCTGGGTGACAGGCGGGGTGACAGGCGGGGTGACAGACGGGTGACAGACGGGGTGACAGGTGGGGTGACAGACGGGGTGATTGACTCTCAAAGTTTAGTAGAGCATATCATTACTTTTTTAGAATTATTGTGCTATAGGTGCCTACGACTCACTCTTTCAACCCACTCTCTCATACGCAGACGAAGTTGCGCGGGTCAGCTAGTATATAATAACTATGATATTACCTTAGATTGATATTACGTATATATTTCTCGGCGACGTGATTCCACAAATCCAGCTTCACTATCGAAAAAATAGTTAGTTGTAACTAAGAATAATGTGTTTTCCAAGAACCCTGCACACCTAGTACGAGTTAATGCTTCTCGAAAACTATGATAGTTATCGTTAAAACTCCATACATTTGACTTGTAGCGCTGCTTGCGGAATCTACAACGAACTAAATAAATGTATAAAGATTTAACGATAATGATCACAGTTTTCGAGAAGTATTAACTCGTACTAGGGGTACTGTAGTAAGGGCTCGTAAAGTATGGATCCTTAGATTATCCTTATGGATCTATTATAAACTTTTTGTTGTGACGAAAATAACATAATTTATAAACAAAAAATCTATCATATTGACGCTCAATCGGCGCTGACCAATGACGTTGGATTGAGAAATCGACTATGTTGACTACTACCAGATGGTCTCTGCTACTACATATACTCGTATAATATGTAATAAAACCCTGTCCGATTCAAGTGGGGCATCTTAATGGTATTAAAAAAATATATATTTTTTTACATAATTTACACGAAATTATTTTATTATAAAAGTAAAATACCTACCTGCATATTTTAAAAGTTATTTTTTATGATGCTTAACTGTAAAAGTAGCGTTGTTTTCCAACTCCGCACTGACTTACTGACCAACACAATTCTTATTCTACAATTTATCGACCGACTTCTAAAAAGGAGCAGGTCCTCAGTTCGTCTGTATTTTTTAATTTTTTTTTATGTGTTACGCGATATCTCCGCCAAATGTGGACCGAATTTCAAAATTATTTATGTGTTCAATAAAGCTTATTTCAAGGGTGGTCCCATATAAATTTGGTCACGATCAGATTTGAAGTCGGTCTGTTAAGTTTTTAAACTTGTGATTATTATTTCATTTTCCAGTTGCTGTTGCGGTTGCTTCGTACCGTACTGCATGAGGTCGTGTAAGACAGCCAACCACTACTGCCCTCAGTGCAAGGCGTTTATCGGCGCCTACACCCCTTCGTGATTCCACACTATCATACAATAATGTCGGGTAACTCTTGACACTCGATTCGACTTCGACTCGATTCATTAAAAAGCGCCAAAAGACAAGTTCTCGAATTCAATCGCGACGTTAGCGCCCTTTTTAACTCTATTTTGGTGGAATTTTAAATAACTTAATGAAATCGAATCGAAGCGAAGTCAAGTAGAACGTCAAGAGTTACCCTACTGATCTCCAATACATTCGATCTTTAACCTTCGCCACTTAGATCGTGTGTTGCAGCAAACTGATACATTCTCGTTTAATAATAACTTGTAAGATATATTTGTTACTGGGCCACTGTGTCAATACAATTTATGAAACATATGATTAGAAAAATATAACACTTTTATGTAATAAGTAATGTTTATTTTTTATACAAATAATTACAGGTGTTTATGAAATCTTGGCTCAAATATAATTCTTGTTATTGCTCGGTTGGATGTGGTCAATATGATCGTAAGATGTGTTGCGATATTTTATTTTGGTTTGTTATTGCAATATGCCGTGTTCATTTTTTAGAATAAAAATTGATAAGTATTTTAATTGCATGCAGCATAAAACATTGTATTAAACTACAACAACAAAATACGATTTGGAGCTTTTCACATGTCCCAATTGCGAACTATCCGCAGATGGTTTTATAAAAATCTGTTGTCGGCTGTCGTGCAATACTGCGTTTTCCATGTACTCGTGTGATTAATGATCCGGCTGGTGTGGTATGGTCCTTATATTTATTACACTATTTTTTTAATTTTTTATATTAATTATAAGCATTACAATATAAACATAGCGGCTCCTACATAAGTGTATTCTATTGAACAAATAAGAACCAATAGGATTTTTATTAATTTATAGTTAATTGGCAATAACTTTGGTATAGTCACATTGATTTCTGTGATATTTATTCCAAACACATTCACAAATTGTTTACTTAAGTGGTAACTAGGTACATAAAACTAAAATTATTACTTAGGGACTAGTATAATTATTATGTTTAAATAAATAGGATTTTGTAATTGTTTATGTAATAAATTAAATCAAACCATTGTGTGATTTTTTGTTCTTCATAAATTATAATTCAATATAACGATTTAAAAAATAATCTTATTGATAATACTGTTACAAAAGTAAACTAAAGTAATAAATCTTATTACCTTCGGAATTAATTCGACGCACAAAATTCAGTAGATATTGCATCTTAGTTTATTTGAATGTAAATTACCTTAACGCGGTGTTCATTTTTTGAAAACTGATGATCTAACATAAGCTCCCAAAAATTTACGACAGCGGGGACAATAATGCTCTACATTTTTCCATCGTTTCGTAACATAAGGCACTATGCAGCAACACAGCCACCTGTAACATGTAAAATGCTACATGTTAGAAAAAATCTGCACATCATAGCGCAGCGAGCGGGAAGCCGCAGGTTCGATTCTCCCATCGAGAAAAACACATTATGTGTGATGACGGATACAGAACAACCGAACAAACGTTCGCAAATCTACGCCTGTTGCATTCACACAACAACGAAAGTTTGTTTGTATGAACGCAATAGGCGTAGATTGGCGAACGTTCGTACAGTTGGTGTGTACCTTTCAGTATATACAAAGTACTCTGTGTGTGTACCCGGCATGACTCACAGATATTTGTTTTGGGTCTGAGTGTTGTGAGACCCATAGTCTCTCGTAGTTTCTGAAACCACGACACAGGTTAAACCTAGGGCGGGGTCAGGTTTAGGTGTGTGATCGTTGGGTTTATTAGTTAATAATGATAAAAAACAACAAATAACATAACACAATTTTTTTAGACACCTAAAAATTATGCCGTAGTTTTATAACGACACAACTACGCTTTATACCTGTATTTTTATAGTTATCATGTAAAATAACTCAACAAGTTTAGCTATATGAGGATGTAGTGTGTAACTTAATTTAAAGACAATAGATGCATATGGAGACGCCGAAAATATCTGATAATTCTCTTTTCCGTTTATTCATAGATTAGAGTTGGTACAGAAAAAATGTTTTATCAACATCATTTTATGTATCATTTGGAAAATACGTCTTGATAAATACGCAAACATTACACTCGATTCATAGAACCGCTAAAATAATTCCAAATTACAATGATTTGATAAAAGTATGTTACGGATTCTCTGAGAAATGATCACTCTTCGGCGTGGAATTGACCCGAGTCAATCAAAGAAAACTTTATGTGTACTACATACAAGCGTTATTATTCTTACTCTTTTCTTTCTACCTGCCCTTATCCCACCTTAATGTGGGGTCGGCGCAACACACTTTTCCAAGCATGTTGCAAAGAGGATTTGACTTAGTTTTTACGACCGGCGCCAGCCTGACGTCAACCCCCTATGAGGGATCCAGTCCCGGGCAAATTAAATTAGAAAATTTACTTTGCCCGACCTGGGAATCGAACCCTGGACCTCCCGATCTACAGCCCATACATACTGCCACTAGACCAAAGAGGCGACCGATATTATTCTTACTCTAATTACCTTAACTAATTTTAGCTTAGAAAAACAATTCGACATTATAGTAAGATAATTTGTAAAATTAATTATTGATTTTTTAAGAGCGGTGGCGGTACACCACACATTATATGTGTCTATATAAAATAAAAGCTCGATGAAACGTAGATATAGGAAGATAAGCAAAGGCTAATGTTTTTACGTGTCATAACTGTTATGAAAAGTTAGAAACTATGTTTACCTTCCACCGGGCCCCTAAATTGGCATATAATCGCCAATGTTCTTTCATGATAATTTGTGAATACTGAGACAAAATTGCGTGTATCCAAAGAGATTTAATATGTCTGACTATAGAGGGGCTACCAAGTAAATTTTCATACAAAAAAAAGATCTCAAACGCCAGTAACGCCATCTAACACTTATTACAATGCGAGGATGCTTATTACAATTTACACCCCATAATGTTCTGTGAATGTTGAAGAATCACGTAAGACAATTTTACTGTCTGAAACACAGAAATGTAATAGACATTATTACGCTGGCATGAATTTGCGCGCTTTGTTTCAAATACTGGGTGACTTATGACCACAAGGTCGCATCTTTTGGATCACAAGTTTGCTGTTGTCCCGTCTAGGTATTGTTGAATATCTTTGCGTGTATCAAACACCATCCCATATTACTACCTAGTATTTCCCTCGGGATTACCCTTACTGCAATCGAATCTGAATCCCTCGGGATTCCAGTCCAATATTAGTAGATATAGCCTACACGTAGGAAAGACTAAAATACGATTGTGTCAAAAATGAAACCTATGCTACCTGTATACACTACATATTTGGATTCAGAACGAATTATGTTGAAATTGAACTAGGCATATTAACAAAGTATTAAATGAACAAATATATTTTCTTGGTTCTGGATCCCCCAGAGGTAAGTTGGCAGCCGGTTGTAAAAATTAGGCGAAATCCTTTCTGTAACATTTTTGAAAACGTGTGTTGCGCGGACCTCAAATTAATGTGGGCAGGTAGAAAGAAAGATGATTGACTGAACAAATATAGCGCACATTATGTGTCTCATGCTAAAATTGATTCTGTCAATCCTCCGATGTGGGCACTGAAGACATGCACTATCACTACATATTATAAAACCAAGTCCTCCGCCGCGTCCTTCTGTTCGTGACAAATTCAAAAATTACTGAACGGATATTTATAATATTTAAATTGTATGTATGTACATACTTTATGCCTTCATCCAGCTGTGAACGGCGAAAGGTTGAGATAGATACATGTATTATTTTATATCTTCGTATATAACCTTAGATACAACAAGGAATTAAAATACAGCTCCACCTACGTGAACGTCATACATAATATGGTAGTATTATTATCATGAGTGCATAGTAAACAATGCACGCCACTTCATGTTGCATTGTGTACGCACGTCACTAATTAACATGTACCTATGAAATACTATGAATGTCATATCCATACCAATACAAAACATACTATCTGTCCTTCGTACCTACTGGCTGTATGTAACTTGCATTTTAACTATACTGCATGTAGCTATGGAGCCCGTATTCAATTAATCTTTTGCGTGGTTTAATTTCTCAGATGGGTTTCGCTAAAATTATGTGGTTTAATTTCTCAGATGTATTGACATGAGTGACATGCATATGCATTTAGATTAGGGTATATAAAAAACTCTCAAAATTACTTTCATTTGTTGCAACACTATCATTGTCATCATCATCATTCTCGCCCTGTCATTTAAACATTTTAAGTTTGAGCAGAGTTTAATGTCAAAATTCTGCTTTTGTTTGTGATTTTTTTATTAACTTTATAAATTCAGGGACCCAGAGCAGGTAGTGTCTCTTTATCGTTATGAACTGCACGCCACTGTTTGACATCCACCTAGCGATCGTCGTAAACTTAATAAGAATTTGGCGAACTCACCAGAAAAATATACCTAGAATAAATGCTACAGTGTGTGTTAACGTTGTTTTTCGATATGTTGCATTAGTCATAACATCTTCCTGGCAATATGGACATCTCATGCCCACTGGTTCCGACCCAACTTGCAGCAGATCCATCTCGATACATACTGTGGTGTCTGCGTTCTGATCTATCTGTTGGTACGCATTGAATTCCACTGCAATAATACCAATTAATTACCAGATTATGGGACGTCATTTAAACTTCAAACACTCGTTGGGTGGAGGAAGCTTGTATCCAATAGTAGATCTTGATCATGGCGGTGGACTATTTTCCAGCCAAAACTCAGAGAGTAGTCAAAGTAACCCGCAGGTCTTAAGTATGATGTTTCTATACATTTTAGTTTTTATGTACTAATCTAGTATCTATCTAATTTTATAATTGTCTCCTCCTGATTCTTGACACTCCATTCGAAATTCGAATTTGACTTCGATTCGATTTCATTTAGTTAGGTACTTGAAATTCCACCGAAATCGAGGTAAAAATTGCGCTAATGTTGCATTAGGTTCGAGAACTTGTCATTTGGTATTTTTTAACATGACATTAGTGCACTTTTTAACTCTATTTCGGTAGCATTTTAAGTCACTAGCGGCCGGTTTCAATAAACAATCTCAGTTCGAATGTGCAGATAGATTAGAAAAATTAGCCAATAAGAACACAGTTTAAACATGACTACGTCAAATGACTTGATTTGATTGGTTCATAATCGCGATCTCTCTGCAGTCTAAACTGAGATCGTTTATTGAAACCGGCCGTTAATGAAATCGAATCGTAAATCGTAGTGAAATTCGAATCGAGTGTCAAAAGTCAGCCCCCTGTTTTGGTTATTATGGTATGGTATTAACTAGGAAAGTATGTAGAGTACTAAATAGGTAAGTATGAAGTAGGCAAAGGTGCAAATACATAGTTCATTCAGTAAATAATATCATATTATATTTATTATGGTAAACCCCTTAACTTATTTTCCTCCCAATAAGTGATAGATCATAGAGCCTCTATCACCTCTATGATAGAGGTCATCCCTATTACCATCAGATACCGATCCCAGGATTTTGGGACCCTAATTGTTGAAATCTGCTTGGACGAATCAAAACATTTTGGTACACAAGTAATTTTTCGCCTCACTTTGAAACCCAAACTTCACCCTTCACCGATTAACAATATAGGGTCTTACTTATAAAAACAGTTTAACTGAGCAAATGGTAAAGAATAATCTGTCCCTTTTATTTTCAAACAATGTGACACAAGGAAAAAGTGACAGACTATTCTTAGCCATTTGCTCAGCTAAACTGTTTTTTTTTATGTAAGGCCCATAACTACGGTACCGATAAACAATATCGATTTTAAATAATTAAATATTTACACTCTATTGATAAAAAATAATTTAACTTACTTATTCTGATGAAATCGTGGCAATATTTAATGTCTACAAAAACACCAATCAAAAATAAAAATTCTTCCTCGCAAGCAAACACATTGTTATTTATTGCACTTTCGTCCTTATGTTTTACACAATTCTTATTTATAAAATGTTATGTAGACTAGAGCCGTATAGGTATCGTATTAGTTAGTAGCCACGATAACAATGAAGCGCCGCCGATATCTATTGGTTATCGTAAAGATAACACCTTCGGTAATGTGGATCAAATAGGTCATAATAATACGTTTACTCTGTTTATGAGTAAGGTAAACATGACACGTTTAGGTTTACCTACTAAAATTAAATAAACAAATACACCCATACAATACTGCCTCGGTGGCGTGGTGGTATTTCGGGACGACTACGGTTCTAAGGTCTCGGGTTCGAACCCCGGGACAGAAGCCATGACCGTGCCACTGTACCTACTTGCACAAGTATTATAACGAGAAATTGTGTTGATAAATCAATAAACAAAACCATGAAATATGCTATCATAAAATTTGTAGTATCAAATACAAACATAACAAACATAAGCTCATGCCTGTATCCCCGAAGGGGTAGGCAGAGGCGCACTAGCGAACTAGAACACCCACATTTCGTCGAGCTTAGTTCCGTCCCAGATGTGATAGGGGGCGAGCCTATCGCCATATCGGGCACAAATTCCAGACTCCGGGTTGATATGGAAAAATCCAATATCACTTTGCCCGACCCGGGGATCGAACTCGAGTCCTCAGGACAGTGGTCATACCGAAATAAAACCACGCCACCGAGGCAGTCATATTTTACAAAATATCCTACTTATAAATTACGTATAACCGAACGTAATTACACCCAAGTGACGTCAATGCATAAAGAATCATAGAGCCGTGTTTCAAAGTTGAGGTATTTTTCCCCATTTTGCCGAAAATTATTGTTGTATTTAGAATGGTGACCAGTGAATCAAATTTCGGAGGTCCTTCTCTTCCTTCTTCCACATTTTTACTTTCTTTCTACGCGGTGACGTCACGTCCTTTTTAACGTGGGTTTTCGTAAGGCATATTTTGATTTGTGCATAATATAATGTTTTTTTTTCGGGTGTGTTTATTTGAGACCTAGTTCTTTACAATAAACTAAAAAAAATACATGCAAGTTCCCTATTTTCTATTTAGTACCTAGCGATGATAGACATTTTACTGACTTTATTAATCTAAGCATTTTACATTGCCTACCAATAAAAAGATCAGTGCCCAAATTATTAAGAGGCATGAGTTTTAACTTTTAGCGCGACTTGCAGCATTTCAATAAATCTCGATTTATCCCAAATCTCCACTTAAATATAGGAGTGAGCTGTAGGATAAATCGAGATAAGGTGTAACTCCAGATTAGGTAATAGCGCTGCAAGTTGCCCTTATCTTTTTGAAAATACGATTTGTTTTCTCGTTAGTCGTTACATTTGAATAGCAACGCCACTTGCGAAAACGATATTGATGGAAAAGCACATAGATGATCGATCTAAAATAATTGTATGGAAAAAACGAAAACTATCATCGTTTGCTAGCAGTGAGAAGGTATATCAAAATAAATTAATACCTGGAACTAGGCTTGATACCGTTCCATTGTAATTCCAAAAAATAGAAAAGTAGGTTCATAGGTATCAAATTCAAGTAACGGTATTTTCATAAATATACGATTTCATCGATACGATATAATAATATTATATCGTATCGATATATATAGATATAATAATATAGTGGTTAAAATTATTATAACGTTAAATTCACGTTTTTTTTTAAAGTTCTTTCAAACGACGTATCATGATGTATGTCAGTTTTAAAAATATCTAAGATGGTAGCAATCACTTGCTCATTTACCAGTCTCTGCTTTAAACAAAAAATAGATACCTACGTAATTTTCTTACACAAAAGAAGATAGAGGTATTCCCTGTGTCACATTATTTGAAAATAAAAGGGACAGACTATTTTTAACCATTTGCTCAGTTATATTGTTTTTATAAGAAGGGACCATTATGTGTACCAAATAAGTAACTTTAAAAAAAGGAAAATGTTTCAAATTCGCACAACTAAACAGTTATATTTATATCATAATGTGTACGGAATAGTTATTAAGCAATTAAGATAATCAAGTTAAATAAGCAACTTTTTTAAAAAAACAAAAGGTTTATGCTTGTTATCCGTTATATACCAGTCATAGATTGTTGTGGATTGTTCCATCACTCCCATCCTTTATTTGTCACTTATGGTCTTAGATTAAAGAGAGAGAGGAGATCGGTTCCATCTCCATGACATTGGCACCATACTGGCAGCTAAAGATGGCGTAAAGTTTAGTGCGTTAAAGTCATATAGTCGATGATTTGTCGATAAACATTTTTGTATTGTTTTTACAAAGCAGTACATAAATGTTCAAATGTGAATATTTTTATACGTTTATTATTTATTACTTGTTTTTGTTTGATTTATTTGAGATTATCAAACATTACGTTTATTATTTAGTTAAAATATTAGACTATTATTGGCACAATTAGTTTCAATGATATAATCATCAGCAACAGAATGTGCACTTTAAACATTAACTCAATGACAACATCAATCATAAGAACAACTAAAAAAAATCGTTTGTTATAAAATACTATACCCACTAGAGCTTTTCTAATCATACGAATTAGAAAATTATAGTCTCTGCTTCCTCTTATAGTATACAGGTATGACAATATGTATGTAATGCAAAAGAATATGCCGTGAAATAACTAAATAAAACATTTTATCGATATCGATACCATACGCAATGAATCACGCCCCACGTCACTAGAACACCATTTCAGCTGCCGTATAATTATTACTTTGTTCCGGGGGCGTGGCTTATTGACGGATGCGGGCCTATAGGAACAAACACTTATATATTGATCCTTTTTTACCTGAGTCGACAGTCATTAGTAAAAAAGAGATAGCTTTATTTTTTGCTGATTCTATCAAATGTTATACTCGATAGGTTGTAAAAAACAACAGGGGGTCCTGTGCTTGTGGTCACTTGATGTTTTGTCATTTGACATTTGTCAATAATATAACCTAAAATCCAAAAACAAAGCAAGCAAATACGTAAATAGAAATAAAAGTGTGCAGTTTCTATGCTTTTGGCAGTATTCAATAAATAATTGTATATTATTTAGACATTGCAAGATCATGTTTTAGGCAGAATTTATTACTACAACAATATGGATGTGGATTTGTTGCGTCCTGGCACAGTGCCGATATCTCCAGACACTATACTGTGGTTCGAATTTCTCTTAGACCCGAATCTTTTAAAGAAACACCTCAGCAAACCAAACTCAGGTCAGTCTTTAAAGTCGTATAAATCCATATATATTTAAAAGACTATTCAAGTAATATATAATTTCAAGAATTTAATCAAAGTTGTTTACAAAATAAAAGGATTTTTTTATACATTTTACCTACCATTTTTATGTTTTTTAACACATCATGTCCTGTGACTTGTATTTAATTATAGAACTGAGTGATTGGTTTTTAAGAACTCAACTTTAATTAAACATTATGAATTTTCCTCAAAGTGCAATAAAATTTGAAATAATAATCAACAGAGGCTATATTTTTTTCAGGAAAGAAGTATAATTAATAATTTGTGTTTACAGAACCTTCAGCATGTGAGCTGATAGAGGAGTTTTTGTCTGTGGATGCTAAGAATGCAAGCTCTAAGCTGCAAAGTGAGAGGGTTATGGATGTAGATGCCCCTCCAAGTCCACCCTCTTCTGTAACTCCCGCTCCAGTACAATTCACACGTAAACAACTTGCACTCAAGATACTTGCCCTCAAAGTTGCGGCCACTCTTAACTGGAATTTGGGTATGAATAAATCTATCTTGCTCTTAAAAGTTAAACAACAGTCCTAGCCACTGGGACCAAAAACTAAACAATGGTTATCTAAGGGTTTTCTATTATATTTTATTTTGTATGAAAGATGTCACTCATTTGATGGTAAATGGTGTCATACCTATCCATAACCAGTCGTTAGTAACACAAGATGCTTCCGGTCTTTATTCAGACCAACATATGGGATTTTAAGTTGTGTACAGAACGTCTTGAAAAAAATAATTTTATATGAGACCAATTTTGTAAAATCTATCAAACATCCACATTTGTCTAAGATATCAGATAACATTCAAGAAAAAAACCCTGAGAATTCCTGATTTTAAAATCTGTTGCAAAGATATATATGTCAGGGAAATTGATTTATATCTTTTTCTTTTGCTGTTAAACATAATTCGAGAGTTTTCCATTTATTTCAACAGACATTTTGGAATCAAAACTACCACCCCACATTCAACAACAACTCATGCAGGATCTAGTGTACATGGCATCGGATACAGCATTTAGTGTGCCACCACAGGTAAAGTATTTTTCACATTTTCATTTATTGGCTGAAAGTCTGCCTGCCTCGGTGGCATAGTTGTATTTCAATATGACTCCCATCCATAAGTCTCGGGTTCGATCCCTGGGTGGGCAAAGTAATATTGGGTTTTTAATATCGGTCCAGAGTCTAGAATTTAAATGGCTTGCCCCCTATTATATCTGGGATGGAACTAATTTAAACAAGTCTGTAAAAACCTATATATGTATATCTAGGTGGGATTACATTCATTGGGTACTGGACTATAGAAACCAATATCAATGAATTTCTGTAGGAATATAGATTTATCATCGAACTAAGGTGTGCAATAGGAAATTATTAAAAATACTCCGAGGATAATTTTATTTTAGTATTTAAATACTTAATTTTTTATCTGTGAGTTACGTGACTGTAAACATCAATCACGATGCATGATGTCACATTACTGATTTTTCTTGCATATTTGTTGCACAAGGGCCTAAGACCTAAGATCCAAAGTCATACTGCCAGGTTATTTGGTATATTTTTTTCGTATTTTTGTTTAAAGCTCAACCTAATTTCAACGCGGCTGATCATTGATCAATATCTGATCAACGAAATATCTGACCCGTTTTAAAAAAAAAACATTGTTTGAAATCATAAATGTTATTTCCTCAGTGTTCTTTTTTATGAGCGATTTTATGTCTATGGTAAGGAACAATGACGTCACCTGTATCTCCAGATAGCGTTTTGGCAGCAAATTAAATTCTACATAATAATTTTTGCTTTTTTAAACGAAATATATGAAAATAAATTCCGAAGTCTTTTTTTACCTGTTAAGGATTAACTAATAAATAGCCTTATATACTTTAAAAAAATATCCAAGTACCCAGTTGTAAGTTCTTACAGACTTGATTCAAAGAAATGGTTACAGTAGCTGTATATTTTTCCGCAAGCTACAGCTTTTGTACTATTTACAATTTTGTTACAATAATATAAGATTTACTGTCTCTTTTTACATCAGGATATTTCACCGGAATTGTTACAACAACCACAAGTACAATTTGCACTAGCTCTCTACCACAGATGGGTTTTAAGATTCCCTGTGAAAGCTTCCCTAAGTGCAAAGTCGACAAAAATGACATTTATTCATATGTAAGTTTAGTTCATGAAATATTATTTCTTTATACATGGCCTTAAACCGGCTTAGAACCAGTGTCACATCTATCACGTCTGTTAGCCTCAAGAACCTTCAAGATTCAGAAGTGGCTAATACAAAACTCGGCCTACAAACAATGTTTTGTTGTTTTAGATCTAAGTTGTGACAATGTATGCTATCTCTTATAGTTCTTAATACTGATGTGATAATATAGTATAACTGCTGTGAATATTTTTTTTTAAAGTCGTATTTTCTACATCAAATACATATACCTAAAAAAAAGTGTTTTTTCAGTCCCGGAATGCAAACAGAGGTTGGTTATCCCCCCATTAATCAAAATTTCGAAAAAATCCTACGCATGTGCGAAAGCTCCAGAACACAGAGTATTCGATTCTTGGATGAAATATTAGCAATCTATGAACCATCATCTAAGGTTAATGATCAAAAGACACATAAAATAAAAATTCCCGTTATGGAAACTTTCGTTCATCTTACAGAGGATTCAGATGACATGAATCATGACTGGGACGCTGGTAATGTTGTAATAAGCCATTATGAACTCGCCATGCAGATTCATTTTGATCTATGTTACAATTATTTCTTCTATGGACAACATGACGTGGCAAAAAAACACATTCTCGGCTGCCGAGAAAATTTGAATCGATTGAAAAGAGAAATATCAATATATGGTTATGGCCCCCACAAAAAAATGCCCTGGAATAAATTTTACTACGCTAGCATGACGAAAGATGACATATTAGGATACATACGAGCATTGAATTTAGGATATGAAGTGTTAAATGAAGAGCCATCACTCTTGCAAAAACTTCAAGAGTCTGTAGCGAACCATTATGCGGGTATTATAGCAGTTTTGCAAGCCGATAATCTCGCGCGGGAAATCCCTATGGTACATAGACAAGTAGTAGAATTAGACATACAAGGGTCTGCCTCTAGTGGCGCGTTCACTGTTGCCAGAGACCTGCTTAATCGGGTTGCAGCTTTGAATGCAGTACGATATGCACTGGAAGGCGGCATTCCATCCACTCACCCAGAAATACTTAAAAAGTTTAAAACAGTGGGAATCAAATTCTTTGACCTGCTATTTTGGGCACTTGCACCAGTGTTAGTATCTGATCTCTCTGAAGAAGATTGGAAAAATCTTAGGATGTTCTTTTTACATCTAGCCACTTCGCAGTGCAGACTTCCCATTGACAGAATTGACGAATATTTGAAAAAACATGTCGGTGAATCCGCTGAACGTATAAGAAAGAAATTAATCAGCGATAAACAACTGAATATAATTTTGAATGATCCCATCAATGCGGATGATGAGAATATGGACCTGCCTCGTGAACTGCTAACTGACGACTGGGAAACACCAGACTTTGAATTCAAATCAGTACCAGAATTGGAAATGGGAAAATTGAAAAAGCGTCTCATCGAAGCGTCGACGGCCGATGATGTACGAATGTGCTTACTAAAACTAGCAATGATGTCGCCATCAGCTCCTTTATGGAAACTAAGCCCTTCATGGAAGCCTGCCGGCATGTTGGGGAATGCTTTAGTGGCAATGCCCAGAGGATTCCTGCAAGATTTTGGGCACGTAATATCTGGGGCAGCACGGGCACGGGCAGAAGCGGGATGTGCTCGCGCGGCATTATCGCTTTTAACAGTTTTAGAAAGCGAAGCTCGCAATGAGCTTGGCGGGGGAAACGATCCTGTGCTTTATCGACTGTGCCGCCAATTATCTTGGGAAGTGTTATTTTTGCAAGTTAACGTGATGTTGAGCGAGTGGCCGAACCACAGACTGAACTTGGGTGCTTTAGCAAACAAATGCAAGGCTTGTATCGGCGCCGCTACTTCGGGTGATGGCATCATTCCACGGCCACAGGTACACCCTTTTGAAGTTAAATTGCCATATTATATTTATTCGAAGTTTTGTTTATTATTATGTTGATTTTACTGACTGCCTCGGTGGCGTGGTGGTATTTCGGTACGACTACGGCTCTGAGGTCTCGGGTTTGATCCCTGGGCCGGACAAAGTGATATTGGATTTTTCCATATCAGCCCGGAGTCTGGAATTTGTACCCGATATGGCGATAGGCTCGCCCCGTATCACATCTGGGACGGAACTAAGCTCGGCGAAATGTGGGTGTTCTAGTTCGCTAGTGCGTCTCTGCCTACCTCTTCGGGGATTCAGGCGTGAGCTTATGTATGTATGTTGATTTTAGGTAGTCGAAGCATGCTGGAATTGTTTATTGAACGCACGCGAATGGGAAGGCGTAGGCGTTACAACTGGGCCAGGGGAACTGGCCTCCGCTCTTTGTGTAGCGTGCCACGAGCTGCAACGAGTGAAGACCACAAGGAAATTTCCAAGACCTCTTTGGGACTACGGTATAATTCCTAGCTATGATAATAATTATTTAGAATTTACATTGAGTATATAGGTATATATTCAGAATCCTAATTTAATTTATTGTGGGATATAAATTCTCAAACTTCACTTTATACAGCATGATTTATTTTACAGCTTTATCAGTGTACAATAATGGGCCAAGTGGTCCTGTGAAAAGAAGTGCAAGTGGTGCTCCGTCACATTCCCGTGACATTCCCAACGCAGCAGCTGAAGCGAGGAGCGCTTTCAACGCATTCCTAGCAACGCTGAGGGAACCCCTTGCGATCAGCGTGATGCTCTCACTCCTCGCCAGAATACACAATGTGCTCGTAGACGATACTACAACAGAACTCGTGGTCGAATATACCAATTTATGGCCTTCAAATATATCGAACTCAAATAATTATCCTGTGAAATTTGTCCTGGAATCTATGACTGATCTGCTCGATAGGAGTCTGAAGCTGTATCCATACAATACTTCTTGGTAAGTTTAATTATTTATTTTGAAATAGCTTTTGCTCATGGTAGAATGTTTTTTTGTGGAATCAATCCTTTAATAGCCATTACTGATAAGATTTTGTTAGGTGGTTTTGTACAACCTTCATTCCCATATAATATATCAGGATTATTGAGGCTAAAAATAGCCGACGTCCTCGTTTGTGCTAACTCTAAAACCACTGTGCCTTAAATTTTCTTTTTCTTTCGTTTAGTGCCATACCAATATAGTTACTGGTCCATTGAAGCTGCGTTTCAAGTAACTAATTTACAGAATAAATTATACAGGATGTTTCATAAAGTTGGTATCCATAATAGTAGGGGAGCCCACGATGCTAAATGGGGATTTACTCGAGCGTCGTAGAGACCTATTAGGATGCAAAGCTTAGATGATATGAAGAAAAAAATGTTATATGATATATACCTTTACATCGGTGGGGGAAGCGGCTATAGATTTTTAAATATGTAAAAAAAAACTGTTGCATGGACATCCTCGAGCGCGTCAGATATTGATAACATCAATGCCCTACGTATTTTTAATAATGTACGTATGTTAATCTGATCGTTTGCATGATGCGAGTGGTTGTATTTAAGGGTTGAAAATGAAAAAAAAAAAAATTATCGAGCGCGTCAGATTTTCTAACGGAGTGTTAAGTGCACCAAAAAAAAGCTCTCATTCACTAATCTGACGATTTCGATGGGACGCAAACTCGCGGCCATTTTCATAATGTGCAAAAAAAATTCGCCATTTTGAAATACTCAAGCGCGTCAGATTAAGATATATATGGTTCATCTTTATGTTCTAAACGTACTGTCTCATAATCTGACGATTATCTAGAGGGATTGGCCTGATCTGACAAAAAAAAATTAGAAAAACGGTTCACCTTAAAGGCCATCCCTGCAACTTCCCGCTAATTCCATTCTTGGGCTCTTAAAATTGTACTTATGACATTTTTGAGCTCAAAATATAATTTATGTGATATTTTGAGCTCGCTGAGTTCAAAGAAATAGAAATTTCATAGAACACTATTTTTGGAATTTTCAAACCGCAATAACTTTTGAATGGATCAACCGATTTTCACGCGGTTGGCGGCATTCGACGCAGTTTTATCATCCTCATAAGTAATTTTGCAATTTTAATTGATCGAACCACAAATTTCGGAGTAATCCCGAAAAAACCCTTTTTCGGGTTTCTTTCGTTCACGATATCTCTCGAACGAATCAACCGCTTTTGACCAGCTAGGTGGCGATCGACGTGGATTTTCAAGCTCAAAGGCGGATTAGTTTTTGAAGTTGATCGATAAAGCCGGTTAAAAGTTATTCCAAAAAAAACACTTTCAAAATAATTTTTTTTTTTTAAATCATTGAACTTAATTGAAAAGCTCAGGAAGCAGAAACCAGAGTGGGGACGGAGTGAGAGAGTAATAGATAGAGAAAGAGTGAGAGAGGAATAGAAGCGCGGAGAAAGAAATGTAGGCATCACGCAACTGCACGCATTTAACTTTATCGACGAATTTTTATTATTTCGGCTTGCGGAAATCGTCAGATTATATATTTTTCATTATGCTTGAATTATTTCCTTCAAAATAAAAAAAAAATTTAGCTACGCTCGAGAATGTCGAGATGACGTTTTTTTTTTACAACTTTGTTGCCCTCCCCTTTTTTTACGTCACTCTCAAATTGTCAGATTAGTGGAATATACACTTTTTAGGATGTAATTAACTCACCCTACCTTAATCTGACGCGCTCGAGAATTTCTGATGGTAAATTTTTTTTTACTAATCTGATCCTGTATCCTTCACGGGCGGCCTTATATATGGGCCTCATGTTTTGTGGAGGTACTTAACCGGGTACAAGGTATCCCCCTGTATATTAATCTGTCGCGCTTTAGTAAATCCCGAAATCCCCGCTTGGGCTCCCCTACTATAATAACTACACATAAAGACTAGATGGCTAGCAATCAATCGCTAAGGCTCATAGCTTTTAAATAATGGCTACTTGAATTTGTGACGAAAAATTGATTTCTGGCTCATTGGGTCAGCTGCACTGCAGTAAACCACCTATGGGGTAATTATTTTTAGCATACACAACGCTATTCCCATGTTATTTGCGACGATTTACAGGTGGTATTCCGATTTTTAAATGCCCATGCATGCTTAATAATTGAAAAAAAGTTTAATTTTTAATAATTTACTTTACTATTGCGATTTAATGCCCGGTTCCAATAAATAATCTTAGTTTGAATGTCCAGATAGATTACAAAAATTAGCCAATAAGAACACAGTTTGAACATAACTCTGTCAAATGACTTGATTTGATTGGTTGATAATCGCGATCTATCTGCACTCTAAACTGAGATCGTTTATTGTAACCGGCCTTAAATCATTCTTCCTGTATGTGGCATTATTATTGGTACCAACTTTATACCAACAAAACCGGTATAAATAAAGCCGCGTCTCCTGGACAAAGGTATACACATAACATAAGCTCACGCCTGTATCCCCGAAGGGGTAGGCAAAGGCGCACTAGCAAACTAGAACACCCACATTTCGCCGAGCTTAGTCCCGTCCCAGATGTGATAGGGGGCGAGCCTATCGCCATATCGGGCACAAATTCCAGACTCCGGGCTGATATGGAAAAATCCAATATCACTTTGCCCGACCCGGGGATCGAACCCGAGACCTCAGAACCGTAGTCGTACCGAAATACCATCACGCCACCGAGGCAACAAGGCCTACAAAGGTATAAAAATGTTAAAATCGTGTCGTGTGTGTCAGGTTGCGTCTGTACGGCGACGTAGAGATGTGCGGCGCGCGGTGGTCGGCGGCGCTGCGGCGGTACCTGTGCGCGCTCGCGGCCGGCTCGCTGCACTTCAGCAAGCGCGCCGCCGACGAGGGCGGCGTGGCGCGGCGCGCGGCGCGCTGCTGCCTCGCGCTCGCCGCGCCCACGCAGGCCGCCGCGCTCTGCCAGCTGCCGGACGACCCAGACTACGCCACCGCTTTCAAGTGCTTCGCTGAGAAGGTATCACACACACACACTTACCCACTCACACCACACACTACGAGTATCTCACATACGTAATACTATTAACACTACCCCGACGACTAAGATCTTTTCTTTCTACCTGCCCTTATCCCACCTTAATGTGTGGTCGGCGCAACACACTTTTTCAAGCATGTTGCGGAAAGGGTTTGGCTTAGTTCTTACCACCTGCCTGACGTCAACCCTCTCTGAGAGATCCAGTCCCAAGCTAATTAAATTTGAAAATTCGCTTTGCCCGATCTGGAAATCGAAGCCACGACCTCCCGGTACACAGCCCATATATACTGCCACTAGATCAAGGAGGCGACCCCGACGACTAAGATCCATAAAAAAAACGAATCCCAACAAACACTCCCACGCACGCGCACACACACCCACACACACGCGCACACACATATAGTCGGGCACGCCCACGTACGCGCTCACACATATACATACGAGCACAATACAACATCAGGTATTAAAAAAATGCACACACAACCAAAACTTTATTCCAGACGGGTAACGCAGCAGACGCAATGGACGGGTACTACGGTTGTCTATGGGACGGCACGTTGTTGGAAGTGTCCGTGGCGCTGCACGCGCGGCGCGGGGAGGGCGGGCGACGGCAGCGGGCCGTGAAGGCGGCCGGCGCGCTCGAGCTCAACGCGAACAACAGCGAGGACATACAGCGAGAGGCCGCCGCCATCAGGCGAGCCAGGCTACTGAGGGCCCTCACCAACCAATACGTCGCTTAGTCGTACCGTAAACGTCAAAGGGACATTTTTGAATAAATAAACCTTTTTCCATAATTGCTGTGGTTAAATCAGCAGGGTTACCACCACCTCTTATAGCAGTATTAATATAATCGTTCTTCGTTTGTTTTGTACGGGAATCGATACAAGTAAGATTATAATAATACTGCTATAAGAGGTGGTGGTAACCCCCTGAAGTTCTTAGTTTACTTACAACAACAACAACAAGAAGCTGTCATTTACGTTATGAAACGGGAGTTCGTGTCCGGATATTTTTTTTCAGAATTCTGTACAAATTTATGTTAACTGGATGACAACACGGTGTCTTGGAAGAATATTGTATCGTGATGATAAATACCTGCGGTGAGGACCAACAAGAAATGAAGACAGAATTTCTGTGGAATAAAATTAAAGAGCCATTCTTTATTGATGGAAAATAGGCCGCATTTTATTCATTCTTGTATTAAAGTATTATATATTAGATTATTGCATGTTGAATCGTGGATATTTTGAAAAGAAAATTCAATATTATTGTGAATATTATGAAATAATCAGTGCTAAAATGGTGTTATAATAGACACTTCTCCAGTACAGTTGTAATCATTACCCTTAGTACGAGTTTTACTCGATTCCGAAATCTGCGATAGGTTACAGTATCTCCATACATTTTTTAGTTCGTTTTAGTTTCCGCAAAGTGGCGCTACTAGTCAAATGTTGCGACAAAACGCAAACTATCGTCGATTTCGAGAATCGAAAACTGTCAAAATAAACTCGTACAGAACTACAGTGCGTATCGAAAATAATATGTTGAACTTAAGCCGCGTCTCCTGCACTAAAACATTACACAAAACATGGTATTTCTACAATTTTTGTCTATGGTTCATTGTTACATGAGCAGCAGACAAGGGAAAACCTTGTTTTGTGTTGGTATTTTTGTGTGTTGTTTCGAGAAAAATACCTGCAGGAGACGCGCCTTAATTTAGTATAAGAAAGGCTTTGTAAATAAATATGCAACATATCACAATTTGTTTTATTTATACCCTCTTAAAACTTGCAAAGAACTTGTGAAACGTGTTGACTGGATATAATCTGTATAATTTGAATGTCTTAAGCTGGGTCTCCTCCACCAGCTTTTTTCGAAACAAAACACTAACCGCCGAATGTTCATACACTTAAGGTCGCCTTATGTCGTTTAAGGCCGCCTTATCAGTCAAAATTGTGTGGCGAAAATAAGAAGCCGTTAAAGTTGAGTAGCGTTTGACCATTCGGGCATTAGATACATACGCAAAACAACTATTTTATCTGTCAACTGCTCGTAGAACAATGGACCATAGATAAAAACTGCATGTTTTGTATATACAACATATCACAATTTAATTTGACAAAAATATGCAAAGTTAAGATTAAATATAAAAAAGCGCTGTGATTGTGAAAGTTTTTCGTTTAGATTCTTAGGTGATAAATATTAAACAGGAGGGGAGGCGGTCTGATATACGGAGGAATGGGGTCAAAAACTCGCAAAAAATGAATTGCGCCTAATGATCAATAAAATAATCACCATTTCTAATATTAGCTTGTAACATCTAAATGTGCATAAAAGGCACATAGGTACTTCAATGCTTTGTTCGTTTGATGACGGAATGCCCAGTTGATCCTATTTACATCATTTATTTATCGTTCTCGCTTATGTTGGATTTATTTCTCGTACGTTCCAAGATACCTTTGACAGTTGGGGCAGTAATGGTCCGTGTTTTTTGCCGAATCGGAACTATAAATAACACAGCAAAGGCAACTGAAAATAAAATTAAAATCAGGTTTTGATAATTAAAGACCATTTGCAGCTCCGCGATAAATCTCTATCCCAAATGTTGAGTTAAAGATAGGAGTGAGCTGTAGGATAAATCGAGATAAGGTGTAACTTTAGATTAGTAACTAATAGCGCTACAAGTCGCCCTAAATTAAACTAAATAATTTCATCGTAATTATGATTTAATATTATATGTCCCGGGACGATCTATGATGAGTGATGACCACAGACATGTATTGAAATGATGACAGTATCCGTGGCGTAGTGAGCGAGTGACGGCTGTGCGAAAGACTGGGGGTTCGATTCTCTCACTTGTTTGTGCGACTCACAGATATTTTGTTTCGGGTTTAGGTGGTATTAAATTGGTTCAGTGAATACTGCTTACCATATTACACCCCACAGAGCGGCTGCTGTGTGAGTGCGAGACGTATTGGTATATTTGACAGCGGTCTTGATAGAAGCGTGGCAGAATTGACATATTGTGATCGTGTTATCCGGTCCCAACAGCGGCTTCATATGATGTACCTAACAGATAATGAAGAAGTAATCATCAGCCGCAGGACGACGACTGCTCTACATAGGTCTCACAACATTTCCAAGATTTCCAGATCGACCTGTTGGAAGCGATCTGCATCCAGCGACTTGCGACCTTTATTAGGACGTCTGCTCACGTTGTACGTGGACGTCCAACATTGCGCTTCTGGTACATGGTCGTACGATAAAGAAGACGTAATAACTAATATCTACCTACGTTTAAATACATAAACATTACTTTCAAGTTAAAGACGTAATGCCAACGTAGGTATACGCTATGATTCATTAGGAATCATCATGTCATATACTAAACATCTCTGAAATATCAAGTAAATATTGAATTAATAAAACGACCAACCGTTTATGAATCCCGAAATGTTTTAGTACGGGTTAATAGGGAACTTGCGTGTAATTTTTTTATTGGTTCATTGCAAAGAACTACGTCTCAAATAAACACACCAGAAACAAAAACATAAAAATATGCACAAATCATTTAATTATCGCAAGTCTAAATATGACTTACAAAACCCCGCGCTAAAAAAGGACGTGACGTCACAGCTTAAAAATGCCTTTTTGTTGACATCTTAGTTGACACTGACGGCTAGTGATATTGTCTGGAATGACGTTTGAACCGCTATAATTGCCTATCGTTTAAAATTTCCCCATGCCGAACAAATATTTTCCCCAAAAATGTTGAAGCTCTTTCATTAAATAACGAAGTAAAAATAAGTTGCACCCTTGAATCCTGAGCAGAGAGGTGGGAAAGTTACATGAAGAAAATAATTTGGAAAGAGGAGGACCTCCGAAATCTCATTCATCAAGTACCTACCATACTAAACATAACAACAGTTTTCCGCAAAATTGGGAAAAATACCCCAACGTGGAAACACTGCCTAAATGCAACGACGTCACTTGGGTTTTGTAATAACGTTCCATTACACGTAATTCTAATTAAGATATTTTGTAAAATATCAATTATTTTATACTACAAATTTCATCATAGCACATTTCAAGGTTTTGTTTATTGATTTATCAACACAATTTCTCGTTATAATTTTCATGCAAGTTCCCCATTAATCCGCGTTTCCTGCACTAGTTTTTCTCGAAACATTACATAAAAATTAAAAACACATACGATTTTAGCTGTCTCCTTGTCGTAGAACAATGGACCATAGATAAAAAATACATGTTTTGTGTAGGTGTTTTAGTACAGGAAACGCGGCTTTAATATTGACCTGTTGGAGACGGCATAATACCCATTACATTAACGTCTCGGCCACCGGTGGCCGAGTCGCCCTTCCCTATTTAAAGCTTAGGTACCTACATATATATTTTTTATCTACTAAGATTATTGTATGTTAGGGAGCTGGGGAGATCCCCAACCCAATATGCAACCTCATAACCGCCATATATGGTAATACTGACTAAAGGGATGTTATTTATATGAACTTTATAAGTACTGAGGACAAGTCAGTAGTGAAGTGCCATACATATAAGTCTAATCAAACATAGTAAGTACCTACAGCCACTTACCATATTAATTGGTGATGGTACATGATTGCATCCTGCAGAGTGCACAATGACGTCGCCAGATTTTTGGATCTGGAGTAAATGGTTAAGGTGAATCAAATTAGTAGTATGTAGATATTAAAAGTATAAAAAGCTGTGGCATAATGTTACATCGTAAAAACAAGCAGTTATTTACCTGAGCAGCTGCTGTAGATATTTGCTGAACATTTGTATAAAAGGGCATTGCGTCTTCCTCCATCTTACTCCTTTTACAAATGGTATTTTTTCAAATTAACTACCCAATATTTCGTTACATAAAGTACCTATACAACCTCACACACTCCGCGCCGTACGATGTGGTTAGTGTAGGTAGATGTTTTAGTGATTTGCATAAATTAATTCAATGCTAAATAACTGGTTAGTCATCTTCAACCAAAATTAATCGAATTCGATAGATATCAACACTTAACCAAATTTCACTAGTATATACGCGAATCCTACTTTAAACTACCACTAACTCCGCAAGTAAATTAATTAATTATCCGCATATAAAGTATTTATCGCAATAACTATTAATTTATTTTCTCGTAACAACGTATGGCCGGAATGTATGAACTTGAAATGCGCCGAAATTGTCAACACCACTCCCGTACAGGTCGAACGATTCATAAAACGAACTAATTCGGATAGAAGCTGTTAGCTTATTTATTGCTTTTGGTTTCCAAAAACTATATAATAAGTTAATTGGAATAACGCAGCATAGATTTACTTAGTCGGACAACCTCCGTGGCGCAATTGACGAGTAGTAGAGTTGTGAAGCGAGAGGTTACAGGGTCGATCCACGCACAGAGACATCAGTTTAATATTAGCCTTGTAATACTACTGCCCCACTACTGGACAAGGGCTTTTACTAGTGAGAGGGTTTAGGCCTTAGTCTACCACGTTGGCCTAATGCGGGTTGGTAGACTTCACATACCTTCGAAATTTTTGTGGCGAAATTATGTATGTAGGTTTCCTCACGATGATTTCCTTCACCGTTATAGCAAGCGATAATTCACAAAGAAAACACACATAATACACAACAGTCAGATCAGAGATGTATGCTGCATTTTGGAGTTGGTCTCGAACCTCCGACACTCGTCTCAGCGGTCCGTTCCATTCCCAATTGACCTATCGCTGCATTTGCAGTTAGTAATACCTACCTCTACCTACCTCTTATTTGTTCTTCTCACTTTTTATTAGTTCGGGCTCACAAATAAATTATTATGTATCGGGCCTGGATGTTGTGAGACCGAAAGTTTCTCGTAGTTCCTGATAGCTAAGACACAACGTCGTATCTTTCTGGAAGTTCAGGCCTCAGGACCCTTACAGTACCTATTACTTACCTATTTTATGTCACTATCGTCTGATGACTGGGTTACTTAGGTATTACTTATTTATTTAATACATAGTTAGTAATGTATTTAAAAAAAAATAAAAGATGTTTCTTCAACTAATAGGTTTATTCAACAATAGTGTCATCTAATCTGTATTTGAAGAGTGTTTTACATAATTACATTAAGTTATCTATTGCAGAATTGGCCTCACCACGCTACGAACTACTTGAAGTTAAAATGGCACCACTGTAGTCCGTAGTGTTCTTAACACTAAACAGATTTTTAGGAATTTTATCGCTTTCTTATCAAATTATTTAAGTACAAATCATATAAAAATGCATCAATTTTGTGTCGTGCTATTCAAATGCGCTTATTGGGTATAAACAATAGCTCTAAAACATTTCTAAGTTTACGCAATTACAATAGTCGCTTTAAAAATTTAAATATTTGGTCTCATTTTACAAGACAATGAATATCAATTATGAGAAGTCTTTTAGTCAAATTATTCTTAATATATGAACCTGGAATAAAATGAATAGAACACTTTTAATAATAGCACCGGTTTATTAATATCGGTTTTGCGTACTTTCACACTGATCGAAAAATCACTAGATCCTCCACAGAGTTATGTTTATTTATTAGAACATTGATATACATATAATGAGCCGACTAAAAGAACAACTGTAGTTGTATCGAGTGCCCGAAATTGACATTGTCAAGCGAGGGAACGAATTTTCCCCTGCGTTCCTATTATAAAAAAGGAAGGAGGGAACGTGTGAAATTATTTTTTACGAAAGGGAACGCTGTGACGTTATTTTTTACGAAAGACAACGCTGTAATATTATTTTTTACGATAGGCAACGTTCCCATGCGTTCCCATCCATTTCAGGCACTGGTTGTATCAGAAACTTTATTGATAGGAATGCAGACATAGGTACACCAATATTATTTGATAAACTAAATACCCATATTCGAATACTTAGCTCTTAAAATAATGTATTGCAAACAGTGACGTGCACAAGCATTCCGACGAGTGTCTCACATTTGCAAAGTTTTCTCCAACTCTTGCATCATCACCATCGATTTAATCCGAGCGCTGCCATTTATAAAAACCTGTTATTGGTTATGATTTTTATTCTTTATGTATGTACATAGCAATTTGTCAGTGTAGAGTGTAGACAGTGTCTCTATGTCTATATGGACTGCACGCCACTGATTGCATATCATTTAATACTGCAGCGTAGATCTAATATATTATACGGTTGAAAGTCTTATTATTTAACACATCCATCTACGTAAAACGCGAATATTCATAGTAGAAGCTCGTCCACATACCTCTGTGTTTTGATATGGAAAGATTGTATTTATTTTACAAAATAACTAACAACATTAACCCTTATTATAAAACGCCTTTTAAACTACATCTCTCTCAGAAAATTTGATTAACCGCCGAATGTTCATACACTTAGGTCGCCTTATGTAAAGGCGCCGTATAAGGCGGCCTGCCTTATCTGTCAAAAGTTGAGTAGCGTTTGACCATTCGGGAGCAAGTATTAACGAAATACGAACTCGGTACAAGTTAACTAGTCATACTAGGTCATGTGGACGAGGAAAGAGTGATTTTGATATTGAACATCCATTTATTTTTATTGAACAACGAAATACTTAGTGTAGGTACATTAAATTCGCCTGATGTCTGATACAATGTAGTGTTAAACAACAAACGCTTCGAGTGCTAACATAGAGAGCGCCGCGATGGCGGCCACGGCCGGGACGGTGATCACCCACGCGTATATTATGTTCCTACAACAATATTAACAATTTCGGTACCTACGTCACATAACATAAGCTCACGCCTGTATCCCCGAAGACGGAGGCAGACAGTAGGCAGAGGTGGTCTAGCGAACAAGAACACCTACATTTCGCCGAACTTAGTTCCGTCTCAGACATGATAGGGGCGAGCCTATCGCCATATCGGGCTTGTGCCCGAAGCCATAGAACACTCCATCAGCCATAGAACGTCCACTGCTGAATAGGCCCCAAAGATTTCCAGATTGTCCTGTTGTTGGATCTGACCTTTCATCATATCGGACACAAATTCCAGACTTCGGGCTCATACAGAGTAGAAAAACCCAATATCACCCACGCAACCCGGGTATCGAATCCTAGACTTCATGATGTTCGGACCGCGTACGCAATACAACTACACTAACGGCAGCTTGCAACATTAACGATGACAAGTTTAAAAACTTAACGGACTGACTTAAAATCCGATAAAGACCAAATTTATACGGGACCACCCTTGAAATAAGCTCTATTAAACACAAAAATTTTGAAAATCGGTCCACATTTGGCGGAGATATCGCGTAACATACATAAAAAACAGACGAATTGAGGACCTTCTCCTTCGTCGTCGGTCGAAAACTCAATATCACCCACCCAGTCCGGGTAACGAAACTCATACCTCAGCATGGCTGTACCGCGCACGGAATACAAATACGCTAACGGCAATTGGGTACTTGACAAATATTTTTTTATTAATTTTTATATATTAAATTTACGTCGTCTAAAATATAGAACAGAAAGAAATATTGAAGTATTCTCAAAAATAAAATAGTTATAGCCTTTGAAATTTGTTGTAACCTTCAAATTGCGGGAAAGAGAAGTATCAGTGTAAACACGTCACGCCATAACGGTAAGTGCGTTGGAAAGGTATAGCAAGATATCTCCACTATGCCCCCACTCCAGAATTTAAAATATGAATTACTGCCTCATTTTCCAACCAATTTCGATACAGTTTTTACAAAAGGGTTTCTTTTTTGTTTTATTTACTACTAGCTGACCCGCGCAACTTCGTCTGCGTATGAGAGAGAGGGTTGAAAGAGTGAGTCGTAGGCACCTATAGCACAATAATTCTAAAAAGGTAATGATATGTTTTGCTAAACTTCGAGAGATAGTACGTGACTTCGGTGCGGTTCCGTCAATCACCCCGTCTGTCACCCCGCCTGTCACCTCGTCTGTCACCCCGTCTGTCAACCCGTCTGTCACCCGTCTGTCACCCCGCATGTCACCCAGCCTGTCACCCGTCTGTCACCCCGTCTGTAACCCGTCTGTCACCCCGTCAGTCACCCCATCAGTCACCACATCTGTCACCCCGTCTGTCACCCTGTCTGTCACCCCGTTTGTCACCCCGTCTGTAACCCGTCTATCACCCCGTCAGTCACCCCATCAGTCACCCTGTCTGTCACCCCGTCTGTCACCCCGTATGTTACCCCGTCTGTGACCCCGTCTGTCACCGCGTCTGTCTTCTCGTCTGTCACCCCGTCTGTAATCCGTCTGTCACATCGGCTGACACCCCATCACTCACCCTGTCTGTCACCCTGTCTGTCACCCTGCCTGTCACCCCGCCTGACACAGTCACCCTGCCTGTCACCCCGTCTGTCACCCCGTCTGTCACCCGTCTGTCACCCCGTCTGTCAACCCGTCTGTTACCAGTCTGTCACCCCGCCTGTCACCCGTCTGTCACCCCGTCGGTCACCCCGCCTGTCACCCCATCTGTCACCCAGCCTGTCACCCCGGCTGTCACCCGTCTGTCACCCCGCATGTCACCCGTCTGTCACCCCGTCTGTAACCCGTCTGTCACCCCGTCAGTCACCCCATCAGTCACCCCGTCAGGTATCCCTTAGTCACCCCATCATTCAACCCGTCGGTCAACACTAAAAGAATTTTTCAATTCGAACCAGTAGTTTCTGAGATACCAACTTCCCCGGCTTTAAACATTTTTCATTTCTGCTCCGCTCCTATTGGTCATAGCGTCAAAAAGAATTTTTCAAATCGAACCAGTAGATACTAACGACACTCAATTGTTTTGCCTTCCCGGAACCTCTCCACTAACACTTGAACTTTATCGTATGGTATTAAAGTTCAAATTGACTTTTAAGTATTATTACGAATCGATTGTATGGGAGTACAGAAAAGTGTTGTTTTTAGACTTTTTCAGACAATTTTTCATTTTTTTCTCTCCGTAAGAACCATCCTCGTACTTCGATGAGTATTCTAAAAAAAGAATTAGCGAAATCGGTCCAGCCGTTCACGCGTGATGCGATGACAACGGAAAACGGGTTTCATTTTTATATATTTAGGGCCGAATGGTCAAACAGTGCTCAGTCATCCAAGTCATTTGAGCACTACCCAAAGTTAAGCAGCCAATAATTTTTGAGCGGCATGGTCGTACGCACTTGAGAAGACCTGGCGGAAAAATCAGCTGAGGATCAATCATTATGCTACAGATAATAAAAGTTTGTTCTCGATTACAAAATTTTAATAAAATTATATTTTTGTTTCGTTTCACGTAGAATCATTTTATTTCATTTAGTTTTTTTTAAAGATAATTATAATAAATAATTGGCAGAATACATGATTCGATAATGTTTATTTAACCTTTTTGCTTTCCATGTGCCATTCCGATCATATTTCATCTGTAGTAAATTTTTCTGTAAAGTTTATGTTATCTCTGTCTACCTTTTGTTATTGTGAAGGTAAACACATTTTTATATAATAGAAACGGAACTTAAAATAGATCTTTTTTTTAAATTTATTATTATGTTGTAAAAATATTTACCACTTGGCAGAATGTTTCTTTCGTCCATAGCCAATGATTTGTGTGGAAGAAACGAAAAAAAAATTTTGGCAAATGGCGACCTGTTTGTTTATATTTATTTTCGTATTTAAATAACTGTGTTTATTGTATGTGAAGTGATTTTGTTTTATGTAATAAACATCAACGAAGATGGAGAGATTATGGAAACTTTGAAGTTTGGATATGGAGGATATTTCTTGGAGCGTTTCAATAAAAGGAGTCTTCTCGAATTTTTCTTGCCAAGGATTGCCGTCCGTCCCAAAAAAAATACTCCGCCCGATCTGAGGATGGAATTGAGGACGCCCCAGTTCACACCGGCTTCATCAGACCATCTAAAAACCATTATATTGGAGAGGAATTCGGCAACATGCAGTAGTGTTTTATCGGATTTAATAAAATGAATCATTGTATTTGTGAAGTATTTTATTTGTCTTGGCTTCTTCGAGTGCGCTATATTCTAGTTTAGATAATGATATTGAGGAAAAATACATTTGATTGAAATCAAGGGGTAGGTAAACACTACACGGAACACGGACATTATTAAATACAAACCTATGCCCGCAATTCCGTTCGCGTGAAATTTTATTTATTTAAACATATCTATCCTACGGAAACCATACATATTTTCGGGGAAAAAAGTAGCCTGTGTGCTATTTCAGACTTTAATCCATCTCTGTACCAAATTTCATCCAGATCTCTTCAGCCATTCTGGTGTAAAAGAGTAACAAAACATCCATACATCTTCACAAACTTTCGTGTTTATAACATTAGATTTATTTGAGAGTAGTCGCAGGCAATCTCAAACTAATTTCGATCAAATGCTAGTTAAGCGGGCCTTAAATAGCTGTCAAACGTTAGGCAGTTGTTGACCATGCCGTTTTACGAAATAAGCGGGCCTTAAACTGGGTCCTGCTTACATTTAATGTGAAGAGATAGGTTCTGTTTGACCATGCCAAATTGAAGAATAACGAGTGCTTAAATCGATAAGGCCCTCCTAAATATTTAGGCAGCGTTTGACCATTTGGGGGATAGATACGCATATTTATGTATATGTATATACATAAATATGCGTATAAAATCAAACATAGTCAAGTACCCAAATTACAACATTAAATATGAAAATCGTGATACAAACCGAAAGAGGCTCCAGTCAACGGATTTTTGTGAGAAGTATCCGACGCAGACGACGGAGCCGACCTTGCAGTGCGTGGTGGAGACCGGCAGCCCCGCCTTACTCGCCACCAACACCGTCAGCGCTGCTCCCAGCTCTATGGTGAATCCACTGCACCGAAACACCCCCCTCACTTTTGACCCTCATTTAATGATGTAGATAGTCACGGGCGGCTCGGCCTCCGGTGGCCCATACGCTTATGTGACATATATATGTGCCGCCTCCGACGGTATCGAGGTAAAAATTGCAGTTATGTCGCGTTAAAAATTACCAAATGACAAGTTCTCCAATCTAAAGCGACATTAGTGCACTTCAACTCGATTTCGGTGGAATTCTAAATCAAGAAATGAAACCGAATCATCATCAAAAGTCAAAAGTCATCGGGCACTGGTACTCGGAGACGGGCCGTAAGGCGGCACCGCGCAGGGGCGGTTCCGGTAGCAATGCGAGTCTACCTCTGGATACCCCGGGGCCGCCCCACTCAAACGCCGAAGTAGGCCACCGCAGGGTTTTTAGTTGGTATTGCCGGAGTAGGGCATTTGTTAGAGACGCGACCCAGCGTCGCCCAGATGTCGACCATCTCTCCCGGGCATCACGGCGCTGAGTCGTAAGGCCGGCGACCATACCCTCCGCGTCCACACCCCCCTCCCCCCCTCCCCGCTCGAGGCGCGACGGCAGTGGTAAATCACTTTTCCCCGCGACAAAAAAAAAAAGAAGGATATGTATCAGATAGGTGTTGAGTCTCATAGGTACAGAGTAGTGAGTACTCACGTGTCCGGCGTGATGCTGGTGAGGTCCTCTCCGACGGTGCGTATGACGCGGCGGCCCCACAGCCACAGACCGAGCGCGATGCCGACGCCGCCGAACACGAGGATCGCGAGCGGCGTCTCCGCGCGACTGTGCGCCGCGCCCTCGCTGTACACCAGCCACAGAGCCACCAGCGGACCTATCGCGTTGCTGACCAATAACCAACAACAGATTTAATGGGGAACTTGCACAAAAATTATAACGAGAAATTGTGTTGATCAATTAATACTTTCCTTTCTTTCTTTCTACTTGCCCTTATACCACCTTAATGTGGGGTCAGCGGAACACACTTTTTCAAGCATGATGCAGTGAGGATTTGGCTTAGTTTTTACGACCGGCCGCCTGCCTGACATCAACCCCCTATGAGCGATCCAGTCCCGGGCAAATCAAATTAGAAAATTTGCTTTGCCCGACCTGGGAATCGAACCCAGGACCTCCCGGTCCACAGCCCATACATCCTGCCACTAGACCAAGGAGGTTGTTGAATCAATAAACAAATTACAAAACCATTGAATGTGCTATCATGAAAGTAGAATAAAATAATTGATATTTTACAAAATATCCTACTTATAAATTACGTATAATGGAACGTAATTGCAAAACCCAAGAGACGTCATTGCATAAAGAATCATAGAGCCGTGTTTCCAAGTAAAGGTATTTTTCCTATTTGGCCGAAAATTGTTGTTGTGTTTAGTATGGAGTGAATTAGATTTCTGAGGTCCTTCTCTTCCTTCTTCCTCATTTCTACTTCGTACGCAGTGAGGTCACGTCTTTTTCAGCGCGGGGTTTCGTAAGTCATATTTTGACTTGCGATAATTAAATACATACATACAGGCGTGAGCCTGTATCCCCGAAGGGGTAGGCAGAGGCACACTAGCGAACTAGAACACCCACGTTTCGCCGAGCTTAGTTCCGTCCCAGATGTGATAGGGGGCGAGCCTATCGCCATATCGGGCACAAATTCCAGACTCCGGGCTGATATGGAAAAATCCAATATCACTTTGCCCAACCCGGGGATCGAACCCGAGACCTCAGAACCGTAGTCGTACCGAAATACCACCACGCCACCGATGCAGTCAAACGATTTGAATATATTTTAATATTTTTGTTTCTGGTGTGTTTATTTGAGACCTCGTTCTTTGTAATTAACTGAAAAAAATGTCTGCAAGTTCCCTTATCACTACAGTAACTCGAGCATGCATTTTTTTATATATTTTCATGATAGCGACTTTCTTTCTACCTGCCCTTATCCCGCCTTAATGTGGGGTCGGCGCAACACTTTTTCAAACGTTGCACAAATTATTTAATTAATTATTAAGGAGGCGACATTTTCATGATAGCGACTACCCAAAATATGTAATTGGTTAAAATTGTTTCATAAGTATTAAGTATATCATATTGATGTATTATTATCTAAAGTTGTATTTGTTATTTTAAAGTAATGTGGTTTTATACACCAAACTTCAGAGAACAAGACAGTATAATGTGGAAACTTTTTAATTGGTGATTTTTGATAAATTATGGTTGCTGCATTGACGCGCTTTTTCAATCGATTTGCTAAGGGAACGTCGTCTGAGGGGTATCGCACTGGAAAGAATCACAACCATAATTTGAACAGGACCTTCAGATCGTCCACATCTGAGTCTCATGGTCATTGCGAAAACTTAATATTTTTTTATTTGAGAGAAAACATGCTACTGCAGCGCGGTGAAAGCAGTTTTTTTTAGAAGAAGTACATTGGCAGATTTTTATAGCAAAAAAAGACCATGAACTTACCTGACATCATTCCCGCCATGTGCAAAGGCTCCAAAAGTGGCGGTAAGCACTTGTAGGAATGAGAAGAGTCGGAGGGTGTCGTTGTTAGCGGGGGGTCGCGGCGGCGCGGGCGGCGGGGACGGCGCGCGGAGCAGCGGCGCCGCGCTCGAGTTGGGGGTCATGGCCGGCAGACGCTTGCTCTCGCCCTCGATGCTCCACGCGCTCGAGCTTACTGGCGGCTATAGATGATGTGTATTTTTCATCATTATCATCAGCCACAAGTCGTCTACTGCTGAACATAGACCTCTCCCAAAGATTTCCATCACGACGTACAGAAATTAGCATAAATTCGCCATTGGCTCACCCCCAATCACATCTGGTACGGAATTGAGCTCGACGCAATGTGGATGTTCTAGTTCGCTAGTTCGCATTTGGCTACCCCTTCGCGAATACAGGCGTGGTCCTGAGTATGTATCCCTATTGGTCGCCTCCTTGTCCTAGGACATTGTATATTATATTAGTCCTAGATCTTAATTGCAAATCCTACAAAGTGATTTTTATGACGTAATTTTCCCGGAATTAGATTCCGACAGGGATTGGATAGGCAGACAGCCAATCGTAAAAACTAAAGCCGAATGAATCTATTCTTCAACATGCTTGAAGAGTTATTGTGTACTGACTCCACAGTGGAATGGGATAAGGGCAGGCAGAAGAAAACCATAGAGATTTCCTTCGATTGAATGGTACACACATATAATTAAAGTAGCATGACGGTAACTGTTGGTATGGACTATGGAGACGTTAGATTGTAATTTACTAATACGACGTTTGTAATAGGAAACCATTGCTGTCCACCATTACAATCTACTAGACTGTAGACAAGCAAACTAACTGATGGATCACCTTCGGTAGTTATTAGTCGGGTAGTAGACCCACCTAGTTCATTTTCAAACATTAATTTGTCCCTCTCACTCAAGTGTCCCTCTCATACTTCAGACTTTATCCATTCTTCTTTTGCCATCCAATCGATCCTTCTCTGGAACTCTCTCCCACTCGAAATTAGGTCGTGTACTAATCGCCTGGCTTTTAAAAACAGAGTTCGTCAACTGCTTCGTGGCGGAGATGCAGAGTAATTTCGTACTGTATGTGTATATTATAACATAATGATTTATGTGTGTAATATTTATTATCTATCATATGTATGTATATATATATATATATATATATACATGTATTATATGTGTGTATATGTATGTATGCTTGTATGTATAAATATGTATTGTTTTATATTTATAATGTCTTTCACCTCTCCTCTCCTATATCAATTTATACACCTGCCTTGTATATTCTCTGCACCACCCAAAGGTTGACTGGTAGAGAATGCCTCAGGCATTAAGTCCGCCTGTACATATCATATTATGTATAAAGTGTTTTAAATAAATTAAATAAAAAATAATTTGAAACGAAAAAAACTAAAAAAAATCTATTTCCTTACCTGTGTTTTCCCTTTAATGAAATTATCCTCCTTTCCGATACGCGGTGGTGGAGTCTCGAAATCAACAACAGGCACCGCCCTCGCCGCGGCCAGTCTATCAAACTCCCCACGAGCGATGGTATCACAGGAACCGAGGAACCCGTTCCGTGAATCGTAGCTCTCACCCATACCGGCCATTTGGGCGGAGTCCATACTCTTGCAACAGCTCAAGGTCTCATCGATGTATTTAAGCGTATTGATTTGTGGATCAGCGTCAACCAGTTGCAAGCGAGGTTTGTTCGGCGGGCTGAGGCTTCGTGACAGGATGCTGCAGTCGTCCATAGTAGCCAGTAGTGCTCGGTTCCTAGCGTTCATCTCTCGTACCCCATCGGAAGCCTTGTCAGCGTCGCTCAGTGTCACCATCTCCGCGCTCTCTGCGATGGCTTCGAGAACTTTCCCGTCTTCTGATAGTAGTGATGTGGGGCGTTGTGGGACGCTCTTGTTGGAATGAGTAGGTGTGTTGGCTGGTGTTGTTTCTAATTGAACACATAATATACATAAGCCTCACGCCTGTATCCCCGAAGAGGTGGGTAGAGGCGCACTAGCGAACTAAAACACTCACATTTCGCCAAGCTTAATTCCGTCCCAGATGTGATAGGGGTTGACCCTATCGCCATATCGAGCACAAATTCCTGACTCCGGGCTGATACTGAAAAATCAAAAATCACTGTCCGACCCGGGGATCGAACCCGGGACCTCAGGACGATAGTCGTACCGTGCACGCAATACCACTACACCACCGAGGCAGGCTAATTCTGGAATTGTAACTAATTAAGTATGCGGCATGAAAAATCTAGTCTAGAAACTAGAATTTTGCAAAATAGATAAGTGTTCTTACGAACTTTACAAAAAAATACCACCTGCCTTTGTCTCACTCCAATTTGCGATCGACACATTTTTACCAAGCCTGTTACAGAAAAACTATGGCTCATTTTTCCGGCCAGCTTCCTGACAGATGTCTACCCAATTTAAAGGATTATCGGGCAGATCGTGTTAGATAAACTCCTTTGCCCGACCTGGGATTTGAACCCAGGATCTCCCGGTCCACAGGTTATCAAAATTTTATCTAGGTAGGTATTGTGATTATTTTAGAAAACAACGAAATCTGACAAGATATGTGATGAATGAATGTTATCATCATCATCATCATCATAATCATCATCAGCCATAGGACGTCCACTGCTCAACATAGGCCTCCCCCAAAGATTCCCAGATCGACCTGTTGGGCAGAAAAGTTCTCGAGTGGAGACCACGTACCGGCAAGCGCAGCGTAGGACGTCCACGTACAAGGTAGACCGACGACCTGATAAAGGTCGCAGGAAGTCGCTGTATGAATGTTATGTTATGTTGTAATTTACCATTGGATAGTCCCAGAGAGAAGTTGACTGGTGTAGCGGTGAGCTTGCGGCGGTAGTGCGGCACGAGGAACGCGCGCACGCAGCCCGCCACCACCACGCCGAGCGACACCGAGCCCGCCAGCGCCGCCCACAACGGTATCTTGTCCATGCCCAACACTGACACATAATGGCGCGTATACACCAACTGAACAAAGGCGAAAGAACTTTCGCGAAGGGCCATCGGCGATGAGAACCGAACGTTCCCGATCATTCGCAAATCTTCGCTGTCGCGTTCATACAACAGCGAATGTTTGTTTGTGTGAATGCGGCAGCGAACGTTCTTTCGCCTTCGTTCGGTTGGTGTGTACCCGCATAACACATGAAGCCAATTACATAAATAAATAAATACACCCTACAGTCACACATATAGGCTGCGTTCTATAGAGCGAACTTCGACTAAGTCCAAGTCAAAGAAACGAACTCAGTGAGGATTTGGAATTTCTAAATCGAACTTTCACTTAGTCCGAGTATTTTTTTACACGAAAATCTTTGCTTAGTCTGTCTGGCATTCTGTTTTTCTTGTAAAAAAATGGCTCGGACTAAGTCCAAGTTGGAATTAAAAATTCCAAATCCTAACTGTGTTCCTTTCTCAGACTTAGTCGAAATTCGCTCTATAGATCTCAACCATAGTCCTGACCCTATACTAGAAGACCTGTATCGTAGATATCAGAAACTTCGAGAGCGGCACGGTCTCCAACACCCAAACCCGAAACAAATACCTGTGGGTTACACAAAAGTTGTTGGTGCAGGAATCGAACCCGCGGCTTCTCGGAGACTGGATTTTATTAGAGAAGTCCTATGAGTTACTGAGTAATATAATATGTAACTTAAATAATGGATTAGCAAGGTTAATTAACATTTTATTTCGTTAACATTTCTTTCATGTCAGATTTGTATGATACATTGCCACTCTGATTGTTAATCTATTCCTAATATAGGTAGGTAGGTACTATACTTAAACATCATTCACAATATCATAATTCAACCTATCATATCGATACCTCCACTAGTTGATTCATAAAGCCCAATTTTTGTCATTAAAATACAAATCTACATAAAATGCTCATATTTAAAAGAAATACACACCCAATAGTCACCCACCTAGTCCTGACCCCACACTAGGTATAACCTGTATCGTGTCAGGTGTAAGGTGTCAGAGACTATGAGAGACTTTCGGTCTCACAACACCCAGACTTGGAACAAATATATGTGGGCCACACAAACATTTGTCTCAAGTCTCAATGCAGGAATCGAACCCGCGGTCTCTCGCTTCACAGCCGGCTACTCGCCCACTACGCCACGGAGGCTATATTATCTTTGGGTTTGTGAAAAATAAAACTAAATTAATCCACTTACACTTGGGTCCATCATGCACCACACTCAACACATTGACTGCCACAGTAGCTCCATAAAAGAAAGGCAATGCGCGAAGACCCGCTTTTATCGGTTGAGTCGCTCGCAAGATAAATCGGCGAACCACCCAGTAAAGCAGTGCAGACGCAGTCCCACTGAGAGCCGGCGATACAAACCATGACAGCACTGACAACAACAATAAAAGCTGAAGTTGAATTAGAAATCTTTATTTAAGCTCAGTAAAAGTTTAGAAATCGTTAAGTAAGAAAAATCTAGTTTTATAACCATGATTATTCTGTCTTTAATATATGTAGAGTTTGTAGAGTGTAGACTACTTATAGATTGTAGAGCAACAGCCTCAATAAAAACTATAAACCTTTTGATTGGTCAACTTATTTAATTCGATTTACAATGTTGAATTACCTATTGTAAGTAAAACACAGACAACCGACGTAAAGTGGCAGCTTGCTGTCGCGTTTCGTTCGGTGAGTGAGATTTCCGGTGGCCCATTTCCCCCTTCCCTTCCCAATCCCTTTTTCCCTCCTCTTCCTATGTCCTCCTTTTAGGTTGGCAACGCACGCATGATTCTTTTTGTGTCTTGGGTGTCTATGGGCGGTGGAGATCACTTACCCATCTTATCTTCTCCATCTCGTTTGCCAGTCTCTGCTATAAAAAAAAGTAAAACAGCGTTCGAAAACTAACTATCAACTACTTGTGTCGTAATGACAATGGTTGAAACATTGTCGTTATTGGCATTTCAACTCCAATTAAACTAGTACCTAATAATAAACTACCATAATAATGTGAAGATAATATTAAGAGCGTAACGTTTTGAAAATTATAACTGCATCATAATACGCAAGATCACCAAAATCGTCATGAACTTCGAAACGTAAGAGGAAAACTTAAAATGTAAGTTACCGATGGCACCAAGCGTCGACCAGCGAACACCGATAGGGCCCTTAGCCGTAAGTGTAAAGCCAACAGTAGCTCCGACTACGGAATGCGTCCCCGACACTGGTAGCCGCAGCGCAGTCGCCAGTATCAGCCACGTGGCCCCCGCTATGAGCGCCGCTAGACAACCGGCAGCCAAAAGTCTCTCGCCACCGTCCGCATATAGTGATACATCCAGGATGCCTTTACGCATTGTATCTGATACTTTGTAACCTACAAAAACCATTATTCATTATGTTTGAGGCATTAAAATTATATTGTATGGGGTTAACCCCCGTAAGTAGAAGATGTGGAAACTGTACAATAAAAATTAGATGCTCTACTTAAAGGGTAAAAGGAAATTCTAAAGACCATTAAGCCTGGTGATATATATATATTTTATTATTATTTTAAACAATAATATCATCGTAACAAAAGTTATTTCTAAAAGGCACTTACCAATTAGAACAGCGCCTGAAATTTCGAAGATAGTAGCGAGGATACATGCTTGTGTCAGTGTGAGGACCTTGGATCCAACGCTTGTTCCGAAGGAGTTAGCAACATCGTTTGCGCCAATACCAAATGCCAGTACAAATGCCACGAGGAAGCCGCTTATAACTAACCATAACATATCATCTGCGTACGGCTCCATTATGAAAGATTTTACTTCTTTTTGTTTACAAATTCATTTTCAAACAAAAAAGGAATAGCACCCAATTTTAATCAACAACAATTTTAAGCTTTGCTTATTTTAATTACTTTTCTCAGTTAACAGTTCTCATTAACAACCCTTTAAATGTCGTGCTGTTTAAACATCAATTCCATAGAAAAATAAATAATTATGATTAAACTAAGTTTTTGATTTTAAATAATATCAATCGAGATTAAAAATGTTTGGGTCACAATAGTTGATGCTTAAATAATTCAAGGACTTGACGATATCTTGAGAGTTTTGGCTTCATCATTTCTGCAAGGAAGTGTGTCAATAGGTCGTTATACAAACCAAACAGAAATATAGATCGTGGGCATGTCAGCTAACAAGATTCTAAAACGGAAATATGTAAATGAACGCGAAAATTAATATTTCTTTCAAAAGCTTTGCTTTCCACTATTTCGTTGCATATATCTCTATTTACGAGAACGTACACACTATTCAATCACATGATGAAACTCCACATGGTTTTGTCATATCGATTCGCATAAGACGCCATTTAGGAAAAATTTCGCGGTAAAACCGCAATTATCTCATTAATACTTCGAAAACAGATTAGCTAAGCCAACTGAAATTTTAATTAGATGCGTACCTCAGTTCTTATTTACGCATAGGCATAAGGAAGATGAGAAAAATTGCGTCATATTTCTCAGTCAAGGTATATTTTTAAAGATGATCAAGTCTATATAAATTTGGTGTGATGCAAGCAAAACGAGCGTTTAATTACAATACGTAATTAAAATCCACGATCACAAATAAGTCTACTTACTTTTGAAAAATGTAGGACTTTATATTCCTGTATGTATATTAAACGGAGTAACACTGTGGCTCTACCACCGAATACAGACTGAAGTTGATGAGGGTCGCGACGGGATTCCGACTAAAGAGAGCATGCGCGGAAGGCAGCTGGGTGCCTCGCCCCGGCAACCCCTTTTCAACGTCAAGCACAATAAAACTGTTTGTTCTATAAAGAGACCTCACAAATAAGCAACAACTCGTTAACCAGACGTATGTAGGTACTAAGCACCTTAGGTATATAGGTAATAAATTAAACCTTCTTGAAGTTCGATTGTTTTTATTAAATTAACATCTGTCTTCAAAATAAGATTGTAGTTGAAATTATATCCGAAATATATCATACATGAAATGTTATTTTCGTACATGTATTTGCATTCTTAATCTCGTAACGCGTTTTTATTAACGGTCACTGAAATTCTAAACCGTTAAATAGTATAACTCCTAATAAACATAATGTAACATATACTCACGCCTGTATTTACAAGGTGTAAGTAGAGATACAATAAGTTGAGCTCAATGACCGTATCGCCTATTGGCCGAATAGTGTATAACGTGAAGTAACTTGAATATCGCTGCGGATTCGATTTCTAGTACCTTAACAAAGTTTGTGTTACCAACAAATATTTATCTCAGGTCTGGGTGATATGGGACCGAAAGACTCTCCTAGTTCTTGACACCCGTGACCATCGATATATTATTTACCTAGATGCACAGTTGACACTCGGAAAATGGGACCGGGAATGGAACCTTTTTTTATCTAGGTATGTTCCCTGATTACTCGAAGACGCCTGGGCCGATTCGAGAAATTCATTTTTTTGTTTAAAAAGGTATACTTCCCTGGTGGTCCCATTGGCACCAAGTCAGGTTCTGATGATGGTATCCCAGAAAAATCGCGGGCAACCCTCAAAATTTATAGCGACTCATAGTGTGTTTTTTTTTGTCTGGTGTCTGATACTCATAATCTGATGTTGATGAGTTAATAATGGAAAATATAACTCCTTAACTATTAGGAGTAGGTGGATAATAAAGGCTCGTATTTCAATATTATAGGCTCGTGTAGACCGCTACTTATGTTCCTTTGAGCTATTCAGATGAGCTGATGATGGAAGGTAAAACTCCTTGTTAGTTAGGAGTTAATGTAATTTAGGAGTTAGGAATACCTAATTCTTAAAGTACCGGATAGCCAACTATCTCGGTGCTTGCGTTTCAATTATATGCTACTGAACTAGTGTTGCCAGATGTCCCGATTTGCGCGGGACGTCCCGATTTTCAGGGGTCTGGTGACCCGTCCCGATTTACCCTTGATCGGGACGCCGAATGTCCCGATTTCTGACTATCCTTCTTAGCATGTACTTTAATTGAAAATTTTAACAGTCACTCATACTCGTTTACCGACAAAGTGGTAAATATTACTGTTCTATGTTAAACTATATTAATTCTATTCAGCTGTCCGTTTGCATAAGCTAAGTGCTAATTATTTTATGTTAAAATAAATAAATAAAATAAAATCTTTATTGGTCACAACAATCAAGGTCTCAATCTCAATTTCAATATTAATTTATGTTATAACGCTATGAATTTAGAAACAAGCAGGCAGGTAAATGGGATGGGGCTTAGATTAGCAAGAAAGGTAACGGTATATGGCAGCTGTAATGCTAGCAGGCAATCAACGGGAAAAAATAAGACGAGTTTTAGAGTCAAAAGTCCCGCTCTTCTTTCGTCAGCTTTCTTCTGGCGTGAGAAGGCGTCTCATCGCGGGTTAAGCCAGGCTTCGAGGATATAAAAGCTCGACAGTACTGCGGAGAGAGGCCCTTTCTCTCAGAATTCGTCGTGTGCTACCATTGCAGCAACTGCCGCGAGGATACATCCCAGCATACTTTCAAAGTGTGTCCAGCCTGGGATGAAGAATGCAGCGCTCTCAGAACTGTAACCGGCCTCTCTCTGCCGGCAGTAGTAGCTAGTAGCTACAATGGTCGGTAGTTGGAGGTCATAGCGCGGTATGACCTTCTCTGTGAACGTGTTATGTTGAAAAATGAGAGCGCTGGACGGGATCGGGAATGCTTAGATTCCAGTCGCCAAACAAGAAGAGAGGCGCCTGGTCGTTGACTGGTGCCTCCAGTCCTGCGGATTGGGATCAGGGCCGTACAGCGGGGGATGTGTGGTATTTGTATATTACATTGATGCAACCTCTGAGATGTACAACTCGGCGGCACGAAAACATCTTCTTGTCGTGCTTACCAAAGGCGGCATAAATATGTGGGGCTCCCGCCCCAAAGAGACGGGCCGAAAGGTAACGTGCAGAGTCTGTTCCAGCAGCAATCCAGAGGTTACTCCGCATCCTCCAGAACCATCTCACTTGCGTTGAATAAGGCAACCAAGGTTTTTTAGTCGGTAGTGTCGGTGTAGGTTTTGTTAGGGACACGTCCTAATCCACACTCACTGTGGACTAGAGCGGAAGGCCGACGAGTCGGGCATAACTAACCCACTGGCCCTAGGTTGGGAGATATCCGTAAAGAGTTGATTTTTCTCCGTGGATAAAAAAAGTGTCCCGCTCTGCCATCTAAATGGTTGTTTTGTGTAAACGTTTCCACTCGCTCGGTCTTGATCATCCACCACAATGAAATCTTCTTCTTCTTCTACCTGCCCTTATCCCACCTTAATGAGGGGTCGGCGCAACACACTGTTTCTAGTATGTTACAGAAAAGATTTAGCTTAGTTTTTACGACAGGCTGCTTGCCTGACTTGAACCCTCTCTGAGGAATCCAGTCCCAGGCAAATTAAATGAGAAAATTCGCTTTGCCGGACCTGGGAATCGAACCCAGGACCTCCAGGTCCACAGCCCATGTTGCCACAAGACCAAGGAGGTGATAATGGAACCACTGGCTTTTATACCTTATACCAAAACGACAAGCCGCCACTTTTTGGGCTGTCCACGGAAACGCACTCTTGGCATGATTGGTCCAGAAACTTGCGACCGACTGCTCTCGTGGTTTGCTCAAAATATGACAATACCTTTCAAGCGACATTCCTAGGGGGTTAACACCACCTCTTATAGCAATATTATTATAGTCTTGTACTGATTCCCGTACAAAAAAAACGTACTAATATTATAATAATACTACTATAGGAGGTGGTGGTAGCCCCAGCAGTTTATCTGACACCAATTTACGTATTTGGTCTAATCGTGTAACGTTGCACAACCACCGCCGCATCTTCATCTCCGCAACATGGTTTTCGCTAACATGACGCTTATGGACAGTCACGTCAAAGTTGTTCTGTTTATTTACTTATATACTTTCAACGAAGCTAACTAGCGGTAAAATCGTGGAAATCAAGTTTCCGCGGGGAAAAAAATGGTCCAGGGCCATAATGCCCGGGACAGATGGAAAATATCCATGTGACACTGGGCCGAATCCCTAACACATACTGTAGCCCGAGCACGAAAAACAATTGTAAATGTAAACTCGCTGCGCACTGATGACATTTGATTAATATTTCATACAAATTTTATAGACGCGCATCGAGCACGAATACATTTACGGTTGTCAGAAATTTTCCTGGTCGGGCTGCAGCACTAGTTATACCGACTAAAAGCAGTGAATAGGAACAACTGCGGATTTCCCTAGGCGCGATTCGCCCATGTTTTGATCGCTTGATGAATCGCTTCTAGGCGGTGCCGCCTTTGGGCCGTCTCCAATCGCGGAAGTGGCACTCACAAACCCCAGCCGCCGATGGACGTCCTTGGCGTCAATGACAGAACAAGGCGGTCCACCTGCACTGCTGTCCATCTTAAGGGCGCTATAACAGCCACCTGTAACGACCTCCGTTAGCCCCTATAAGTCAAAGCTTACGACCGGCAGGCGATACCGAGATTAAATTTTTCAAACGGCCCCAACCAAAAAGTGGGAAGCGAGGGTCAGTCACGCCTCCTATGCCCCCTCTGGCGGCTGGAGGGATCAGATAAAAAAAAATCAGAGAATCAAGGATTGGATTGTTCCCGATCTCTCTCGGCACTCTCCTTTTGTGAGATGCATCATCTCGTAAAAGTTGGCTTCTGCACACTAGGCTCCCAGGATCGTGACCATGCTTGACGTCACACACCTGGCACCGAAAGGTTTTTTGCGACGACGACTGGCTCTAAGAACGGTGCAATCTTTGTACTAGGCTGGGCATATTTTGTGTGTGGGTAGAATTGAAGTATGAACTCAATCCCGGGAATGAATCCTCTAAATGTGAGGTATATAACTTTTTTTTGTTATCATGGGGAAAAGTGTTTTAACACTACCGCCACGCCTGGGAGAAGACGTGACGGTTATGTCGGTGTCACCGGTCTTACGACCCACCGCCATAATGCCTGGGAGAGATGAAAAGCATCCGGGCGACACTAGGTCGAGACCCTAACTCTATGTACACTATGTAAACCCTACACCGGAAATACCGACTAAAAACCCCGCGGTGGCCCTCTTTGGCGCTCTAGGGACGGCCCCGGGTTTCCTTAGGCGAGAAGCGCCCAGGCTTCAGCCGGAACTCCCTGCGCGGTGCCGCCTTGCGGCCCATCTCCAATTGTGGGGGGGGGGTCTCAGAAACCCACGCCGATAGGATATATAACTGCGATTAAAAAAGGCATTGAAACTTCACCAATGTTGAGATTCGACCATAAATTTAGTTATATTTAAAAAAAAACTTATTATAGTTTGATTTCTTTGTTATACTAACCGGCCGGTAACGTCCCGATTTGGAAAACTATGTCCCGACCATTTTAACCTTGTGTTCCGATATTTCACACAATAGATCTGGCAACACTATACTGAACACTAATGAACACTAAAAATAGATAAACATACATAAGCTCACGCCTGTATGCCCGAAGGGGTAGGCAGAGGCGCACTAGCCTACTAGTACACCCACATTTCGCCGAGCTTAGTTCCGTCCCCGATGTGATAGGGGGCGAGCCTATCGCCATATCGGGCACAAATTCCAGAGTCCGGGCTACTATGGAAAAATCCAATATCACTTTGTCCGACCCGGGGATCGAACCCGAGACCTCAGGATAGTAGTCGTACCGAAATACAACCACGCCACCGAGGCAGTCTAAAAATAGATAAATAATAATTAAAACTTAACAAAAACTGAAAACCGACTTCAAAAGTGAACACTTACCTAATAATAAAAAATAACAACAATTTTTTATTCTCTTTGTAGTCGGTGCCTTTTTATTTAATTTGCTTCGGCCTTAGCAGCGACTCAAAAGAAAGTAAGAAATTGTTGTTATTTAACCGCCGAAAGCTCATATACTTAAGGGCGCCTTATGTCGCTTAGGGCCACCTTATCTGTCATAATTGTATGGCGAAAATCAAAGTAGTCGTTAAAGTTAAGGCGTAAGTGTTCATTTTTGAAGTCAGTTTTCAGTTTTTGTTAAAGTTTAATTATTTAGGGTTTAATTTTAATTTTTATAGGTAGGTAGGTAGGTCCCTACAATAAGACATGTATACCTACAACATGAATCACATTGCATGGAATAGTTGCACGTTATAACAGACATGACTCTATCTGCGTTACTATAGACATTGTATGAAACTGCAATAAACAGTACAACAACAAATCAATCTCACGCAGACCTTAATAGATAGCTTGTATTCAATCAATATTATTAATGTGGTACCTACATTATGTAGGCGGGGTCCCTATACTCCCTGTATTCGTAATTAAAAATGAGTCTTTCGTGTTACTGCGTAACAGAGTGAGGAATCATGTGGTGATGAAACTCGTTACAGTGAAATATGTAGTGAAAAGAACAGATAAAGGGATTCTGAGTTGGTTCAATGATAGAAAACTTATACATATGACGAGTGTGGCATAGATATATAACACAGAGTAACGTTTTATAAATGGACCCGCCAAAGAGCTAATTCTCTGAGGAAAAAAGTCTGTCAATTTTTGAGGGAGAAGGGAGAGGAATAACCTCTCGTAGAGAGTACTAAATTCCTTAGGAATAACGAATAGGAAAACAGACTACATTTGATATTTACAGTCGATAGTTGTATGTATAACAGTTTTTATAAACGTAGTTTTTTGAATCTTGTACCTTGGCAGAGGGGAAATGCTATGAGTGGCGTCTCCAGTCATAAATGCTTTAAATATAATGGACATTTATATTATATCTCCATTATATCGATTGATAGATTTTATAAATCGAGTGGTCGCAGTTTGATATTTAAAAATCGAAATTTACACAGGGGGGGCTCCTATTGTCTATTACAACCTATTGAGTATAAAATTTGATAGAATCAGTAAAAAATAATGCTATCTCTTTTTTACTAAAGGTTGTCAACTCAGGTAAAGAAGGACCAATATATAAGTGTTTGTTCCTATAGGCCCGCATCCGTCAATAAACCACGCCACCCGAACAAAGTAATAATAATACGGCAGCTCAAATGGTGGTCTAGTGACAGGGCGTGATTCATTGCGTATGGTGTCGATATCGATAAAATGTTTCATTTAGTTAGTTTACGGCATATTCTTTTGCATTACATACATATTGTCACACCTGTATACCGTAAGAGGCGGCAGAGACTACAATTTTCTAATTCGTATGATAAGAAAAGCTCTAGTGCGTTTAGATGACGATTTTTATAACAAACGATTTTTTGAGTTGTTCTTATGATTCATGTCGTTATTGAGTTAATGTTTAAAGTGCACATTCTGTTGCTGATGATTATATCATTGAAACTATTTGTACCAGTAATAGTCTAATATTTTAACTAATTAATAAATGTAACGTTTGATAATCTTAAATATATCGAATAAAAACAAGTAATAAATAATATACATACAAAAATATTCACATTTGAACATTTATGTACTGCTTTGTAAAAACAATAAAAAAAATGTTTATCGACAAATCATCGACTATATTACTTAGTGCACTCAACTTTCCGCCATCGTTAGCTGTCAGTCTGGTGCCAAGGTCACGGAGATGGAACCGATCTCCTCTTTCTCTTTAATCTAAGGAAATTTATAAGTCTATTTGGTTGTCAATGTCATTGTCATTTGTTATGACCAGTGACAAAAATCTCCGTAAATGAAACAAAATCAAAGTTTAATATTGTAATTTTTTATCCCCAGAGTCATATTTAAACTTTAATAAATAATGCAAAATTATATTTGAAATAAAAAAGAATCTAACATGTTTTGCAGAAATGTTCTGTCGGTCGCCGAGTTGACTAATAGTTGGTATGGATACTTGTTACGAGGTTAAAATTTAAAACTCCTGATTGTGCAATAATATTGAATATTGTTTCAGCAAGCCTATGCGTCTTAAACAATTGTATGGTACTTCGGGCAATGTGCGATTGTTCCGTAATTCTTTTCATAAGTCGCAGCGCGGCGGCCGTCGGCCCGGCTTAGAACCAGATCCTCTGGAAAGTCTGCACTTTGAATCTGGCCCTGTGAGCGCCAAGAAATTGTTGAAACCTTTAGTGTTTACATTAGGGGTAATGCCACAATCAACAAATATAGTATACAAACAATATTCTTATTTTCCAAAGGGCAAGTTAATTATAAACAAAAAATAAAATATGTACATACCTAAACATTTGAATAATTTGAAGTTGTACAATATATCTTAAAGGAATATAAGTTAAAAAATCTAGGAGAATTGATATGATTTTAATTCATTGTCTTTATATTAAATAAATAAATAAAATTTATTATCTAATTGTGTACTTATGTGAAATAGATTTGAATATAAATGGAAATGTAATAATATTAATTTTATAAAATAGGACCCATAATGATCTTGTCATATATATTATGTTTAATTTATCAACTTTCCTTGTAAATAATTTAAAATCAGCATTACATTATAAAATAGTTGACTATTTTAGGTATCAACAGTGAGTCTAACGGGATGTGTGATATGGGAATATGAAAACCTTAGAGCTCATGCTTCCTCACTACTCAGAAAACCTAGCAACTGGCTGAGTTCACAACAGAAAAAAGTATTTGCTCAGTTTGTGAGTAACTATTGTTATACATCAAATTATTTTCTTGCTACCTGCCCTTATACTACTTTAATGTGGAGTTGGCGCAACACACTTTTTCAAGCATGTTACAGAAAGGATTTGGCTTAGTTTTTACGACCGGCTGCTTGGTTGACGTCAATCCATCCTGGGGTGTCAATCCTGGGCAAATTAAATTTAAAAAATTTGCCTGACCTGGGGATCTAACCCAGGATTGTTCTACATCTTTTTTGATAATTGATGAAAATAACTGTTTATTCCCAATATTTCAATATCGACCTATCCAAAGAATAAAGTTACATATGATAATGAATCGAAATTGCTTTCTTATTTTTCTGAGCTTATTTATTGACCTGTATATTTAACTAGTGAATATTTTTTTAAGCTATGTCATAATTTAACTTTTTATTATGTCATAAATTAAAAAAAATACTAGTATTAGTTAAATATATAGGTTAATTTAAGCTCAGAAAAATATAAAAGCAATTTCGATTAATTATCATATGTAACTTTATTCTTTGGATAGGTCGATATAATCATTTCCATGTATGGAACTAGCTTAACTAGGTAATCTTAATTTTGAGTTTTTTCTTTACTATCTTTTGCCTGTGGCTACGCCCATGTGTCTTGACAAACATTCATCTCCCATTACATCCCTTTGGGGGATGAATTTATGCACATGCATAAATTATACATATAAATCTTCCTCTCGAATGACTATCTATGTATAAAAAACGCATCAAAATCCTTTGCATAGTTTTAAAGATCTAAGTATACATAGGGACAGACAGACAGCGGGAAGCAACTTTGTTTTATACTATGTAGTAATGATAATAATAATATTAGCCCTGTAAAATTACCATCTCACTGCTGGGCACAATATTCACAAACTCAATATTCTTTGTAACATGCAATTTGACATAGCTTTTTGTTATTTTTACAGCAAAAGAGAGAACCCGGTCCACTGAAAAAATGGTGGCACTCATTAAAAGATAGTGAAAAAGTTTTCTATCCAATATTAGCGGCTAATGTGCTTGTTTTTGGAGCATGGCGTATGAGAGCTCTCCAACCCTTCATGGTGAAATATTTCTGTTCCAATCCCACAGGCAGTAAGTTATATACTTTAAATGTTTACAACAGATCCTCTTTATAGTAGAATAACAGTAATGCAGGTAATAAAAGCTATGAAGATGTGAGTAATATATTTTGTGTTGTCCCTTTATCAGTGCAGAGAATTGGAACACCAACAAAACCAAAATAGCGAGACAACCAATCCACTTACCTGACGCCAAGAGATATAACTGTCCCTTGAACAGAGCCACTCGCATTTTGAATAACAATACGTGGACTGGCACTGAACTACACTTGTTACACTGAGATATTAGAATTATATGTCAAGTATCCTATCTCATAATGTCCATTAATGTATATGGTATAAATTGGCGTGTTACGTTCCTAAAAGAGAAATAAATGATAATAAATAACACCCAACAGAACACATAGTCTTGACCCCACACTAAGATCGAGTCTTGTGTCGCGGGAATCAGGAACTACGAGAGACTTTCGGTCTCACAACACGCAGACCCGAAACAAATATCTGTGGGCCGCACAAATATTTGTCTTGGTACAGGGATCGAACCCGCGGCCTCTCGCTTCACAGCTGGCTGCTCGCCCGCTGCGCCACGGAGGCTGTCGAGATTGTAGTGCTTATGTGATACATGGGTAAGGACTACAAGACAACCACCAAATAATTATCATTGCAGGTGCAGTATGTCTTCCGATGGTGTTGTCAACATTCAGCCATTATTCAGCTCTGCATCTGGCTGCCAATATGTATGTTCTCTATAGTTTCATGCCAGGTAAACAAACTTAACATTTTGTAAATTGATGTATATACAAGAAAATAGTATATTCTACCACTGTATTTGTTATTACTTCAACTATGATATGGTTTTATTACTGGTGCTTATCTTTTTTGTTACAGCTGCTATAGCTTCTTTAGGCAAGGAACAATTTACTGCTATGTACTTAAGTGCAGGAGTCATAAGTAGTTTTGCGAGCTTTATGTACAAAGTGATGCTAAACCAGCCAGGGCTAAGCCTTGGTGCGGTAAGTAAATTTTTCTAAACACTTCTTAAAAATAATCAATTTAGTGTTAGTCAAAGTTGCATTAAATTAAAACAATGAAAAGTGGAATATTTTTACATACTTTATTTACGCACTAATATCTATAAATAAATAAATACACCCAACAGTCACACACAGAGTCCCTGACCTCACACTAAGATCGAGTCTTGTGTCGTGGGTCATAGAAACTACGAGAGGCTTTCGGTCTCACAACATCCAGACCTCGAAACAAATATCTGTGGGCCACACATACATTTGTCTCGATACGGGAATCGAACCCGCGATCTCACGTTTAACAGCCGGCTGCTCGCCCGCTGCGCCACGGAGGCTGTCCAAGTTAAGTATCTCCACATATTGGGAAAGTATATGTGCACAATGTGTTTTCTTATATTGGCCATCATAGGTATCCCGTAGCAATTTTCAGTAGTGTCAGTAGATCTTAATACATTTTATCGCTGGAAGAGCTTCTAATTAAAATCTTGTATCAATTGAGTCGTTTTTTTCTTTTCACATGTCATTTGACAGCTGACACTTAACAGCCTCTGTGGCGGAGCGAGCGCGTAGCCGGTTGTGAAACGTGAGATCGCGGGTTCGATTCCCGCACCGAGATTTGTTTCAGGTCTGGGTGTTGTGAGACCCAAAGTCTTTCGTAGTTTCGGATATCCACAATACAGGTTACACCTAGTGTGGGGTCAGGACTATGTGTGTGACTATTGGGTGTATTTATTTATGCATTAAATTATACATAATTTAAATTAATATGTAATTTCATGTTAATTGTTTCAGTCAGGTGCTATAATGTCAGTATTATCATATGTATGCGTGCAATATCCTGATACTAGATTGAGTATAATCTTCTTGCCCATGTACACATTCGCCGCAGGCACGGTAAGGAATATATGAATATATTTGTTAAATATATGTACAGAGCTTGTCTTTTACTTCGTGAGATGACAAGTTAAAAATTAAATATTATGAAACGAAGCGCCCAAACAAAGAGCTCTATATTTATCGACGGCACGAGTAAAAATGCGAGACGCCCATGTCTATAAAGCGTAGGGTAACTTACAAATCCCAAGACATATATAATATAAGCTATTATTGTACATTTTCAGGCTATTAAAGTCATTATGAGCATGGATTTGGCTGGTGTTATATTCGGTTGGAAATTCTTCGACCACGCGGCGCATCTGGGTGGCGCCTTATTTGGAATGTGAGTCATTACAAACATTTTTCTATGTAAAATTATTTATTATAGCACGGTAATTTAATCACGATTGTTTTTTTTAGTTCTTGGTGCTATTGGGGAAACTCACACATTTGGGGCAACAGAGACAAATTCTTGCAATACTATCATAACTTAAGAAAGTCTGATACCGGTAGGTAATGACGCACTTGTGCATAGATGCATAGTTTAAACTCATTGGAATACAATAATATTGAAGTATAACAGTATGTACAATAAAGGTATTTATTGGTACTTATTTTTTATTTTTATCCCAATAACATAACATAAGCTCACTGTATTCCTGAAGGGGTAGGCAGAGGTGCACTAGCGAACAAGAACACCCACATTTCGCCGAGCTTAGTTCTGTCCCAGATGTGATAGGGGGCGAGCCCCTTCGCCATATCGGGCACAAATTCCAGACTCCGGGCTGATATGGAAAAATCCAATATCACTTTTCCCGACCCGGGGATCGAACCAGAGACCTCAGGACGGTAGTCATACCGAAATACAACTACGCCACCGAGGCAGTCCCCAGTTTTATCCCAATACATACGTTGAATATGCTTCTTCTGAAGCAATTGTTGGGTAATATTACACAAAACAGTCCTAATATCCCAGATGGGTGGTTCTGAATATATGAATTTCTGAACAGCCAAGCCATCGCAGTATTTACAGGCCACAAATATGCGCTGCCTTTTTATCATATCGATTCGAAAATTAATTTGTACAATAAGCACAAGGGCTGCACAGAATAAGTCATCACACACAACTTTGTTTGCTATGCTATCCCAGCATAAAGCAGTCGATACTTGCTACTTCAACCTGCCCGTATACGGCCGGCCTAACATGACGTTGCAACGTATAGATATATGGCTATATCTATACGTTGTATTATATAGATATGGCTGCGGCGAAATAGACACGCGAGTGCACACAAAATATTGTTTTACATGGCTATTTAGCCTGATATCCTTTATGCTTTCGACTTTATTAGAAATTAATAGTCAAAAATAATTCAAAACAGCTTCATTTCATAAAAATATAAATACATTTGAAATGCATTAAATTCAACTTTGTTGATGATTTGTTTTAAGCTTTAAGTATCTTCGCGTGGAAATCGAAATGCTCTCCGATGTAGGTAGAAATGTAATAGTATGAGTGATCGTAGCCTTCACGTAGGTTTAATATCACCGGCACTCCGACTGACCGGCAAGCTTCCACAAGGTTTTCGGGGAGCAATTGCTTTTCTATGTAAAACTTGTCAGCGGCTCCCTGAAATAAAAACAAATATTAAACTACATTATTATTGAACTATAAATGACCCTAATAACTATTAATGCCCTTAATCTTTATTTACAGTATGTAATTAAATAAATCCATTACTAAAACTTTGTGTTACAAAATCTATATCTTATAATATCCCACAGAGGATATGGGACAACTCACAAAATTAGATAATCGTGTTATCAATGATCATAAAACAACCTAATTTTCGACAGACTTAAAAAAAAAAGAGGTATTTTTTTCTAGTATAAATGTTACGCAATATCTCCGCCAAATGTAGCCCGGTTTTCAAGATTGTTTTCGTGATCGATTGAGCTTATTCCAAGGGTGGTCCCATAAAGGTAAAGGTCACGAACGAATAAGTTTTGAACTTGGTCTGGTAGATAGTCACGGGCGGCTCGGCCTCCGGTGGCCCATACACTTATGTAACATATATATGTGCCGCCTCCGACGGGTTCAGTTTTTAAACTTGCGATTATGTATTATATAATGTCTTTTAAATATTCTAAAGTAAGCTACCAGTAAATAATTTACCTGATCAATGAGGAGAGTAAGTGGAGGACCGTCATACTTCTTGACCAATTCTGTAGCATCCCACTCCACCCACTTGGCCTTATCTTCTCCCAAATAACCAGTAAAAGCCTTAACACCCCATGGGCAGGCTGTAGGGTTGCATATAGGAGCAAACGCACTAACAGATTTGTAATGGCCAGGGTTTCTAAGAGTGGATACCAAAGCACCATGGCCGCCCATACTGAAGAAAAGAATAACAATTTCCCACATGTCAACATGTATGAGGAATGAGAATTGAGTTTATAAGTATCTTAGACAAAATAAGATAGAGGACAAGGCATAACTACGAAAACATGAAGCATTCCTAATGTATGTAACGAAACAAAAATGGCGACTTTTAGAAAAGATCCCATTAAACAGTTAGGCATCGTCTTCATATTCCGAAATTAGTATTATTGTAAATAAAACACCGTATTTATAATTGAATCAATAAGTATTTACGCGTTATTTAATTCGAATGACACGGTGACAACTTACATACAAATAGATCGCGAAACTAAAATGGCGGAATCTACTTCATAGTAAACACGTTATCTTTCGTAATTATGCCGGGTCCTCTTATTTTTTCGTTAGTTATTGATAAGTATAATAGGTTTTGCTCGCAACTTTGCCCGCGTGGATATCGTATCCTACTGAAACAAACATGTGTGAAAACATCCTTTGTTCTACATCCACATCATAGTCAACCCATCCGAAACATAACATAACAGTATCATCCATCCCATCCATAACAGTATGACGTTTGTAATGAATTTGATAACAGACATCCAAACTTAAATTTTTCAACCGACTTCCAACAAGGAGGAGGTCCTCAATTCGTCTGTTTTTTTATGAATGTTACGCGATATCTCCGCCAAATGTGGACCGATTTTCAATATTATTTTTGTGTTCGATAGAGCTTATTTCAAGGGTGGTCCCATATAAATTTGGTCAATATCGGATTTGAAGTTGGTCTGTTAAGTTTTTAAACTTGTGATTATTAATATTAATTATGTTACATTTGTTAAAATAAGCCAGATTACCTGTGACCCATAATACCAATTCTGTCCGGATCAACCACATTACTAAATGCTTTCAAGATTAAATCATATAACTCAGAGTTCAAGTAGCTGCCCATTCTGTAGTTGTTTGACCATGGTTCCTTGGCAGCGTCCAAGTAAAATCCGGCAGATACTCCGAAATCCCAAGACTCATCGTCCCCCTCAATCTTCACACCTCGTGGTGAGGTGTCGGGGCCCACAACAATTACGCCGTGTTCAGCGGCATATCTGAAAGAACAACGTGTTTTAGGATGTAAATAACTGCATAAACTAGAATAAGCAGAATCTTGACGAGTTAAATGTGAATAACATAATATTTCAGATGCAGGCCGCTTCCATCAGGTCAATCTGGAAATCTTTGGGGGAGGCCTATGTCCAGCAGTGGACATCCTGTGGCTGATGATGATGAACATAATATTTACATACATAGATAAACCCACGCGTGTCGCCGAAGAGGTAGGCAGCGGCAAACTAAAGAACTAGAACAAGCATATTTCGCGGATACAGTGAGCTTATGTTATGTTGATTTGTTATGTCAAATCAGAAACTGAACGACCAGGCTAAAGGTCTTAACTGTAAACAAAGTGGAAGTTGTGGATATTTGGCCTTGATTTTTTTTTTTGGCTATAAGTAATTAAGATAATAATTTTTACTAAGGTTAATTAAACCATAACATACAATTAAGAAATCTTATCGTAATTTGCACGCCATTTATCAAGTCTTCATGGTTGTAACTTGTAGGTCATATCTGTACTTGTTGTGCAAGTCATAAAACAAATAAATCAGTTAATTATCTAGTTCCAAATTAATAAATACACCTAACAGTCACACATAATATAGTCCTGACTCCATGTTAGAATTACCCTGTATCATGAGTATCAGAAACTATGAGAGACTTTCGATCTCACTGCTCACAATATTCCAGACCAGAAACAAATTGCCTTGATGAGGAAATAGTAGCCGCGGCCTCTCGCTTCATAGCCGGCTGCCCGCCCGCAGCGTCACTGAGACAGCGGCAGCGGCGCGGCGAGCGGCGCGTTCCAATGGAATAGATAGATTTCATAATAGATTTCAATGGAACTGGCCACGAAGGCAGCGGCGTGACAACCAGTCTAGCAATACGTTGCGCGGCGCTGAGTTCGTGTCCGCAGCCTACACGTAACATACGTCGGGTAGGCTGACGGTCGTAAAAATTGTGTTTTCTTGAAACTCAACTATTTGGTACATAGGAGTATGTATCCTCCTAAAAAGTGCCCTCAGTAGACAAAATAATAAAAACAAAGAAACAGAACACAAATTAAGGGCCACTTGCAGCTCCGTGGTAAATCTCTATTTATTAAAAATCTTTATTTAAAGATAGGAATGAGCAGTAGGATAAATCGAGATATGGTGTAACTCAAGATTAGTAATAGCACTGCAAGTCACCCTTATTAGATTAACCCAGATGAAACATATCAATTAGCTTTTTAAATTACATAGGCAAGCATTCTTAAATTTGAATTTTGAAATGTTAGTTTATGCCAATAGTTTATGCATTAATATTTTACATACAAAAATACGCCTACCTTTGAAAACCAGACTTTGTGATGAAATTTTGTTCTGTACATGTCAATCCTGAAAGATAAAAAATGACTGGCAATTTTACATCTCCACCTTCAGCCTGTGGTGGCAGGTAAATGGAAAAATTCATCTTGCATTTTAGTTCAGAAGACTCATGGGAGTACACTCTTTGGTGACCCCCAAATATCTTGTTTGATGATACTTGTTCTAGTTTGTCCATTTTTACTTTCTGTGAACAAGTCAATGGACATTAGATATACTCATCAATATAAAGAAGCTTTGTATGCTTATACATTACATGAACTTCCAATTTGAGATGAGAGAGTGACCTACTTTGATTTTTAGTAATAAAATTAATTTGTAATTTTCAGATATTGTTTGTCTGCTGTTGTTGGAACACGCATCATTTAATTCCTATCAAAACTATTGAACTATTTATATTTTGAGCTTTAGTTATCATAAATAATTTATATTATTGATTAATTCTATCAAAAAATAAAGTTAATAGAGGTTAATAGTTTGAAAATACTAGTGTTGTCATGAAACATATTTTCATAACACAACACAAGCTCATGCCTGTGCTCAGGCACACTTGAGAACTAGAACACACATTTCGCAGAGCTTAGTTTCGTTCCAGATGTGATAGGGGTGATATATTTTCACTCTAACTTTAAAAACTACTTGACTCTTTTTTTAAAAGTATACAAGGCTATTTATAAGATCCTAAACATGTAAAAAAATATTTCGTAATTTATTTTCATATGTTTAGTTAAAAAAAGCAAAAATTATTAAGTATAATTTAGTTTGCCGCCAAAATGCTATCTTTTAACTGTAGACACGGGTGATGTCATTGTTCCTAACCATAGATACAAAATCACTCAAAAAAACAATGAGAAAATAACATTTATGATTTCAACCTAAAAAAACAGGTCAGATATTTCATAGATCAGATATCGATTATTGATCACATCCGCGTTGAAATTAGGTTGTGCTTTAAACAAAAATACGAAAAAAATATACCAAATAACCTGACAGTATGACTTTGGATCTTAGGTCTGAGGCCCTTGTGGAACAAATTTAAAAGAAAAATTAGTAATGTGACATCATGCATAGTGTTTGGCGTTTACAGTCACATGAGGCACAGATAAAAAATTAAGTATTTTAATTACCAAAATAAAATTATCATATGAGTATTTTTAACAAATTCCTATTGCACACATTATTTCGATGATACATCTTTGTTCCTACAGGAATTCATTGATACTGGTTACTACAGTCAAGTACCCAATTATTATTTGCAATGTCTAGAACATTTTCCATTTACACAATATTTTAATTACAACATTGGTAGTAAAAATATAATAGTAATTCATATAGAGGATTGTAGGTTATTGTGCTTCCGTATTTTTAATTATTGTTAAAATAATGATTGCTCGCGCTTGGGGTACCACACAGATGTATATAATTTATATTTGATAAACATTACCAAATTCCGTTATTTGAACTTGCGATAAGTACAAAACTTGACTCTTGTGATAATCAGATATACCTTCAAAATATCTGCGGTGATGTAATAACAATGCAAAATAATTAAGATAACGTCTTGGATAACGATAAATAAAACCAGAAAAGACTTACACGAAGACAAGCGTAAAAATAGAATAAATATTACTGACTTACTTAACAACTTTACAGAATTAAATTATTCAGTCGCTTGATACTTCAGAGTTAAAATGCGTAAAAGTCGTCACAATAGTAATATTTATATATACTGAAAATATAACCCCCACGAAATTTAAGCCCCACGAAATAAATAACTGATAACCCCGTCTGCAGTGTGACCACAATATTTTTTTCGAAAATACCGAGGCCACCTCGAAAAATTACTGAAATATACTTATTCACCCAGCAGAAAATACCGAGAAAAATAATGGATATTTATAAAATAAGTTTTATTTCACAATCATCATTAAATTATCTTAAAATGGTTTCTTATATCGTACCTGAACATTAACAAGAACTTTGAAATCAAACAGATCAATGAAAATGTACAAAAAAAAATTGTAAGCCGCGGCTCCTGCACTAAAACGCTACTAGAAAAACATTATTTTGCTACACATTACGACCGCCATGAGCAGGAGGCACCAAAAAAAATGTTTTGTGTCCATGTTTTTGTGTTTTATTTCGAGAAAAACATGTGTAGGAAGGAGGCTTTATCCTCTGAATAATAATCATAATAATGTTACTTTATTTTATGAATCCGTTCTATCACAGCATACACTATGTTTTTTCTAACAGTATAGGGTTTCGGATCATTGAAAACTTCACACGCTAAACCAAACGCAATAGCGAGCTATATCGTAAAGGTTGTTCGAATGAATTGTGATTTGAGTTACTCAAATCGCCTCGATCGCCTCCCCTTCTCAATCATCCTTTAAGTTTGGCAACGCACCTATGATTCTTTGATCATGGGTGCCTTGAGATCAGTTACCATCAGGTGCATGTTTCACGTGATCGTTTGCTAATCACTGCTAAGAAAAATCTTTATCGAAGAGCACTAAAGTTTTTCTGAAATTGCCTGCATTCAATAAGATCGAGATCATATTGAATATTTATTGTAGCAACAATATCAATGTGCATACCGAATTACTAACAAATTATATGAAAAACACTTTTATCAAACGTAAACTTAAGAAATCAGTATATTTTTGACCAACTTCCATTGTACCCTTTTTTTTCGAAACAATGATTGATCTTAACATGAAACTGCGTTGATCAGAATAATAAAATAAAAATGATTGGTCGTTTTCATTAATTTTTATGGACACCTCACTCTTGACCACAAAATTAAGTATGTCAAAATTAATTTATCATAAAAAGAGCAAACGGTTCCTACTTCCTACGACTGTTTCTCTGTATCTCTTACAGCTTCCAATTTCCCCACACTGTCCCAGTAAAAAATATATTTACGGTGACAATATTATCGCCATTTTCAACCGACTTAGCAAAGCATAGTTGGAGTCGGTGTATTTTCATTTAATCTGAATTATTCTTGGCCTTTTTGGGCGATCAAAATTTTTTTTTGTCGCCGCGACACCCTCCGAGTTTGCCTTAAAACGCGAAAAATCTTCGAACTTGGCATCAACTGTACAATTTATGTTCTGCGCAAGTATAGCGGCTACAATTTTTTAATTTATTGGTTTAATATTAGTCACCATGTACTTTATTCAAAACATACCGAAAAATTACTGACCTCCGCCAATATACCTATAAAAATACTGATGGTCCATAAATACGTCAAAATATACTGAAAAAGTAATAAATTCTGAAAATGGTCACACTGCCCGTCTGACAAGTGCCGAATTTTCTGCAAGTACCGAATGCCGATTGGGGATTAGAAGTGAAGTGATCGTTGAACAACGTAACTAGTTGACGAAACTAGCTAACGGCTGAATCACCTGTTCCTGTGGCTATGTAGTTGTTGGAATTCAACAAAACTAGCTAACCAGCTAATAACACTTTGGCTATAACCGTCAACGCGGCAACGGTTGTGAATCACGACAACGTGCGATCGTATATAATGAGCAACCAAGTGGGCATCGCTTCGTATTAGTATTTAGCAGCGATAGTTGCGGCATTGCGTTGCGTTGTCGAAAGCCGTGACTTTGTTTCATGCGCACACACATTTCGGTTAGCCTTAAGCTTAGTTCTTATTAATATTGAAAATTATAATTATTACAGGTTCAAGGGTCGTCAGAAAACTAAAGAAATCAAAACCGATAGTGAAAGAAGTTGCTGCTATTTTATTTTTCTCTGTTTTTGACCCGATTGCCTTCAAAATCGATATCCGGGTCGCCTTACGGTTCGTAAGCACATACCTGAAGTCAAAACTGAATTAAGTGGCCGCCGTGTTGTTGTCTTTATTTCTGACCCGACTGACTTCAAAATCAATATCTGAGTCACTTTGAAGTTCCTAATTACGGATCCGCAGTCAAAAATGAAGGGAGTGACTCCCATTTTATTTTGCTTTGTTGTTGACCCGATTGGCTTCAAAATCGATATCTGGCCCCGTGGTTCGTAAGCACAAATCTGAAATCAAAACTGAAAAAAGTGAACATCATGTTGTTTTTAACCCCATTGAATCGATAGCTTAGTCGCTTCGTAGTTCCAAAATGCGGATTCAGAGTCTAAACTGAAAAAAGTGGTCGCCATTTTGTGTTTAGCTTCATAATCGATATATATAGGTCCCGTACTCCTGGGTCCTGAAGTTGATATAGTATTTTTTTTAGAAAAGCGCTATTATATTAGCGTGTTTCGACAACCTTTCGTATGATGGCTAGTTTCGTTTCGCTAGTCAAAAAAGGTGCTATCTCCCACCGCTATTGGGGGATTGGATTAATGGTGGGTAATAGCGGGTTTTTTGATTAGCGAAACGAAACTAACTATCGAATGCCATTACCGGACGTTATATGAATGGACTTGCCTCGCATCTATTACTCTGATGAAAAAATCTGTCACTTTATGAGAAATGGGGAAGAATAGGGACAGACTACAATCGATATTTACAGTCGATAGTTGTATCGATAGTCTGAATATAAATTTTAACTTTCATATAAATAAATAATTGTTATATACGAAAATTTAATCTACAAATGAAAGCAGTTAATAGCACCTAATACATAAATAATAAAAAAATATTATACCCAACAGAAAGGAATTATGGAGCTTCCTATTATTATAAAAATAACTTTTTTTATAAACCGGCTAGGCGTTTGACCATAGATCCTTATACATAATATTGTAGTTAAACATGATGTTCAATAGGTTTAATATTAAAATAACACATTACATCGATGTTGATTTTTTAGACACCATACTACATCACTATAAAATTGTAGAGAGAGATGTGGTCACTCGATTTCTCCGTATATAATTGATAGTCGATTATATGGTTTCGATTTTACGTAATATGTGTTACAAAAATGGAAATGGAAGTAGTTTACTTATAAAATAGTCACATATGAAATATAACTCCATAATCCAAAATAGCATCCCTTACAACTTGTATTATAGCAATATTTAATTAAAAAAATATTAAAGAAACTGTCGTTCAAAATCATTTATTCGGAACCACGCGACGACCCAGATATCGTTTTGTAAGTTAATCGGGGCAAAAACAATGAAAAACAAAATTGCGCCATTTTTTCAATTTTGACACCGGATCTGTCGTTCGGAACTACTGGGCGACCTACATATTAATTTTGATGTCATCCCCTTGTAAGTTAAAAATATATCGCACCTCAATTCATTTATTTCCTTAGGGGTAAAAGTATCCTCATATTAACTTACTTAAAAAACGTCCAGCGGCTTCTGAACTCCCGTATAAACTTTCATCCCCTATTTCCTCTCTTTAGGGGTTGATTTAATAAAGCCACCATATTTGTGTGTTTAAGCTTAAAGGTATCCACTACTCCACACCAAATTTCATCAAAATTAATCAGTCCTAAGATCCCCATACAAACTTTCATCCCTATAGGGGTTGATGAAAAATATAAAGTACCCCATTTGTGTCCTTAAGGTCAAAAGTATGCTCTTAACAAATTTGACCAAAATCCATTAAGCAGTTCTAAAACTCCCATACAAACTTTCATCCCTTATTTCATCCCTTTAGGGGTTGATTTAAAAAATAAAGTATAGAATACAAGAATTAATAAGTAATTAAGAACTAAACTAAAGGTCAAACGCAATGTGTGTGCGCATGAAACAGAGTCACGGCTTTCGACAACGCAACACCGCAACTATCACTTATAAATGCTAATCGCCATCCGTTGCTCAGTACATACGGTCGCGCGTTGTCGTGATTAACGATCGTTGCCGCGTTGACGGTTATTAAAGCCGCGAGGTCGTTAATCGTTATTAGCTAGTTGCGTTGAATTCAACACTAGCTACAGGTCATTCAGCCGTTAGCCGTTTCGTCAACTACTTGCGTTACGCAACGACTACTTCTAGCCCGTCAAACGTCCAGGCAACTAGAGTTGCCCAAATAGTCAGCGCCATCTATAATTTTTAGTCTGTTATTGCTTTGAATAGGACCTTTATCTACTAAAGTGCCACCTTTTATCAATGGTTGATCTCAATTGACACTTATCCCAATAAAATACGCGTGCCAAAAATAAGAGATGGCGCTGACTATTTGGGCAACTCTAACTCTGGATATTTGACTGGCTAGATTGGATTGCAATTTGCTACATGGCAGTTGGTAGTAGAAACTAAAACAGCTAATAAAGCAGTGCTTTTCAAGATAAGCATACTAAATATTAATTAATATCCTTGTTTACCTTGTATGCTTACTAATCTTTCTTTTACACCTGCCCTTATCCCACCTGTGGAGTTGGCGCAACACACTTTTTTCAAGCATGTTGCAGACGGGATTTGGCTTAGTTTTTACGACCGACCTGCCTGCCTGACGTCAACCCCCTATGAGGGATCCAGTCCAGGCAAAAAAAATAGAAAATTTGCTCTGCTCGACCTGGGAATCGAACCCAGGAACTCCCTGTCCACAGCCCATACATGCTGCCACTAGCCCGAGGAGGTGACCTTGTATGCTTACATGAAATTAAAAACCCATTCATAAAAAATATCAATAAAATGGTGTAAATCCAATAATCATCTGCTAAGATATATATTGTTATATATTGTTTACACAAATTTCGTAGGAAAAGCATTCATACAATAACAACAAAATATTCATAGTTTCGTTATATATCTAAAACCACGTATTTTGTGTTTTGTTTCTAAAAATATGTGCAGGAGACACGGCATAATAAAACATTCTTGATTATTAATGGTATCACATTTTTATTATATCATATTCATGTACCTAATCTACTACAAACCACAAAATAGAAATCAAATCAATAGTTATAATATTAGGTAGATACAATAAAATATGCATATAGTTTGCCTAGTTATATTGCCCTTTACTTATAAAAATATTTGAGCGCTGCTTATCTTTATACCATAGGTTGTCCCTTTCATTTTTAAACAATGTAACGCAAGGAAAAAAGTGGCATGTTATTTGTAACCATTTGCTCAGCTAAAAATGCTGTTTTAAGTAAGGCCCATTATGATTAATTATAATTCTTGATAGATACAACATAACAGAACATAAGCTCACGCCTGTATCCTCGAAGGGGTAGGCAGAGGCGCACTAGCGAACTAGTACACCCACGTTTCGCCGAGCTTAATTCCATCCCAGATGTGATAGGGTGTGAGCCTATCGCCATATCGGGCACAAATTCCAGACTCCGGGCTGATATGGAAAAATCCAATAACACTGCCCGACCCGGGGATCGAACCCAAGACCTCAGGATGTTAGTCATACTGAGAAACAACTATGCTACCGAGGCAGTGCAGGATAGATTAAACAATAATTTAGATTAATTTCAATTATGGTGAATACATTATTTGAATTTGATGTTAAATATTATTTGCTTAAAAAAATATAGTCACAAGCTTAATATTACTGCAATTACCACTTACCATCAGGTGGGCCGTCTAGTCTCATTGGCCTTTGTAGGCCAATAAAACTAAGCAAAATGTACTTATTGTATGTCTACAATATTATAATACACAACACTACCTAATTATCTAACAACCTCCTTTTGTTTGTTTTCCATGAGAGGTATGTATTCCAGAATAAAGCCACAGATTGGACAACTAACACTTGATAGTGAAGTGGTACAAAGTAAAAGTTCACAAGTTGTACCCATGGCCAAATATAATAATTTGTTTTTAATACATCAAAATAGTTTGCATGCACATCTCTTTTAATATTATCCCATGTTTTACCTTGTAGGGTTCCAACACAGACTAGAAGTAGACAAAGAAATGAGGGGGCAAATAAAATTTGATCCATCAATACTTTTTTCACAGCTACAGTTTTTCCTTGAGAACCCATGTAACGATTCAAAACTCCATACCACATGCGTAAGGCAGGCCCCTGCAAATGTCATTATGAAAAATGAAATTATGTACCTATTTAAAAAATAATAAAGAACATCTATCCTAATATTATACAGTTATATACTTACACCAATAAAAAAGCCAATTGAAGCAAACTTTACTGATCTCTTGTAATCAACATGTTTCAAAGATTTATCCTCAAAGAAAGTTTGAGATATAACATCGCCTGTTCCCATTAAAGTTCCAGCTTGAATTGCTTGCATTAAATATGGCCTGCGATTCAAAGCCTCTTGATATAATTTAAACATCCCGCGCACCCTCATTGTTAGCAAAATAGTCTTTATCTACAATGACAATGAGCATTGATTACAATGATCATTATTTGCTTGCAAAATTTGAAAGCCGAAATGTGAGTGAATGTCTGTCTTTGCCTAAGGTCTTTGCCAAAGAGCATGTGTCTTTGCCAAAATCATGATTTTGCTACTGACCATAGAGTATAAGCCATAGAGTATAGACAATAATCTAAGTCCCTAAATAATAGATTATCTCAAGCCCTATTCGTATACTACCTTAGACAAAGGAAGATAGAGGACAGAGCACAACTACGGAAACATGAAGCTTTCCTAATGTATGGAACGAAACAAAAATGGCTACTTTGCGAAAGAAAGATCCCATTAATATAACAGTTAGACATCTTCTTCATATTCCGAAATTAGTATTATTATGAATCAAACACCGTATTTATAATAAAATTAATAAGTATTTATGCGTTATTTAATTCTTAAGACACGGTAACAACTCAAATGTAAATAGATTGCGAAACTAAAATGGCGGAACCGGCTTCATAGTAAACACGTGTTTTTCGTAGTTATGCCGGGTCCTCTTATTTTTTCTTTAGTCATTGTATACTACGGCTGAAAAAAAGAGTCGACCTTTCATCATCTGTAGTAATGCTGAAAATATTAACAATTTATTTTCCACTTTCATTCAATTCATTCATTCATTTTTTCATTCTGACTACTGAGTTTTCTGACTTTCTGTATCGTAATCAGAATTAAATTCTACATTGATCTTTGAAGATTCATAGCTTTCGTGTATTACGCCACGCCGTCTTAGTGAACTCCAGTATCAACTAGCAAGATGGATAAAAGGAAATTATCTACCGCAGGGGACAGTTTATACGAAATACTTCAAGTGCCTAAAACTGCAACGGCCGACGATGTCAAGAAAAGCTATAGAAAATTAGCATTAAAATATCATCCAGATAAGAACCTGAACAATCCAGAAGCGGCCGAAAAATTTAAAGAAGTAAATCGGGCTCACACAATACTAAGCGACGCTACAAAGCGCAACATCTATGATAATTACGGCTCGCTCGGTCTTTACATCGCAGAACAGTTTGGCGAAGAAAATGTCAACGCCTATTTCGTAGTAACGAGCACTTGGTGTAAAGCATTGTTTATAGTCTGCGGCATTCTTACTGGTTGCTACTTCTGTTGTTGCCTGTGCTGTTGCTTCAATTGTTGCTGCGGCAAGTGCAAGCCTCGTCCTCCAGAAGAGTCCGGTGACTACCACACTCTGGAGCGTGATGACTCTGACGGCGTGCAGCCGGTCACTGCACAACCCGGCGGCGAGGGCCGGCCCAAAGGTGAACAAGCACCTCCTATCGCTATGCCTGCGCCCGCGCCCGCGCCCGCGCCTCCTTCCGCTGGAGCCTCTGAAAACACGGGCTTGAATACAGGTGGGGTCAATTACGGAATTTCACATTAACATTCATTAAGTCTCATTGTTCTTTATGCTTAATGCATAACCTCGTGTGTCCACACTAAGTTTCTCATTATGAGTCACTGATTTCCCTTAACATGTTATGATTATTATTAAAGGTGATATGGTAAAACATTAGATTTTATCTATATCAGCGTCAGTCAAATGATAATTAGTTTAAAACAATTCACACTTTATTACAATTGTATAATTTTACTTTAGTGTGCTTTACTACACTACACCATACTCTAAAGATATTTGATCAGTCCTCATAAATCAACTTTTGTTTTATTGCTTACCATTGAAATTGCCACTCTGATATTGATGTATTCACCTTTAGGGATAAGGTAAATGACATGAAATGGGCAATATGCAAAACTTAAAATTTACAACCATACAAAGGAAGTATATGTTATATAACAATTAAAACTTGGGTATAATAATATGATTTGTTATTACCTAAGTAATCATAAAATTGAAATGTTTCATGCCTCCATTTTGTGTAACAGATAATTTATTGATATATTTGTTGCAGCTTAATTTCTCATTAACTGGCCGGTATGTTTTTAATATTACTCATTTTTCTTACCTACTTTTAACACAATATTCTACATCACATTGATATCTGTATCACAGTCCTTTAGCTACCACCTTTTTATATTATTTGTTATTATGTGTCAAATAATTTGTACAATCAAACATAGTCCACTACCCAATTGTAGACTATTAAAACAAATTTAATGACAATTACCAAAATTATTTGCGATGAAGATATACATTATTCACGAAAGTAGTGTTTCATGACATGCCAAGCTAAAAGTTAAGGCCAAAATGTTTTATTACTACAAATGCTATTCATTTAAAGCAGAGTATAGTAAGCCATCATAACTTATGGTAATATGTTTCCATTAATTGCCCTGGTATAAATTATATGAACATGTCACAGATAGGTAACTCAGGGTGTTTGATAATCCAAATTGTTCAGTAGATACCTATATTCACCCAACTTTAATTTCAATATAAGGCCTTTGAAAACCTTATAGTATTTTAGTTTTAATTTTGAACTAAATTAATTTTATTGTTCAATTTCAAAATTTTCTACATTTATGAGGTGGATGATAATATCATTTTTTTTCTCTTAATATTGGATGTGGCACTTGGAATACTTATATTTAAAGTGCCATTGTGATTGAACTAAGGACATTTAAATGTTAAGGGACTAATGCCCATTTTCAATAACATCTCAAATGGCTGAAATTGGACACCTCACATATGTAAAGGGTTGTAAGAGGTCTTACAATTTTGTTGTTTCAACATAACAAAACTCAAATATGTCTTGACTCTTGACCTTAAGAGTACTCTTTAAGAATAAGGAAATATTTTCAAATGGTAACATGTATGACAAAAATTTACTCTTTTATGTTGTGATGCATTGCAATATAAATTTACTACACAAATCACACAATTATACCAATAAATTGGTAATATCCTAAGAACAGGATTATCATTATTTCATATGAACATTTAATTTGTGTTTTACTTATTACTATCGGAATGCATTCCATCGATTTTGGGATGGTAACAATTTAATTTTGCAATCTGACTTGTTGCTTAATGTAAAGAGTATGAACTCATCCATGTGGCCTTAAAAGCAAAAAGTGGATTGTCAGCTATATCCCTGTAATTTGTACATTGGCACAGTGCAAACTCAGCTCAAACAAGGTCAAGGTCTCGAGTTCGATCCCTAGGTTGGGTAAAGTGATACTGGATTTTTAAGTATCAGCCCAGAGTCTGGAATTTGTGCCCAATATAGCAATAGGCTCGCCCCCACATCTGGGATGGAACGAAGGTCGGCGAAATGTGTGTGTCTAGTTCGCTAGTGTACCTCTGCCTATCCTTACGGGGATACATGCGTGAGCTTATGTTTATGTTATATATTATGTTTTAAATCTGTCAGAAAAGGATATAACTATAACTTAGTTAGAACAGAAAGATATCCAGAGCCAGACTGACAATAAAGTACAATATGAGCATTCATTTCAACAACCCTTATTTTTGGTGTTAAATATTTATTGGTGTATTTGTGCTATTGATTTAATTTGCTATGTTTTTCAATCAAGAAATTACATTATTTGAACATTCCTAATAAATTGTTTAAATAATGATAATCTGGTTTTGGTGTGGCAGGAATATAAGATTTTATACTTTGTATAAATAAAGAAGTTGTCTATAGTATAAATAAAAATTCTTTAAAAATAAATTAATGCTTTATGAAATCTTTGTAGCTCAGCCAGAGGAACTAATTCAGGTTATGTCAACAATCAAATGTTGATTTATGAGTTATGACATAGGTATTTACTAAATGTTGATTTTTATCAAGTGTTATAAACTCATGTCCATATTCAAAAACAGCCTGAATTCGCTCCATTTACTAAAAGTATTTCACTTTCTTATAGGTATATTTCTATAAAGGCAATAACATTATGCTCTCATTTAAAATAATTGGTGTATTTTTATAAAAAGCAATGGCATGATCAATCCAATTAATTTATTTATTAAACAGAAAAAGTCTTTGTTTAATAATATGCTATTCTGGTTAAAACTATGAGTGTTGAATGTTAATCTTATAAAAAAATGATAATTGCTGACATTTTATGGAGGCAGCTAGTGTTTTTTTTTCTTTCTGGTTTATATTTTGTCCATGTACTGCACGTAAAGACGTTCACAGACAAGTGCCTCGAAGGAGGGGGACAGTGCAGACTCTTACACAGGCATTTGACTGCTATGTCAATTAAGAATCTAAAGTCTCACTATTTTAAAGTCTTACACAAGTTTGTCTTATAAAAGTGCAACATAGATTTAAAAATAACAACAAATAAAGTTCGCTAGTGCGCCTCTGCCTACCCCTTCGAGAATACAGGCACGAGCTTATGTCTAAAGGATTCTTACAAGGAGCCAGTCTGTGTCAGATTTTTTAAATTGCTACTTACCCAAAATGCATTAGTTAATCTAAAATGTCTTTAAATATCACAAATTGTTTAATGTTTAACGATGATTCTATTTTTAATGAATATATTATCTTGAAAAGTCAATGCATTGCTTTTTTTATACCTTCAGTGACATTATTTGTTTAACAGTATTTTTTAGTAATTATTAGGTAGTTTTTAAGTTGATTTTAGATACATATGATATGTATATTCTTATTTCATATCTTGTTAACAATAATTGAATGGGCAATGAAAATGCAGAGCTTTCGCTCATCTTAAATTTCTTAGCATATTGACCAAAAGGAACTTATGAGGTATTTTATTATAAGATCGTAGAATTTTGACAGAAATAAAAAGCAGTCCGTTTCATTAGAATGCTAGGTAAGATTTTGTTTTGCTTTTTGAAAATTGGTCACACACTATTTTAGCATCTTGTTACATTGTAGTTTATAACGTCGGTTTATTGAATTATTATTGATAAAGAATAACACGGTAAGGATGTCATTCGTAATAATAATTATTATGTAATTAATAATGTTCTTTAACATTCTTTGTAAAATTTGTTATATGAATTCTATAAGATTAAATATATATGGACACTAGTTATAGAGGTATTCTAAAAATATATATTATAATGTTTGAATGCATTACAATAATAGGCGTAGTTCTTCTTATGATAAAAAATATGAAGAGTATGCTCCTTCAAACCATACCTACCTACCTATACATATGTAATTGTTTACTTCGTTATCGTCGCTGTGGTTCAAAAACAAAACATCTCGTAAAGCAAACCTGATTTCTGCTTTTCTTATAAACTAACAAGAATCATTTATATTATTAAGGTGTACATTTTAAATCTCTTTAGTTTTCTGTATATGTTTATCGAATTAAATTTCCATTGTCCACATTAACTGCACGGCTCACTTTTGATATGTGATTAGGTCGATTATGTTTATAATCTTTGAAAAATATGTATTTACAATATTACAATATTAAAAAAAAATTCGCAGCGACGTTATAAATTAATATGCTTTGTAATCATTAATAGCATTTAAAACATTTACTCTGGTTATATCCTGTATTATTATAAGTAATGAAAGTAAACTAAAACATCAGTGTATAATTTCTTACAGTGTATAATACAATGAATTATGGATAGTGCACATCTGGCAGAGAAAATATCTGTGCTTAATATAAAAAAATAATCTAGATTATTCATAGACTGGAAACTAGTACCTAAACTAGAATGATGTTTTAAGAGGACACGTGTAACACGTGTAGGTATGTTTTATACACGTAATTCTTGAAGTTTGTAAATTTCCATCTCTGTGTAAATTGCATAATGTCCAAATTATTAGATGCAATATAAATTATTGTAGTTCACAAAAATAGTAACGCTTCGTTTTTTCCTTTCAATTACTAGAATTATTATCGTTGTTGACATCGGCGACGTGTGCTAAGAAATTGGTTTTAACACTGGTCGACATAATATTTTATATTGCATGCCTTTCTTCACGTGTTACTAGTTTCATCGCAATGATATTTAATTTGCGGTTAGTTCTCTGCCAGGTATGCTTTGGCTAAATACGAGATTGAGAATATTGATAATATAGGGTGGAAACAATAATGTAACTAGCCCTTTTTTCGTTAATTAAACTTTTAAACAACATAAATCAACCGAGACAAAATATGTTTGATCCACAAATAATTTTGTTATCTGGCTGTTGTGAAAACGAAAGTCTCTAGTATCTTAGCGTGGGGTTATGAACTTATGACTTTTAATGGCTGTGTGTCGCTCACCGTAAGCTTCTTTCTGATTTTCATAAATAAATCCTCATTAAAAGAAATAATAAAACGTAAAGTGAATTTTATTGTTTTAAACATAAGAAGGAAATTAAATTGTAATGTAGCGCTAATAGAAAATCTTGTATTTTTTTGTCAACGATTTATTTAGATTATCTGTTTCCCAATCTGTTTTGTTCATAATCAATTTGTTTTGCTTTTTGTTATTCGAGCTATGTTACACGGTAAAATTTTAAATAGCTACTATAAATAAGATAATTTGCGAGGATTGAAGCCTTCAATAACCTATATTCGGATATAACGGATTTTCAAATAAACGAATAGTTACTATTAACTAGGTACCCATTAATTTCCATATTAAGTATAAGGAAGACTCCATTAATATTCAAGGAGTTTCCCTAAAATTATTTTATTATGTATCTTCAATAGTAATTACAGCGGTAAAAAATAAAATTACGTAAATGAATATTTTCATTAAAGCTTTTCGATATATCTTAATTAACTTTTATGTAATATCTAAAATTATTATGTTACTAAAGTACTTTGAGTAATCATGATGAATTAATGTTTTGTCCCGTGTTTATATCTGCTTTGTATCTGCTAGATACATTATTTAATAAAGCGTTTCCAACCTATATACACACTTCCTGGTTTACATAATGTACAAGTTTTTGTGTGATAATATACATGTAGTAAAGAGATCAATATTCAGTAGCTCTATGAAACATAGTGTAAACGAGTGCCCCGGTCCTTTATGTATCCACAGTAGGTGTATTTTAACTATTACGTCTTGTGTGTTATGGTACTAGTCAACGAGTATTTATAACGAGTGTCAACTAATGACATTGAAATGTAATTACACTTGGTATATTTCACTTAAATAAATCTGAATAAGAAAATAATAATCATCTCTTATTGAATCATATCAATCAACATCTTATTTCTTCATTATTTGCTGAACTCCATATTTTCTGTTCATTGCAATTTTCGCATCACATAAAATTCCGCATTTCTATTTATATATTTTTTTCTTATTTACAGGCAGCAGTATTCCAAAATACACATGAAGTATTAATAATCGACTAGTCTAATTAATTTGTAAGAGAAATGAAGAACTGACTTCTTTATCCGCCAATATGAACATTGTTAAGCCTAAATAGCTGTTATCTTTCTTCATTTATGTTTTTTTATATGGTATTAATGTTGGTATTTATGGCTTTCATTGCTGAAATATATTTTATATTTTTTAATATGGATTTTATTGATTTAAGATTGTAATTAATTCTTGCCATTTATATTATTAATTTATATCAAAATTAATACGTCCAGGTGTTGATTCATAATATTAAACCAGTTTTGTCAAGCATATATTTTGTAAAAGTTACATTTTACATATTATTTAAACTGTAACAGATATTACATAAGTAGTGACGTTGATATGTCAAAGTGTACTAACATTTCTTCAACGCTACTTGACGCATACTGGGATACTGAAACATCGACTGTTCTTTACTAATAATCTGTTCAATTATCTTAGTATTTAGTATGTACTCGCTTGTTGTGATTGTTCAGCGCTTGTTATACAATTCTGGTAAACCAAACTATTTTCTGAACGTATTACCGCTTTCCATAGTAAATTAATGGAGACAATGATTATTAAGTATTGTTTGTATTTGAACGTTATGTCTTAAACATTAGTTATTTATACTTATACAAAATATTCCGTCTACTTATATTAGTATAAACAACTGAATTTCTTGCTGGCCTTTGGACAGTGAACACGCCAGTCCTCGAGCATTTGCATAGATAACTGGTTTTCAAGTATTTGTTATAATGAGCTAATTCCTGTTGCTTTACGGTCAAGTAATATTTGTCTTGAGAAAATATAGTGTTGTCTGTTCAATTGGATTTGGACATGGATCAATCTAAAGGCTGACGTGAGACGTCTTACTAACAAACGCTGTCTATCACTAGTTTTATAGGATAGTTCTTAGGCTTGCACTGTAGGCATATATGGTATTATACGCCGATGTATTCATTTTTAATTTCTGCATGTGAACGACTGATTACATGGCGTGCCCGCGACGAGATTGAAAAAATCACGGACGTAAAAAAAAGATGGACGGAGGGCTAGGAACATTGGAAGTGAAGCAGCGTTTTCGGCCCATCCGATCTATCGACTCGCAATGGCGTGTGTATGTGAGTATGACACTTTTGTACAGGCGCGTTTGTTTTCGTGGCTTATATGAGGTGTCCGTTTAACTATAGGCGAGATGGTGTCCTTTTTCTTTACTTCCGTGATAAAATTGGAGAAAATCATTTTCGAGATGCTGACCACAGTGCAATGACTTGCAGTATTTTGTAATTTAAAGTTCTGATTTGTGTCCCTACTGGACCGGTCGTGGACATGCGTGACGCTTAAAAATTAGACGACCTGCGCATATTGTCATACAGATCCCTAATTAAAAAATACATTAACCTCCTGAAACAGCCGGGTAGGTAATAAAACAAGAGTTAAACAGCGTTTGTTAGTAATACCAAAGCGACATGTTATTTATGACAATGTCTAACGATGAAAATAAACCGCAATTAAACTTCGATCTGACTATCTCAAACTTACCGTATGAATATTCCACATCACCGATAACTTTCAGTTTTTTGCTAAAAAAGTATGTAAAGGTTTCAAATAAAAAAAACGCGTTAAGTGAAATATTTGTACGGTAAGTTTGAGATAAATCAGAGCAAAGTCTAGTGAGCTCTCTAAATTTGAGAGAAATAAAGAACGGTTTATGCATAAACAAATCCATAAAATGACTTGGTAGGTAAAGGGGTCAACGACTTCAGGTTCTAAATGTGGCCCTACTTTATACTAAAATGAACTAAAATATTTTGACTCATTACAATTATTAGTATATAATTGGATACATAAGTGTCTTTTAAGCTGTTATTGATTGTGTACGTATAGCCAGTTGCATATACAAACCTTCCTGTTATGACGTAGATGCATACGTATTTATCAATTATCACTTAATATTTCCTAAGCTTAATGTTAGGGCTGAAGTTACCATTCCGAAAGCTTTGTTACTATTATATTATCAGTGTTCGTTAAAATATATAATATATTAAAATATACTAAAGGAAATATTATAACGTGGCTTAACAATAATTTAAGTCGTTGAGTAACCAGTAAAACTTTGAATAGTGAATTGATTGTAAGCCTTTACCATAGATCTAGGTCATTAAAAACTGTGTAACTGTTAAATAAAAAAACGATATCTTTAGAACATACGCTTTTTTTTCCATCTCGGAAGGTATGTATCTAAGTCATGATTAATCAGTACCTAATTTTATAAACATTTACGTAAGTGGTAAGTAATGAATATATATTAGCTTCAAATAAAATTGCTATCAGTTATCTACATATATTACAGTCCGGTGCTTACTGGATACTGGATCTCTTGTCAGTTCATGAAAAACTCCGAACCGCTGCAACCGGCAACATAATTTTATTCAAAATGTACCTATACGTACCTACTTACGTCAAGTGTCGGGGCTATGCTAATATTCGATCTCGGAAATAAAAAAACTATGTTATAGTTTCCGAAATCCAATATTAGTATTATACTGCCTCGGTGGCGTGGTTGTAGTTACGTGTTTGCAGGTACGACTGCCGTCCTGAGGTCTCGGGTTCGGTCCCCGTGTCGGGCAAAGTGATATTTGATTTTTCCATATCAGCCCGGAGTCTGGAATTTGTGCCCGATACGGCGATAGGCTCGACCCCTATCACATCTAGGACGGAACTAAGCTCGGCGAAATGTGGGTGTACTAGTTGGCTAGTGCACCTCTGCCTACCCCTTCGGGGATACAGGCGTGAGCTTGTTATGTTATGTGTTATTATATTTGTATAGGTTTATTACAGGAGACAAATTTTGTTTTGTGAGTGTGAGAGTAATAACTACATATTATTAAAATCAAAATCTGTAGGCAGGTATCTGTACCTATCTGTTTCTTGTTTTTTACCAAAAAAAAGAAAATCGGTTATCATCTTTTAGGAGGTATGTATCATCTACCAATGAAACACATTGTAAGGTAAATGTTTTTTATTTATTTTTATAAGCAATAGTTTTGTTATAACACAAAATTTCCGTTCATTAATGTCAAGTTCCGCCAACGAACAAAAAAAATGTAAGGCCGGTCCACCACTAATTCTAATTCTGGAGTTTCATCCCATTCGATACCTAAGACAAGATAAATATTAATAAGTATGACGGATGTTGGTAAATTCTCGCTCAATATCTATATTAGTATAGAGGTATACTCATTTTAGTTGTGTTTTACTGATGATGATGTGATTGATTGTACCTACGTTAGGCATCCAATCACATTGTACTTTTTTGAACGTGTACATTATAAGGAATGTGTACATTGGTGGGAATCGGCTACGACAACTTATAATCTTCGGTATTGCCAGTTGCCACCCGTTAAGTATAAGAGGTGTCTTATATCCAAGCAGACTGGTTGAAGCAGTTCAGTACAGCAGTAATTATGCGCATATCACTGATTGTCCAAAATCGCCTTGGATTCTGTCGGGTGGCTTTTCCGATTATAGCAACGAAAGTTGTAAAATCTGTAATGTTTTTGCTCTCGAAGGTAAATGAGCAAACGGCCAATCTGATGGGAAACGTTAACATATTGGTCTACCTCGTAAGTGGCAGGCGGAAGCGTATATGTGCTGTAGACAGTCTGGGTTCGAATCGGACAACGCTTGTTTTTCTAAATTTTCCCGGGACTTGGTACCCAAGAGGGTTTTGAAATCGGCCAGAGACAGCGGCCTGTCATAAATGCTAAAGCCACAAATTTTGTGCACTATGCTTATGTGTTACATCAACCCCACATTGGATCGGGATAATTCGCACAAATAATCCTTGAGACCTCTGGAAATCTCCGGTCAGTTTTCTGTGAGGTTATGGTAATAAATAATAGTATCGCCTACTGAGTCTGCCTATTCATATTGTAGGCTTTTTTTACTCCGTGGACTAACTCTACCACATATAAAATACATAACTGTTTATTGCATTAAAGTTCCTTGTCCATGGCGCTAACAACTTAAAAAAAAAGGATAAACATAAATATGAAACAAAATACCGTCATCTTTGAATGCGTTATGTCCTGCTTCCGCCCAGAACATGAGCCGTTGTACTGCGTGTGATAGCGTGAGAGAATTTGGCATAGTGTTATTTCTATCGACTAAACGCGATATACCCATCTGAAAAGAATACAAATTGTCTTTAGCAATATATTTACATAAACCAACTCTAACTTTTATGGTCCCAGCTGTACGGAATCTATCTGTAGTTTACGTAAGGTAAAACGTTTCGCCTTTTTTCGCCTTTCTTCATTTCGCCGATCCTTGTAGGTCGTACCATGGCTGGCGACTTTAAGATAGATACATGGCTTCCATTAAAATAATTACTAATAGAAAGAAATAAACACCTAATGGAAGAGTAATTTTGAAGAATACCTAACTACTTAAGTACTGACACAGTAAGTTCCAGTACTTAAGTAGTTGCATTTATTTCCAAACCGATACTGTTTGCGGCGGAAAAATATTGCACATCGTCGTTTGCTACACGATATTTTCCTTGATTAGCAGATATCGTCACCACACTTACAGCTTGTAGTTTGTTGGGCAGGAGAAGCGTCATGCGCAGTGTGTACAAGGGCATTGTGACGCCAATGCGTATCGAGTGCATTCTCTGTGTGATGTAATGGATGCTTGTGGTCGCCACGTGATCAGCCAGCCGTCTCAGCGAACTACCCCGAGGCACTAGCATCAACAAACTGAGACCAGGAGTCGCGTAAAATATTTCAATCGCCTGTAAATTATATAAGGATATTTGACATTTCAAAATCGGGCAAAAATATTCCAAGAGAAGTAATTTTCACATAAATCCACATAATAATTTATAAATATCAAATTGAAGGTCTTTCTCTTCTTATTTACATCGGCTATAAAAGATGGGCCATCTAACACGAAGGGGACCTATCTACTTTGAATATTGCATGTAGACAATTTTAAAATAACTACCTCTGCCTAAAACGGCACTCAATTTTTTTTTTAATCCTGTCTCTAAGTTTTGCTTCAGCACTAATCAAATAATCCCATTGGACTCAACCATAGATCATGTATGCACTAAGTAAATGTTATTTAATAAAAATAAAGAGAATAAGATATTATATAACGGGCAAATTAATACATATAAAGTTAATACCTACCTATATTAGAGGTGTATATAATGACACAATATGGGCGAATGGTATTTGTTATCATTGGGGGCGGCTAAGCGTATCATATTCCTGGCTCAACTGAACACATTGGTTTAAAAGCTGAGGGCAGTCGGTGTGCATACAATCATGCTATCACACGTTCAATTTTGCTTGATTATAACGTCGACCCTTTTGATCGTGGCAAACGCTTGGGATTGTCCTTCGGATCGCCAAGAACAAGATCATGAAGAAGCAAAGTTGCACAATGATTTGTTCTGCGCATACAACCATGAATTTCGACCAGTTAAAGATCACAAGAATACCGTCAATGTCAAAGTTCGATTTGCAGTAAAGTATCTTAGCTTCGACACTTTAGAAGAAACCTTCACTCTACACAGCTGGGTGGCTTTGACATGGAAAGATGAATTTTTATCTTGGACACCGTCTAATTATGGCGATATAAAAGAAACTCAAGCAGAGAGTAATCTTATTTGGACCCCAAGTATGGCTCTATTCAATGCCGATGCCACTACTGCAATGTATCAATCGGACATGATTTACACAACTTGTTTACTCTCAAATGCGGGGACCGTGACCTGCGTGCCACATCTTGCACACACCGGGATATGTCGCTCGTCACTTCGTCGCTGGCCCTATGATGTGCAAAATTGTACAATGTATTTCGGTTCGTGGATGCACACAGGTGAGCAGATTAATTTTACGTTCTATAAACAACAACCCGTTATCCTTGAAGATTTCCAAGATGGTCCCGGATGGAAGCTTTTGAACGTATACCACGAACGACTGCCGGGCAACTATAAGTGTTGTCCTAACAGCACATATCCGATGTTAAAATACACTTTCGAACTAAAAAGAGAAGCAGCAGGACCGGGAGCCGTCGTAATGGTGCCGTCCATCGTCATCGTCGTACTCACTCTTACTTCGCTTGTGCTGGGCGTTAAAGACACGACGAGATTGTTGTTAATATGTTTTAGTCTTTACGGACATTTTATGTTCCTCACTGAAATTGGTTATGAAATTCCGAAACACAGCGCCGATACACCGATTATTCTGTTATTCCTTCGTGATTCTATGATTGTTACTTTAGTGGGAATTTTGGAAACGTTACTGCTGATGTACTTACGCCGTCGAACACTACCGGCGCCGACGTGGATTGTGACCGTCAACAGACTTGTCTACCGAGGAGCTGGCAAGTACGTGGTGTTTACGGAAGTCGAACCGATTGACCCAACTGACAGCAAGACACTCACCGGTGATATAACGGCGGGGGAAGTCCAAGCGAATACAGACACAACAGACTGGATTAAATTTGCTAATTTGCTGAACAGCGTCCTTTTCCTAATCGTACTTTTAGTTTACATAGTTTTAGTAGGTACATACATACCTTACGATTATACTAATTGATATGCATGGCATTTAGAAATTACCAGTATACATATCGACCTATCCAAAGAATAAAGTTACATATGATAATGAATCGAAATTGCTTTCTTATTTTTCTGAGCTTGTATTGACCTATATAGGTCAATATAACTAGTAAATATTTTTTTTAAGTTTTGACATAATAACAAGTTAAATTATGACATAGCTTAAAAAATATTTACATTTAATATACTGGTCAATATAAGCTCCAAAAAATAAGAAAGCAACTTTGATTCATTATCATATGTAACTTTATTCTTTGGATAGGTCGATATAACATAAGAGGTAATGTTTGTAAGTTAGCTCTGACTTAACGTACTAATATGACCCAACAATCTTTGACTGTTATTTCTTGAAGCTACCCATTGGATGAGTGATTTCCCAATGTGGTACTTAACACAGATGTAAGGACGAGTTTCCAGTAAGGCACTGACTTTCATGTAACTTACTTTATAGGTATTATACCGGGTGTTTCATAAAGTTGGTACGAATAACAATTCCATTTACAAGGAGAACGATTTCAAATAAAAGTTAAAAAATAAAAATTGAGCTTCTGTTTTTTAATCAATTAAGAATGGGGATTTTAAAATCGGAATGCGACCTGTAAATTATCGCATAGGAATGGCTTTATGTATGTTAAAAATAATTACACCATAGGTGGTTGGAAAATATATTGCAGCTACCCAATGAGCCAGAAAAAAATGACACAAATTCAAGTTTCTGTTATTCGAAAACAATGAGCCTTACGAAATTTTAAACTATACCTCTAGATTGCTAGCCATCCCCTCTTTAAGTATAGTTATTATTGATACCAACTTTATGAAATACCCTGCATAATTTTACATTCAAGTAGTTGCTTAAGTTTTATGGTAGATTTGATTGAGCGTGGAAAATACAAAAGTACATATAATAAGTAGTACCTATTTAAGGACTTATTGCGGAAAGATATTTGTTTACACTCCACAGTTTAGTTACCTACACCATTATATTTTATTAGGTAATTGATATAAATGTTAATTATTATAAAATTATTGATATTTACTAGTAAAAATAAATTGATTGTGCTGTAATTAATACCTACCAATTATTGTCTAACTATAATATTATATGTATACCTATGCAATATTCATTAATTTAAGATGTAAACTGTGTTGCTTACCAATAAAATGTAATTAAGTATAATATTATAATGAATCAAGCTAATAGTAATAAGTATCTATAAGTAGGTACCTACCCTTAAACATCCTATAGTAATATTACCTAGATATTATCAAAATATCACTTGGAAGACTGTCCGGATGTGATGTGGTGACGACAAGCAGGTGAAAAATAAAGCCGAATCTTTGTTGCAACATGCTTGAAAAAGTATGACCGGCACAGTAGATTTTACGGGCGTAACCAGGTTTTAGTTTCGTGGGAGGGGTTTCAAGAAAATAAAACAACACTAACGTTGTTTCCTAACATTAATATTCGGAATATATTATATGCGTAAAAAAACATAATATTAAAAACGTAGTGTAATATTTTGGATGGGGGGAGGTGTCGAACTAACAGCAGAGCCCCCGCCCTCCCCAGGCTACGCCCGTAGTAAGTTGGTACTTGGTATAAACGCACTTAGACGAAGAAAAAGGATCAAAGCCGAGTATTATGGGAGACAAAGAGAAAAATTTCATAATATTAGTCAATTATCATATTATATATATACTCCTCCACTGCAGTCTGCAGTTAATAGCAGGCAATTTGCCAATTTGGTAAATTACCTCAGCGTCCCATTCGGTAAGGTCGGCGTATTGCACGACGTCGTTGATTCTAATACAGCGTAGTGTGCGAGAAGGAGAATCTTCTGTGTCTCTGAATAGACGTGAGCCGTTCAATAAGGTGGGCGCCGACCGCCACCGTCCGCGAAGATACAAAGTTGTTAGAAGTATTGCTTGAGCGCCTTCAGACAAATCGTCTTCTTCAAATGTGTTACGAATTGACCCCCCGGAATCGATTTCCACCTATTAAAACAAATATCTGTCTATAAATATGAATGCTCTTTTATTGATAATTGGGTACTTGATTATTTTTTTTAAAAGTATTCATTAGTCTATACTAAACATGTAAAAAACGTTATTAATTTATTTTCATATATTTAGTTTAAAAAAGCAAAAATTATTATGATCACATCCGTGTTGAAATTAGGTTATGCTTGAAACAAAAATACGAAAATAATATACCAAATAAGATTATTTGGTATCTGGTATACTACCAGATGGTAGTATGACTTTGGATCGCAGGTCTTAGACCATTGTGGAACAAATATAAAAGAAAAATGAGTAATGTGACATCATTGGTGTTTACAGTCACGTGACGCACAGATAAAGAATTAGGTATTTAAATTACTAAAATAAAATTATCGTTGGAGTATTTTTATTATATACCGATTGCATAGGTTATTTCGATGATAAATCTATGTTCCTACAGAAATTCATTGGTATTGGTTAGGTACTACAGTCAAGTACCCAATTATTATTTTTTTAAACCTACTGAAATTATTATAATTGAAATGAAAAATAATATTGTCGCCTCCTTGTTCCAGTGGAAGCGTATATGTCTGTGAACCGGCAGGATTCTATTCCCACGTTGGGTGGAGTGTTCTTCAATAAGTACATTTAATTCTCTTTGCACAAGTATTTGTTTTACTTTTGGTGTAGGATAATATTTTTCTAAAATATTGCGGTACCCTTGACTCGCGCACCATTAATACAGATACATAAATCGTTTTGTGTAAGTAGGTACTTCTAAAAATATTTGCTAGCTGAGTTACGCTACTTACTCCTTGACTTTAAATGGACGTTTATTATGAATGAACATACCATATCGTTAAGGATCTCTGCCATTTTCTCTGGACTTTCTGTGCCATTAAACAGGTCGATGTGCATTTGCAGCGCGGAAGCGGGTCCGGTCTTGAACTCGTTGGTAACTGTATGGTTTGGCCATAATATTAACCGTGTTGACCAGCGGAATTTCAAATTTTCCGTTGATGGTGGAAGCGAAGCCAATATATTATTTGTGACTTCTGACAACTTATTCTGATAATGTAGAGAAAAATTATCGTATTTTCTTAATCCTTTATGTACGCCTGCCTTTGCAGCCTCCAACGGTTCTCTTTATAGTCATCTGTTCTATTGCGATTTTCCATAGTTAAATACCTCTAATTTATCTGATCAAAGACAATTAAATTCAATGAAATCTATTTTTTTCAAGTTATGTTTTATTTTCACTATAAACAGCAACAATAAGTTAACGAATAAACATCAATGTATTCAAAAATGGTAAATATTATTATAATAATAGTATGTAAATATATAGGTACTGTTTAATTATAATCCCTGAAAGGGTAGGCAAAGGTGCAACAAGTACACCCGAAATGTGATAGGGGGCGAGACCACCGCCATTTAACAGGCAAAAAGGCATTATCTAGACTCCAGGTTGATACAGAGCAAAAATCGCATAATATTGGGTGTGAAGGGATTTTTATCCAACCCGAGGACCGAACCCGAGAGTTCGGTCGCTGCGCGTACGCAATACAACAAAGCCATCAATGCAATCGTTTGTTAATTAACAGTGTACCTAATTCCCATTTCATTATGAAGTCGATTAAAAATACTTACAGATTCACTAAGCTGAATATTAATGCATTTTTCTATTTCTTGTCTGCTATAATAATCTACTTCAGACGACAGCGCTATTAAACCCAACAACAAAAATAACCCAGACTGTACAAAACTAATCCCATTTTCTTTCCGATTCGTTGGACTTATCTCCGTCAATTTGTCAAATGTTATCTGTAATACCAAATTGTTTAATAATAATTGTTTTACCCGCGGCGCCGCCCACATTCATGTGACATTACGACGTACCTAGGTAGGTACATCTTCTATCTTCCGTAGCGTACTTAATAGTTGTTAGAAATTGTCGACGAATCGATCAAATGTGGGCGGTGTGAAATATTTCCTTGTGCCCTACTAACAGTGCGTTGATAACAAAGCGTAAAAAATCCGTCAATCAAGGTAACCTATTTATGTGTTGACCAAACGTTAATATAAGTATATATACGAATACACATACGTTGCACTTTATGAGTGAGGTGCCGCATATTTGATGTAGATGCACACCTTAAGAATGGAAGTAATGCCAATGACATTGCCGCTAGAGTACGAAAGTTGCGTATGAAGGCAGCCAGAGGGCGGTAGCGTACCTAATATTTTCAATGGATTGTCAATATTGCGTTTAGAAACGAAGTCATTTCAATGTTTGTACATATCTATATAACGCGACTTCGCGAGCAAAGCTTCTGACAGTTGAGTTGACACATAAAATCAACGACGATTTCGTAAAATGGACTGTAACACAATTCTATTGTGGTTATTCTTGAATGTATTATAATTATAAGTAATATCAACACAGCATATTATAAATACAATTTTATACTCCATTTCACATTACCTAATTTATTATAATATTCATATTAGACTGCCTCGGTGGCGTGGGCGTATTTCGGTACGACTACTGTCCTGAGGTCTCGGGTTCGATCCCCGGGTCGGGTAAAGTGATATTGGAATTTTCCATATCAGCCCGGAGTCTGGAATTTGTGCCCGATATGGCGATAGGCTCGCCTCCTATCACATCTGGGACGGAACTAAGCTCGGCGAAATGTGGGTGTACTAGTTGGCTAGTGCGCCTCTGCCTACCTCTTCGGGGATACAGGCGTGAGCTTATGTTATGTTATGTTATTATAATATTCAGTACTCTTAATTTCTTGTATTATTATTATCTTTATTATTCTACTGATATTCGTTACAAAAATGGCTGTTTATTCCGCGCAGCTGGTGGATAAGTAGGTATCTAAATTCTAAACATTCTTTCGATCTGCTCTTATTTCATCTCGATTTGTTTCGGAACTTATTTCTGTCCCAGATTTGATAGGGGGCAAGCCTATCGCCGTATCAAGCACGCTTCTAGACTCCGCGCGGATACTGAATAGTAAAACTCAATACCGTCGTGTCGTCGTGTTAGGTCGTGTCATGTCAAGTCATGTCAAGTCATGTCAAGTCATGTCAAGTCATGTCAAGTCATGTCAAGTCATGTCAAGTCATGTCAAGTCATGTCAAGTCATGTCAAGTCATGTCAAGTCATGTCAAGTCATGTCAAGTCATGTCAAGTCATGTCAAGTCATGTCAAGTCATGTCAAGTCATGTCAAGTCATGTCAAGTCATGTCAAGTCATGTCAAGTCATGTCAAGTCATGTCAAGTCATGTCAAGTCATGTCAAGTCATGTCAAGTCATGTCAAGTCATGTCAAGTCATGTCAAGTCATGTCAAGTCTGTCAGTGATTTTTCAGGTTTTGCACCGGATTCACTCTTCAGTACCATGGGGCGACCCAAATATCGATTATGAAAATACTTTATTTACAATTTTGTTCACATAATAATTATTTACTTTAGAAAAAAATACAAATAACAGATTTGAGATGCTATCAATGACAAAAGAAAAATAAGGACTTGGCATAACTGCGAAAAAATACGTGTACATATGCCGAATGTATGGAGAGAAAACAAAATGGCGGCAGAAAGATCGAATATACCTAGCAGTTCGGCATCTTAGATCATCCAAAATTGATATTATTATAAATAAAACACCGTATTTTTTATATTAAAATTAATATGTATTTATACGTTATTTAGGTATTACGAGATACGACACAGTGACAACATACATGGGTGTTTCTCTGTAAACTGGGCAACAAATGGTCAGAGGCCGATATTACATGGAAAAGGTAATGAATGCTGCACGACCATTCCTTTGTGGAACCCGCGTTGTAACGTGACAGCCATCAGTCCTCTGGCAAGGATTATTATAGTTTATTTATATCTTACAAATGATGTATTGTTATAATAGATAAATATCTCCTGTTGACAGCAAAATATCAGGACTATAAAATTGTGTCCAATCATTCAATGAAATAAAACTAAACAGTCCCCTGGCAACAGACCCCTGTCGCTTAACAGGACACGGGGTGGTTTCGGACTTCAGGGGGAGCGACTGTTTTTATACATTTTCATGGGTAACAGTTGAGGAACATAAGGTTTATTAACCAAAACTACAATTTATATAATTTCGACAGGACTTGGTATATTTTTATTTGATAGTATTGCTGACTCCATTACCGTAATAATTTTCAAAAAAAAATTGATATTCCACATTTTGCATGCAATAGGAAAGTTGAATTTAAATCCTCTTCGTTTTTCAGAAATAAGATTCAGACAATTTATGTCGCAACCTAAGCCGTGGTTAGCATTTTCTTACATTTTTCGAAAAAATTATTAACGTCGATGATTCGGCGGCCCTTACGTTTCTTAACATATATTTATTATTTTCAATTTCAATTACTAGTGGTATATCTTCTTTTTCACTTTCAAGATTCTGTGAAAAATAACAAAGTTGTTAATTACAGTAATAAACAATAAGATTATTTAAAATAACGTAGTATACATTAACTAACGAAATACTTAATAACTACGAAAAAGCATGAAAGGGCATAGTCAGCCATTATGGTTCTGACATAGTCGTCTCAAGGGATCATCATGCGGGACTTTCAATAGTCTGACAGTGCTAGGAAGTACCTAGTGAAAGGTTCGGAAAGATGTAAATGTTGAGGTTAAGAGTGAAATTGTTCTGACAAAGTTAACTAATAACTTATCTCTCCAACAGTAGATGCACTGGTCATATATACAAATTAAATTACAGATGAAGTCTTAAGAATAGTATATTTATGAATTAACCTTATCCACTATTTCACCAATATTATTTTGTATCTCCCTAAATGCATTAGTTTCTGTATTCATACAACTGTAAAGGGTTTTTATTTAATAATTTGTAAAAATGCTCGGCTTCCATCTCCAAATTATTATCAAATAACAATTATTGATATAACTTGCCCGCTGCTCCCCGCCCACTAATAATTGAGTAAGTTGTTATGTGGTGTATATTCATAAGCTCACGCCTGTATCCCCAAAGGGGTATGCATAGGAGCAATAGTGAAGTATAACACTCACATTTCACTAGCTTAGTTCTGACTCAGATGTGATATGGGGCGAGTCTATCGCTATATCGGGCATAAATTCCAGACTCCTGGCTAATACTGAAAAATACAATATCACTTTGCCCGATCCGGGATCGAACTTTTCAATTTTAATGTCAACCTAAATATCAATTTTTAAAGTCAACTACCCCAAAAAAATGAAAATAAAATTGACGGCCATATTTTTTTAGTTTTGGCACTAAATCCACCTTATTTTCACCCCCCCCCCCCATACTTCTAGGAGGTTAATTTATTTTTATATATTTTTGTAAACTGGGAAAGTTATAGTCAAAAGCCAATATTACACAAAAAAGTATAGATTGTTGACTGTTGTATATTTCATTGTTTCTTTTAAAATCAATCTAACTGTGCAGCGTATAATATACAGTAAAATAAACATTACTATATAAAAAAAGTTTTAAAGTATTCAGTGATCAAATTAATGAAAACAATAACTGTATGAATCAATCAAATAGTTTGATTGCTTAAATAATATTATATCATTGTTAATTAGACCGCTGTTAGCGTAGACTTCCATTTTAATAGATAACAGATAAATATCCTCTGTGTACCTACAGCAAAAACTTTGTGCAACCACTCAATTAAATAAAATTAAACAGTCCCCTGGCAATAGTCCTCTGTCGTTTAACAGAACAAGGGGTGGTTTCTGACTTCATGACTGTTTTTATACGTGTTTATAAGTAACTGTGACTGCCTCGGTGGCGTGACTGTATTTTGGTACGACTATTGTCCTGAGGTCTCGGGTTCGATCCCCAGGTCGGGCAAAGTGATATTAGATTTTTCCATATCAGCCCGGAGTCTGGAATTTGTCTGGAATGTGTCCGATATAGCAATAGGCTCGCCTCCTATCACATCTAGGATATCATTGGAGTGGTAGAGCCACGCTGTAGACAGTTAAGTCTACAGTACGAATGGGTGGGCTCGACCGGTTAGATACCACTGTCTCACAGAAAACTGACGTAAAGTGCAGCTTGCTGTCGCGTTTCGTTCGGTGAGTAGGATTTCCGGTGGTCCCCTTCCCAATCCCTTTTTCCTCACCTTCCATCATCATCATCCTCATATTCTTACTGTATCTTGAGTGTCTTTGGGCGGTGGAGATCACTTACCATCAGGTGACCCATCTGTTCGTTTGCCAGTCACTGCTATATAAAAAAACAAAATCTGGGACGGAACTAAGCTGGGCGAAATGTGGGTGTACTAGTTGGGTAGTGCGCTTCTGCCTACCCCTTCGGGGAGACAGGCGTGAGTTTATGTATGTTATTTTATTATATGGACCTGTTGGACGTGTGTGTGTTGTGTGGACGTCCTGTGACTGATAATGATGATGATGTACACAGAAAAACTCACACATAAAAACAATCAAATACAGGGGACCCTGTATACTGACAAGGATGTTGGTCAATTATTGCTGGATGATGAAAAGGGACCAACCAGAAGCTAAATATGCCACACTTAAATAGTAAATTCATAATAACATCTTTATTGTTTTTTTTTGTATTAAACGGGCACTATTTAAATAAGTACATATTTAAAGTATATCAACATATGAAATTCTTGGCCAATAGGTGTTTTTGTAATTACTAATTTTCACTAACAGTCACTCATCTAAGTAAAAATATAGTTCCAGTTTTGTTGTTTAGTGTTCTTTTAGTGTTCCCTCTTTTTTGAAGAATTCGCAATACTTACATTATATCTATCTGGCTGTGAAATAACTGATGCAAAGTCCCCTTTATTTCACAAATGTTTTTCTGTGTTGTCGAGATAACAATCTCTTATGGGCCAAATATCTGCAATTATAATTTTATGTAACACATGCCTATTTGTTTTATAACTAAACAAATGTAAGATAGTTGTAATTTTTTTTATCAATACACAGCAAAGTGGCAAGAATTGTCTTGCCTTGCCATCAATATATTGTACATATTGATGTACAACACACAATATGTGTGGATCATCACGACAGGTTTTTTACACTGGATATTAAATATCCTATCCAGGAAAATAAATATAATTAAGTACCTACCTGCCAATTTGTTTATGTTTTCTCTTTGAACCGGTAAAAGGTTTTTGTTTATTACCAATGCTTGAGATAATCCAATGTTTCGCCAATTCAGCGTCCAGTATAACACTGTCCGATGATAAAAAATCGAGTTCCAAATCAGCGAAAAGCCAAGGTCAACAAGGAAATGTATATGTTGTATGTGTAATATGTTGAATATTATAAAAACCGAATACACCAAACGACACAAAACACAAACACCAAAATACCAAAATACCTACTCGAATTCTGATTTGCAAACAGTGTTGCTATAGCTGATACCAAAAATCTATAATCCGACTCTATCAACCTGAGTAAAATCATTCCAACACATATTTACATTAACTTTGTTTATTGTAATTTTGTAGTAACGTCAACCATGACATACATAATATTATGTTAAAAATATAAATGATGGTCGAAAAATTCTATTCTATATTCTGTTACCAACCAATATACACAGCAAACGTAAAAGTGCAAAAACCTGTAAGAAGTGGAGTAAAATTTGTAATTTTTATTGGTAGCCTAAAATCTGTATAAATTCAGATAAATCTGTATATATGGCAATACTGTCTCCGAGCGTCATTTTATTTGTCAAAATTAGGTATTGTGTTCAAAATATCGTTCAAAAATTTAAAATATGAAATTCAGTAAATCCATAACAAATATATTTGATTAAGTTCAAAATTATAAATTATCCTTTTAATTCATTGAATTTATTCTGATAATACATTTGAGTTTATTTTATTTTATTCGAATCAACACGGACTTCTATGACGTTACCAAAAAAACACATGAAAACGCCTAGAATTCCTAACGAGCAAAATCATTCTGTGAATTTATTTAGGCGTTTTCGGTAAAAGTGCCATTATCTTTTTATATAAGACGTTATTCACAAACATATGTTTGTTGGTGTATAGAAAATACAAACCTTATTAACCCATTGTAAAAAACAAGGAACATTATTATGCCTATTTCCCATGGCACTTGAGGAAATAAATTGATTTTGGCGGATTATTAGATGATTTAGATAATTATTATAGAGACGTTATCATATTAAGCAAATAAAAGTCTATGATTACTGCCAGACAAAAGAATAAACTTCTTATTTCCTGTATATATGTTTGCAAACAAGGTCCAGATGAACGACCGTCGCCTCCCAAAGTTGACGTAAAATCAAGTTTAGCATTAGTTAAAGCCTTAAGGGCGGCTGGTTTTCGGATCCAATCCCGTTTTTTTGGATTTACCTAGTCAAGCATTATCCAAGTCTTCAATGGATCGAAATGTAATTTCTTACATTTACGAAATTGGTGCATTATCATATGACTATCTAAAGCCGCGTCTCATGCACATGATTTTTCGAAACAAAACACTAAAAACACTTACACAAAACAAGGTTTTTCTACTTTTTTTGGCTATAGTCTATTGTTATATGAGCAGAAGACAATAAAAAACATGTGCAGGAGACGCGGCTTACCATCGACACTACTGTTGTTGCTGTTGGTTTTTTTTTACCTGCTCTTATCCCACCTTAATGTGGGGTCGACGCAACACACTTTTTCACGTTGCAGAGAGGATTTGGCTTAGTTTTTACTACCGGCCGTCTGCCTGGTGTCAACCCCATATGAGGGATCCAGTCCCGGGCAAATTAAATTAGGAAATTTGCTTTGCCCAACTTGGAAATCGAACCCAGGACCTCCCGATCCACAGCCCATACATGCTGCCACTAGACCAAGGAGGCGACAGGGAGGCGATTGGCGAAATTTTAATAAAATAAATTTTACATTTTAGTGGTGGAGTTTTATTTTATTACACAGTCATAGAATTCTCACACACGTGGGAAATAAATTATATTATAGATAGGTACTAATTATAGGTACATCGATTTGGTCAACACAAGACGGAATAAACAGCAAAAAAAACGCCCCAATTCTCTAGTACACACTAAGGGCCTTACTTATAAAGACATTTTAACTAAGCTAATGGCTAAGAATAGTACGCCCTTTTTATTTTTAAACAATGTGATACAAGGAAAAAGTGACGGACATAGGCTGAGATTTATAAAGCGAACTTCGAAGTTACGAACTCAGTGAGGATTTTGACTTATTCCGGGTTATTTTTTACAAGAAAATCTTTGCTTAGTCTGTCTTCTTTGGAAAAAATGACTCGGACTAAGTCAAAGTTCGAATTACAATTTCAAAATCTCACAGAGTTCGTTGCTTTGACTTCAACTTAGTCGAAGTTCGCTCTATAGATCTCAGCCTTAACCATTTGCTCAGCTAAAATGTTGTTATAAGTAAGGCCCCATTTTATTGAATATTTCCTAGTTTTTCAAGTCGGTTAAAAAGAAATTACCTAATTGAAGTAAAATAATGTACTTACTGCGTAAAATTTGCGTTCCAACTGATCAAGCCCACGAATAACATCACTGTACATATTTTCATTCGACGTTACCGTTTTAAGTGGAATTGGAGACACAGTCGATGTCTTAGATAGCTCGATGTGAGCCGGTTTTATAGGAGGCTCTCCAGATCTTATGTCAGGATAATATAGGTAACTATTATCAATTGCCGAAATTAGGCTGTTTGAACTAATTATGTTCTTATTTGCTGAGGGTTGGAAGTGTTTTGATGGTCGTGAGGATTTGTCTCGTATATTTGGATGTATTGACAAGAGGTTGAATGAACCTATTTGTGGCAAGAACATTCTTCTCAGACCGTATTGAATGATAGGTTGACTAGTAGTTAGGGTATTAATTCCATTTCCGTTAGTAAATTTATTGTACATTGCATTACGAGGCCGCAACTGTGTTTTACGCACAAAACCCTCGTTGGGTAGAGCGTTTATTAGATTTCTTGAGTTCGCAGACTGACAGATGTCCCACTTATTGTTCATATTATTGTTATAACATTTTGTTTGCGAAACCTGCGGATTCACTAATGGTGAAAACAAATTCAAATATTGTGGAGTGATTTGTGTATAGCCAATATGCCTCACCGGTGTAATAGGAATATTATAGGCTGTGATGTATTTAACTAAAAAAAATAAAACTGACGCCTGAGCAGTCGAAGTCATTATAAAATGCACCGAATTTTGCTGCTGGATACTTATCTTTGTGTTAAATTAGACTTAGATTTAATTTGTGTTTCAATAATTTATAAGACATTATAACAGGCCACGATAACTAGGCACCATACAGATCGAGAACACTTATCACACTGCAAGTCGAATAATAGAATGTATGTATAAAATCAAATATGCAAGTACAGCTAACACGCTCTGTAACAAGAAATGTAGGTATGCTTGACGGCGGATTAATGAGAATAATTAATACACCGCGTTAAATACAGTTGATAACATTGTTACTTGCAACGTTTGGTGCATTCGCTAATTAAAATAAGTAATATTAATCTAAGATTGTGTACCTACATTTGTCGAAGCACGAAACCACCATGAACCATGAATGTGCCTGAGTCGTTGGAGGCGATACTCAAATATTGCTATCACATTTTATAATTAAAATGTGTGTTTATATAAAAATCTAATCTCGAACCTAAACTTGCTTATCTACCAACTCTGTCTATGAACAACATGCAAAGTACCTTGACTCTTAAGAGCGCAACCTCCTAAGAGCTTTAGGTCATGTTAACGCCATTATTATGTTTGTTTATCTGAGACGATGCAATGATTTATATATTATAACTAGCAGGCCAAACAGTCAACGAATGTCATGTTAACTTTTAGCTAAACTTGCCAGCCCTTTGCTCAATATGCTCCAAACATCCCTTAATCCTATAGTCGACTTTTACGCCTGCCTGGGATATAAGGGGCCGTCAATCAAGTATTACGTAAGCAGATATTTTACAATTTTTAACACCACCTTCCTCTTGGTCAGCAAAAGTAAGTTAAGCTCTTACCAATGCTTATATATACGCATTTTTAATGTGTTATGGTTGCATTATTAAAAGGGAATTCAATAGAGTAAAAAAAAACTGCTAACAGAATCACCATCTAGACCCTCCCCCCATGTCATTCCTGTAGAAGAATCTTTTTGGCCGTCAATCAAGTATTACGTAAGCAGATATTTTACAATTTTTAACCCCACCTTCCTCCTCGTCAGCAAAAGTAAGCAAAGCTCTTATCAATGCCTATTTATACGCATTTTTTAATGTGCTATGGTTACTTTATTAAAAGAAAATTCAATAGAGTAAAAAAACTGTTCAAAGAATCACCATCTAGACCCTCCCCCCTGTCATTCCTGTAAAAGAATCGTTCTGTGTGATTTTCACCAACTTCCAGACATCTGATGAACTTGACACGTACCAAGGACCGATGAAAATACGATTAAAAAATCCTACCATCCTGGCCAGGATAATCAGAATAACAAAAGAAAATATAAATAAAAAGCGGCCAAGTGCATGCTGCATATCTTGGCCACAAAGTAGGGTTAAATGTTATGATATGATATGTAGCATGCACTTGTCCGGTTTTTTATTTATAAAGATACACAGTAAGCACGTGACATTTCCGATTGTAGAATAGTGATAAGCTTACGGAAAGTGGGACGGAATGCGGTGATGGAATTCCAGAGTTCCATCCAAGCCCCCAGGATAATCGCTTCTGACATTCCTATGCATTGCTGCGAAGGAAAACATTGAGGCGTAATCTGTAAATAACGCATTTCAAATGGTCTATCAACTCCCATTACCAGAAAACGCATATGCCGTATTTATTAATAACGGACCTATGTACACAATATACTACACGTGTTACATATGATATCGTCATACTTAAGTAATAGGCAACAATGTGTCATAATCAACAAACTAAATGAAAATAAAGACCTAATACCTTACTCATCATCCTATAGACATAATTCACGTGGCGTGCCCCAAGGAAGTGTATTAGGTCCATTACTATTTCTTCTGTATATAAATGACATAATAAAAATAACAAAACATAAATGTATATTATTTGCTGATGATATATCTGTTGTAGTAACATCTAATAAACAAAACAATACAATAAAGGATCATGAACTGGACATTAATAACACAATAGACAAATTACTGCATTGGCTTGATATAAATAAATTAAAAATTAATCTAGATAAATCCAATTACATACAATTTAATAAATCATATAACAATAAAAATAACATCACATTAAATGTAAATAAAATTAAACAGACAATACATACAAAATTTTTAGGGGTGATAATTGATGAAGATATAAACTGGAGAGCACACGTGGATAGTGTTAGTAGCAAGATAAATAAATTTGTATATGCACTAAAACAAGTCAGAAAGGTGACAAATGTAAAAACTGTGCTAATGACTTACCATGCGTATGTAGAGTCACTGTTACGGTACGGACTCATAATTTGGGGTAACAGTACAAATATGAAAAGAGCATTCATCGCTCAAAAGAAAAGCATCCGGTCAATATACGGACTTAAACCTGATGACTCGTGTCAACCTATATTTAAGCAACTTGGGTTGTTACCATTACCATCTCTTTATATTTATGAAGTGTGTATGTTCGTTTACAAGAACAAACATTTGTTTAAAACAGCTGATGATGTAGTCCAACGAAGCAGACGAGATCCCTATAGATTAGTACTCAGTGACCTGCCAAGACTAGCGAAGTACAATAAAAGCTGCCTAGCAATGTGTGTGCGCATATACAATAAAGTGCCAGGCCACTTAAAGGAATTAAGAATTACATTATTTAAGAAATAATTATACAGTTGGCTTGTTGATTGTAATTTCTATAGTTTACAAGAATTTCTAGATCAAAACTGTTAATACTTAGCTAGTACTTACTTGCCCTACATTTAAGATAAGCCTTTAAATTTGCATGCTATATACTGTTTTTAGCAAAACATGTACGTACGAAAATTGATTGTAACATCTTTTATACCGTGTTTTACGCAAATAAATTATATTATTATTATATTATTATTATTATTATTATTACATGTACCATACATACCTAAGTATAAACTATATTGATTTTTTCCATTCCGCACTTGAAAAATATCTAAAAGATCAACCTTATAAACAAAATTATGTAATTAAATAAAGTTAGATAACATCATATTTATTTTTTCCGTTTATATAATTTTTAATCTCCTCTGTACATTGCCCAAAATATAGTTATTTTCTGTCGCTTTAATATAATCAGGAAGGGGTGGTCAGCCGAAAACTCTGTGTCCGATAAATCGAAACAAAGCATCGTTACACTAGTACCTGTGAACGAAACTTTCCTTAAATTATGGTCCTGGTTCTAAATAAATTAATATGGTAGACTTGACTGAGCTACAAAAGAAATAGGCTTAATAAAATAGATTAGTAAAATAGGACCTTATTTAAAAACAAATATTTTGAGTGGTAGAGTCACGCTGCAACTGCAGTAGACAATTACGTCTACAGCGCGAATGGGCCGGCTCGACCGGTTTGATACCACTGTCTCACAGAAAGCCGACGTAAAGTGGCAGCTGGCTGTCGCGTTTCGTTCGGTGAGTGAGATGGATCAATCCCCCCCCCCCGCCCTTTCCCAATCCTTATTTCCCTCCCTTTAAGTTGGCAATGCGTCCAGGATTCTTTTTGTTTTGGGTGTATATGGGCGGTGGACATCACTTATCTTCAGGTGACCTATCTGCTCATTTGCCAGTCTCTGCTATAAAAAAGCATATTTAGTATCATACCTACATATACTGAACTGCATCTCGACTCCTGGGTAAACTGAGTCAACAACCATTAACTCCGTACGGTCATCTGCCCTGTACTTACTGACTTCTACTAATACAGTAGAATGCAATAAAAAAGCGACCAAGTACAAGCTGCATATCTGATCAAGCACAGGACAGGGTTCCGAAGTAGAGATAAATGTTAGATACTAAAATATAATTATTTTAACAACTTCATCTAAGTGGTATTCAATAGAATTTGAAATTGTGTTTTTTACTTTGGTCAACTATTACTATTTATTATTATTTACACGTTTGTAAAACCAGTCTACGACCGGTCTCAATAACTTACTAACATTTAACCGGAGGTTGCTATCCCAGCTCAAGAGCAAAAGTTACGCTAACTGTTACTGCCGTCTCAATAACAAAAAATACAAATTTCAAAGATGGATAACATCCGTAACTTTAGTAACAGCATCCCTCCGTGGCGTTTTATTTTTATTTTGAGTGATAGTAATGTTAGGTTTAAAAAAAAATGAGTACTTTTATGCTTTATTACTGTAATTATTTTGGATATTTTTACCATAAATTGTACATAAAGTAATTTAATAAAAATGAATAATAGCTGTATATTTAACTTTTGCAAGAATAAAATGTACTAGGGACTGTTTTTGGTTTTTTTTTTTGGGATATTGCTCTTAGCAATTTTGCCCACATCAAGTATGATTATATCTATGACTTCGTCTATGTTCGCCTTTTTCTATACTTTTGTACAGCCGAAATCTATACACAAATCCTGATGCCAACAGTTGATTTTTTATAGCTTATTCGAGCGTTCATTCGATGTCCTCCAGCCTTCGTTCAGCAATACTTGGCCGCTTAATATAATTCGTTATCACTTTCTTCGCTGGATTAATCAATTCTAACTTAAGAATTTTAAGATAAAGTGGCTTACGTATAAGGTTATCCTTTGATTATCTTCCAAAATTGAGAGATAACTGCAAGCTGAAACGCTCTGCTATTTTGCTACTAACAGAAAATTCCAAAGTTACTTCTGAAACGCTCTGTTGATATATTGTATGAAATGACATATCTACGGTAAGCAATCGACCCTCTGGAGCCTCTTGACAGACAGTTAAACGTCATGGTCAAGGTAAACTTATCTATCTTGTTTATTAAAACACAAGTAACCACCAAATGTAAGCATTTTAACTGTTAGTCATTTGTCAGTATGTTATTGAGACCGGCCGTTAGCTGTGATCATTTTCCTTTTAAATTCGTTATACAGTATGTTTCATAAAGTTGGTATCAATAGCTAGCAATCTAGCGATAAACTCAAAAATTTCGTAAGACATGAGTTTTTGAATAATGGAAACTTGAATTTGTGTAAAAAAAATATTTTCTGACTCGTTGGGTCAGCTGCACTACACTTGCAAAGCACCTATGGGTAGTAACTGATTAGTTTTGGCATACACAAAGCCATTCCTATGCTAATTGCGACGATTTACAATTCTCATTCCGATTATCCGATATAAATTTTCCATAATCATTGATTTAAAAATATCTGTTTAATTTTTATTTTTTTACTTAACCATTGCGCGTGGTGAAGGTTTCGTACGCACGTTTCCTCACGATATTTTCCTTCATCATTGCAGCAAGCGGTAATAAATGATGAATACACACACGCACACACCCACACGCACACAGACACACACACACACGCACGCACTCGGCTCGACATTCCGTACTTGTTCCGAGTTATCGCCGCTATAAGAAAGGGACCAGGTATTTCAATAGTAAAACAACTAAATACATAACAATATATATTTTATTTGATGAATAAAATTTACATTTATTTATAAAAAAGTTACAGAACATAAATACATTGTGCTTGTGCTTAGTACAAATGCTTATACCTATTTTATATGTAGGTACAATTCGATACCCCAGTTCCAAAGTGTAACATCATTAGATGTAGTGAGGTATGTATCACATTTTTGTTTCAAACATTTTTTAAACTGTAATATATAATTATGATTTGTACTGTACCCTAGGGCCCTAGGAAAACAGGCCTTAACCTAAGTTCAGTATAGCGATTTATAAGTGTTATTAAAATTATTATGGATTAGACAAGCTATACCGATATTTGAGTTGTTACAATGTAACTGAAGTAATGAATCGAAGGGTGCGTTGTCATGTTAATAAATGCAAAGTATTCCGAGCTTTTACACATCTCTACAATACTGAAATAGTAAGGAACTATGCCTCGTTGCCACGATGCGTCGCAAAGAAGAAAGGCGTGCCGTCAATGATAATCGCTGCCAAGAACGGATGGTCAGCTGTGAACTGAGGCACCGGGTCTTCTCCCACCATAGCCGAACAGAACGCAAATCCCATTGCTGTAAATTAAACAATTTTATTGGTTTCAATTTGGATTATTGAAGTTATTTTCGGGAAAGTAATATGTAATGCAATTTAACACAGTCATCTTCCAAAATGGACACGGTAATGTCACATGAACTGAGCCTGATATGAAACAAACAATGAACAATTTATACACAATAACACATAAGTACCCAAAGCTATGTATATCATAAAGCCATTCCACTGCTGCGAGTAAAAACATATGTTATGTAACACTTCTATCCCTCGATTAATAATATTATACGTAATATTAATACACAATTTTGTATTTTTTATAATAGAACCGCATATTGTCGCCAATTCATCAAATATATGAATGGGAGCGAAATGGATCTCATAGAATAATATTGAAAACCAGCGTGAACAGAGACTCATATGTTTACAAAATGAAATATCCAATTTCCATTCCAATACTTATAGATTGACAACGCACCCCCGATTCCTGACATTACTATTTTGTGTTCAATTTACCGTCAGGTAAGTTACCGACTCCTGTGCTGAACACAAGGTATTATAAAAAACTTTCACTGACTAACTTATCACCATTTCATATAATATTTCTAACTTATCATCATTCAGAAATTTAAAGTATCAACTTAAAATGCAAGTAGGCTGATGTTTCTTTTATCTATAGGACAGGCACAGACTGTACGGATATAGATCTAAATAGACAACGTAGATAAGAAAAATGTATTTTTACTACATGTCACTACGATAGCGATAATGATAGGATACTAATGCTCGGTTTTTGAGGTCCTTACAGCGCGGCGGTTTATGTATTTGGTAAATAGATAAAAGTACTAATTTTGGGGATGTAGTGTCATAGTTATACTATGTTGTCTTGCTTCCTCTGACATTAAAAACCACTAAACTCACAAAACAAAACAAACGCACAATTTATTAATTATTATATTAGTCTGTAAATAGATAAATCACCGATAAAAACCTTAGAAGTCGGTCATTTATCATATTGCTATGTGGCTAAATCGTTATCCAACATGTCGCCACACATACGGTATCTAATTAGATCTTTGGAGGTACGAGAGTGAGACACATGAGCGTACAACGTTACAAGTTTATGGTAACATGCACAGACAGTAGCGGCATTTGCACGAGTAAGTAGTGTGTTTTTATGATGTTTATCACAGTTTGTTAAGCTTGAGTTTACATGCCTGTTTAGAACAATGCTACAACAAACGACACAAATTAATGCCACACATGCCATACACTGATAACCACAATACACACGGACACAAACACTGTCAGTGCAGTTTTATTTTACATACAATTCAGTTTCTAAAATAATTGACCCCGTATGATTACTTCTCTAAATCTGTCTCTCTATATTTATTATTATAAAGGTACACATTTTCACAAATGTAAATCTTCTAATCGAAAACAGAAAACGTTTTTTGCAAATGGAAATACTTTTGTCTTCAGTCTCGACTATTTATATCTCTCAAATAGGTCAATAGGACAGGACGATTTAACCACAATTTGTGACACTATATGGTGTACATGTTTGAGCCTCATAGCATCAACTTAACAATGCAAAAATATGTGAATAAAAAATTACATACAAAAGCCGGAATGAACGTTTGATTGCACATTAATTGCCACGATAGCTGCCGACGAAGAGCGTAGCGCGTTGGGGTCCCACGAGCACGAATAGGAAGGGGTGGTCCGCTCGGAAGCTCGGCGACGGGGGGCGCGCGCACCGGAGCATCATCACCATCCCTGCCGCACACACACACACACCACACGTGATGACGTGACACGCTATAGCTCCCGGTGAGGAGGTGGGGCGGGGTGAGCGGCGGGGCGGGGGGCGCGTGGACGATACACCGCCAACACCGCCGGCTGGCGCGCCGCCACCACGCACCACAGCGCGGCGCGGTTCACCACGAACTCGCGCGCCCACGATGCCATGCGACGCTTGCGCACCAACGAAGCTGTCGACCGCACGTCCACAACGCACATTTTCATACGTTCACCACATGCGTATAATGGTCTTTGGATTGCTCCAATATGACACCCCGGTTGTACCCCAATGATTATTTTGCTATGAATTATGCACATTCACATCAATGCATTGGAAATCCGCGTACCGATATTTAATTAAGTCTGAATTATAAGCTATTGGATTATTAACCTTAAAACCGGTATCAGTGATGAATCTGCCACGCACATTGACAATGAGTTCAGCTTTAATATAATTATTACGCGAATCGCCATAGTTCTAAATTTTTATGCTAATAAGGGAATGTACCCATAGTACCCCTCCTCCCCGCGATGATCACCCGTAGTATATGCCAAGACCCCCTCCCCTCTAGTTGTCATGTGGTAATTCATAAATATGGTTTTAAATCATTTTTGTCGAAGAAAAGTTACAAAAATAAAATATTATGATATGTCGACTTACAAAAATAAAATATTATGATATGTTGACACCTGTGACTTTAAAAGTTCTCTATGCGCTGCGCTCCATGTTTGAATATAGCTCGAAAAAGCACGAGATTTGCCTGGAAGACTCTGTACGGGTCACGTAATATGGGTACATTCCCTAAGTAACATATTATTTATACGTGCATAGTGCGAGTAATGGTTAAAGCCGGACATAGTGCGAGAATGTTAAAGCGCTTAGGGAGACCAATGAAGGAAGAACCCAAACATCAACATTAACCACCTTTATATGGGCGTTGAAAATAATGATATGATATCAAAAACATAACAGGTATCAAGCATAAGTATAAATATTTCAAATGAAGAAATAAAACATACGCCTCACAAAGGCATCTAAACTAAAAGTGATTTGTTATCGATTAACCATTGAAATCATCAATCAATAAAATTCCATGTGACGGAATTGAAATATTGTAAGCATTATCAAACGTGCAATATGGATACATCTACAGATGGAAACGACGTTGGTGGCGGGCACCAGATTTTAATTAATGCAGCGCGCGTGTCAGCTTTATTGTACATCTATCGATGATAATAATAATCTATGGATGAAACTATTCAAACAATTAATTGCAACAATGCGAAAAAATAAACGGTAAATCTCGTAACCGTGCGAACGTAGTCTCCATCTTACTACATAATGTAGCGAATGTGGATTGAATTTTAGGAATGTACGACTCATAAATCAGGATGCTATGAAAGTCCGATGGTCGCAACAATAATAAAGTATGGATTATAAAGAAAACATTATTTTTAGATAACCGCAGATAAGACAATATTGTCTTTGTCTGGTTTTATTGTTAGCTTGAGGAAATATCTATCTTTTTCACACTTCACTATAATTATGTATGAGGAAAATTAAAATTAAATTCAACTCATGACATTTTCGAAGAACACTCTATTAGTCACGCTAGTGTAGTGAATTTAGTCATTCTCTAATTGAGCTTGAGTTTAAAACTTTAAATACAGTCTACTAAAATTTCGAAAGCATTACGAAATGTAATATTTTTACCTGTGGCCGCTGCAGCTTCGGCGCCTTCCTCATTAACTTCAATGAACGCTTTTTGTACAGCTTTTGACACAAACAAAGGCTCACCAGTATTCAAAATCTTATTTAAACCGCTATCACCAGCATCAAAGATTGCTTTAATGCCAAGCTAGAACAACAATTAATAGGTACATTACTTTATTTTACTAAAACATATTAATATACATACTAATATTACACCTAAATAAAAATAAATCTGTCTGTTTATCTGTTACGTTTTTACGGCTAGCCCACTGATGATATTTTGGTGAAATTTGGAAAATCCTTGAACCCTTACAGGGAAAATCTAAGGGATGAATGTTATTCTCTTAATGTAGATAATGAATAATACAATAATTTTAATTCAAATGAATGTTCTTAATTGGATAATTTTATATCACTTTACATGTCATGAGGCTCAAATTACATATTACTAATCAAATGGCAAGTAGGCGGATACGCGCGTCGTACGAGTTGATAGAAAAAGTACTAATATAAACAAGCAAAACTAATTGAAAATATCTAAACCAGATGTTTATTTTTACCTGCGGCAACACCTCTATAAGGTTAATTTCCGTTTCGATCTTGAACTTGGGCAGAGTGACTTTTACTTTCATGTTGAACAGTTTTTCCAATTCTGACATGAGATCATATCCGTCAGCAAGCTTCTGCATAACAGCGTCGAGACCGTTGATCTCGTTTGGCAACACAATTACCATACTCGCGTCACCTCCTTCATAGCTCATCTCTAGCAACTGCAACATACAGAAACACATCAACTAACTACATTATTATTATAAGTATTTTGTATTATTTCCAAATAATATTTGATATTAGTTAGGATTTACGATTAGTTATGTTATAAAGAGTATAGGAGTATATAGAGGTATTTATTCTGTCTAGTCTTTAACCAACTTCAAAAGGAGATTGTTTCAAAACTTCCCGATTGAAGTTTTGAATTTGGTTTTTAAGTTTTTAAACTTAAATGATTATTATATGAATCATATCTGAAACTCCAATGATTATCAGATTTTGGTGATTCTTTTTGTAAACTATAGAATATGCAACTGATTGAAGAGATAAATGCTTCCTCATTTAAATTATTAAAATATAGTATTTACTCTTTAGTCAAGCTAGTCTCTACTAAACTAATTACTCAAACCTAAAATTAACTGCAATAATAATGCGATTCTGTAATTTTGTATACACCACAAATAGCTACAACATGAAAAATTTCAATTGGTGTGATATTACAAAACTGTTTTCGAAGAACTCTCAAGGTATATTTACATTATCTGGTGTGGTTACTATACATTGAACTATTAATAATTTCTATTTATACCTGAGCTTGGAGTTCGGAACTCTCGCCGTATTTGAATTCTTCCTCTTGGAACATCATCGGTACATCGATTGAAGTTTCAGCGTTTATATAGAATGGTTGATCCATTGTGTTCATTGCATTGAACTGGCTCTTCCAATTGCCCTAAAATAATTTGTTTTTTAAAATTTACCATAAAAGGAATAAACATACATAATATAAAAACATTTATGGTAAAAGTTGCATTATATACTTAATTTAATACCTTAAAATACAGAGCATTGACGAGAACCAAACGAGTATCGTCGTTGAAACTGTCTGAAGAAAGAAGATCTTTGATTTTGTCGTTTGTTTTGTTTTCAACCTTAAAAAAATACAAAATTATAACATCTTCATAATTTACAAGTAATTAATCACCAAGGATATAAAAATAAATGTAACCATTTCAATAATTAAAATAACTTGCTAATCTTTCGCACAGAATATCTAAGAGTTATTACATACCCATTTATTTATAAGGTCTGCTGCACCAGCGCTATCTCCAAAGTTCACTTTCTCAAAATCAGCATCAAAAACTTTGACAGCATCTTCCTTTAATTCAGGTAGTAGATCATAATCACCATCTTTTAAGTATACTTTATTAGCTACATTTAACGTAACACCTTTGATTGCCTTCAATTTAGCTGAAACTGTACTGAATGAGGATCGGATCTGAAAGATATACAAAATTATTATTTTTGTTTATTACAGACCATATCATACACAATTTTAAAGGCTAATTTGCAATTTCAAATAGTTAATCATATATGATTATGTTAAATAAATGTTAAGACCAATTGTGTTGTATTTCTAGTCAGAAATTAACTGAAATAATGGATTTTATCACATAGGCTAATAAATAGATCTAATAACAAAATGATAAAAATTTAAATAACAAAATAATAATAAATAAATCAAATTATGTATACAATAATGTATAATACTTTAGATATTGCAAATCAGTGTAAATAATGTAGTCTACAAATCAATGTCTTACAGAATCATCATCAGGGATGGCAAGTGTGGTGAGCAGCTCACTGTGTGCAGGTTCAGTTGTGCCAAGAGCCAGCAGAGCCAAAAGATACTCAGCCGATAAAGGAGAAGACACTACACTTTTAGACTTATCCAGTTGCTGAAAGATTTATAATTATTTACCTTTGAATATTATTTTAACATACACTACATAGTATTATGTAGTGCAAAAAGCAGCAATAGCTCAGTTGGGAAAGATACGGACTGCCAAGACGAGTGTGGGAGGTTCGAGACCAACCCCCAAATCGGAGCATACACCTCTGACATTTCTTATGTTAAGTGTATTTTCTTTGTGAATTATCCCTTGCTATAACGGTGAAGGAAAACATCGTGAAGAAACCTGCATACCCGAGAATTTCTCCACGAGAATTTCGAAGGTATGAGAAGTCTACCAACCCGCATTAGGCCAGTGTGGTAGACTAAGGCCTAACCCCTCTCATTAGTAGAGGAGACCCGTGCCCAGCAGTGGGACAGTAATATTACAGGGCTAATATTATTATTATTATTACATAGTATGTATGTAGGTATGTAGTACATACCTATACTGAACAATGGAAATTCTTATATTATTTTTTACACAAAACTACATACCTGCCTAAATCAAATAAGTATCATTTCACTCTCAATACATAATGTCTATATATTGTCTAAAGGTTGTAAAATTTAAATTGCAAAGTATTAAAGAGTTATGCAGAATTCAATAACAACATTTGGCTTACAAAGCATTTCAATGAAACAAAACCATTATTTTTATCAATCACATTCAACATACTGATTTCTTAAGTTTACGCGAATGCTATTCATTGAAATAAACTATTTTTACGGATTCTTAAAACCAAATCATGATAGAATCCGTAAAAATACTTTATTTCAACACATTCAATGTTTCAACTATCAGTAAGCCAAGTCAGATACAAGGAATTTTAAAATGATTCACTTTATGAGGAACAAAAACATCCTTTCCTAATGATATCATCATGTACGAAATTAGCTTTAACTAGAAAAAGGTATAGGAAAGAAATATTTATCAATTATCTGTTATTAAATTAATCAATCACTTTTATCATAAGGATTCTTATATTTATCAAGAATGTACAACTGATTGTACTATGTAGTTTGAAAATATTAATTATGTGCAATAATATTATATTGACAATAAGAATGTTCAAATACAATATTAGTAGGTCTAATTTAAAAAAAAAAGCAATTGCAACTACATTATTGGGTAACATACAACCCTTAGGTACCACCTTAATTATTATAAACAATCGAAATCAATCAGTATAAAGTGGTACAATCTTTGTTCTAGATTTACCAACTACATTAACCTGGCATCTTGCATTTAAGTGGTTTACACTCTTTGTTTATTGGCTTTTATTTGTCACACTAGATGTTGGCAAAATTGTTCCAATGGAGATATCCCTGAAAATAATAATAATACTCTCCAGTTCCTCACTCCGAACGCCTAAACCGCCCGTGCCTTGGGTCCCAAGCCTTGTTATCAGGAGGGTGAACATTTTTTTCTATTATTTAAATTTTCTTTTTTTTATGTTTTTGATATTCTCCATTTTTAATGTTCAGTACTGTCTATTTTTTATTCATTCAACACAAAGATTGTATGGAAGAAATCACTTTCAATAAGACTGTCCATTGTCAACCATAGGCTAATCACTATTTTTTATGATGGTATCTTTTTTTTTAAATGGATTACAATAAAGGATATTTGTATGTTGAAAAAAAAGATGAGTTGAAAATAATTACATCATAATAACATAAGTGGTAAGCTTTTATTCTAGTTTTAATAGCTTCTAGCTTATTGCAATATAATTATGAACAGCTTAGAAGTTTATTATACGAGGTCAACAGTTCTTAAAATCTAAACTAGAATAATATCATAAAACATGCAATATTTTACTTTTCATTTTAAAAAATGAAGAAAATTAAATACTCACATTACAGAATTTAGCAGAAAATTTAGCAACTGCAGATGATAGTGCTTTCGCATCCATGTTGGCGTTTGAACTGTTCACTTGCAAGAGGAAAAGGGGAACTGAAACAAAATTAGATTTAATTTTAACACGAAAACACCTCACTATACAAAATCCAGAAGTGCCGTGAGGAACGACCCGGCTCGTAATTCGTAATAAAGTACTCTGCGAGTCAAACCGGCAAAATGTTATTGAATATTGTATTTGATGACATCATCCACCAATGTTAAGCTAGGTACGCTTTGTGAATAACAATACAAACACAAACATGTCGTGTGGGTGGGAACCATTGTCAATTATTTTTTCACTACTAGCTAAATTAGACAACACATTATGTTCGAATTACTCACTTAGAGTTAGCAGACTCGGTGCTCTTGTGAGAAATGGGAACATTATAGAAATTACAAGCTATTAAATCATTATTCCACCTTGCATTCCACGTTATTGATAAACAACGTCCAATCGGAATCCACTATAATATCTTATCTACAAAATAAAATACTGAGTAAAGTATATGAGTTCCCATTAATATTAAGTACGTCGTCAGTATTTATTTTACTATTTACACCATTCAGTACATAGGCATAGTGCTAAAATTAGTTTTAAAAGATATATACCTATTTGCACTTTACCGAAAAATTGACAGAAATCATCAGTTTGACACATTTACGTCAACAAAACAAGGTATGCGGTATGACTAAGGAATTTAAATTAATGAGTTTTGGAAGAATCTGCACATTAATCATTGTTCGTTGTATTATTTTCAATGTTTAAACCGCTATATTTGTATATACAAAAATATAAATAATAGATTATAATAAAAACTATAAAAATATTACTTACCTTTTTTAAAACATTTATGTACCTACATAGTTTGTAAATACTTATTTCGCTCACTTTTCAATCACGTTGCCCTGTACACTTTGTGTATTTATATTATGCCTTATGTTTATAAGGCATAATATAAATATATAACATATCATAAGCTCACGCCTGTATCCCCGAAGGGATAAGCAGGGGTGGACTGGCGAACTAGCATAGCCACCCAAACCTAAGGCACTTAAGTTGCAGTGACATGCACAGACATTTAGATTACGGTAGACAAAAACCTTGCATAGGTAACTATTTTCTTAAATTCTTGCTTTACTATAGGTATCATCATCATCATCCCTGTGTCGATTAAAAATATAAGCGGGCTACTATTTTGTTTAATTTTTTTTTGTTTAATTATTATGTTTTAGCAAATTATCAGGGTAGACAGTGTCTCTTTGTCTATATAGACTGCACGTCACCGGTAAGTTGTAAGGCGCATATGGAGATCTGCGTGTTTGTTTGTTGAGGAATTTATTACTTAAGTAATCCCTTAGAAACAATCTTGGAGCCATAGCATTTGTCGAGGCATAAATGTAGCGTCAACTTTTATTCGAATTAAGCTCTGAAATATAGCGCTATAATATGTATCTTCTGTATACCAATATAAAAGGTGAAACTGACTGATTGGCGTACAGCCGAAAGTAACGGAACTAGGAACGTGAAATTTTACACACGACTTTCTTTTATGACGTAGGTAAGCACTAAGAAAGGATTTTTGGAAATTCATCCCCTAAAACCTTAGGAGCAGACTCTGACGCAAATGCCCGCGGCTACGCCATATTTTTATAAGTAGGTATTTACTTTTAAAATCGTCGTTTAAAAATACTTATAAAGTCGTATCAATAACATCCTTATTTTTTAAGCACGATAAAAATAAAATTTTAATACTGACTTTATTAATCTAAGTTTAATACATTCCTTAGTTTATTCTCATACATTCAAATGTTTTTACTTATAGAAGTGTTATAGTAAATATTATAAGTGGTGTTTTGTAATAATTTTGTGTCAGTATAATTCTTGTCGATGATTCATAGTAATCTATACTAATATTATAAAGCTGAAGAGTTTGTTTGTTTGTTTGTTTGTTTGATTGAACGCTCTAATCTCAGAAACTACTGGTTCGATTTGAAAAAATATTTTTGTGTTGGATAGCCCAATTATCGACGGTGGCTATAGGCTATATAACATCACGCTATGACCAATAGGAGCGGAGCAGAAATGAAAAATGTTGAAAAGACTATATTTCAGAAACTATTGGTTCGAATTGAATTTTTTTTTTGTGTTGGATAGCCTATTTATCGAGGATGGCTATAGACTATATAACATCATGCTTTGACCAATAGAAGCGGAGCAGAAATGAAAAATGTTACCAAATCGGGAAAATTTATATCTCAGAAACGACTGGTTCGAATTGTAAAATTATTTTTGTGTTGGATAGCCCAATTATCGACGGTGGCTATAGGCTATATAACATCAAGCTATGACCAATAGAAGCGGAGCAGAAATGAAAAATGCTGCTAGCGGGGAATTTTATATCTCAGAAACTACTGCTTCGATTTGAAAAAATATTTTAGTGTTGACCAAGGGGATGAATGGTAGGGTGACTAAGGGGTGACTGACGGGGTGATTGATGGGGTGACTAATGGGATGACTGACGGGGTGACCGACGTGAGGAATGACGGGGTGACTGACAGGCTGACTGATAGGGTGGCGGACGGGGTGACTGACGAGGTGAATGACGGGGTGACAGACGGGGTGACCGACTGGGTGACAGACAGGGTGACAGACGGGGTGACAGACGGGGTGACAGACGGGTGACAGACGAGGTGACAGACGGGGTGACAGACGGGTGACAGAAGGGGTGACAGACGGGGTGACAGACGGGGTGACAGACGGGGTGACAGATGGGTGACAGACGGGGTGACAGACGGGTGACAGAAGGGGTGACAGACGGGGTGACGGACGTGGTGACAGACGGGGTGACAGATGGGTGACAGACGGGGTGACAGACGGGTGACAGAAGGGGTGACAGACGGGGTGACGGACGTGGTGACAGACGGGGTGACAGACGAGACGGGTGACAGGCGGGGTGACAGACGGAGTGACAGACGGTGTGACAGAGGGTGTGACTGACGGGGTAAGAGACGGGGTGACAGACGGTTTCACAGACGGTGTGACTGACGGTGTGAGAGACGGGGTGACTGACGGCCGAAGTAGATCATCCCATTACCTCTTTTAGAATTATTGTGCTATAGGTGCCTACGACTCACTCTTTCAACCCTCTCTCTCATACGCAGACGAAGTTGCGCGGGTCAGCTAGTAAATAAATAAAGTTTGAGGTGATTCCAACGTATTTTTAAAAATCTATTTATGTCTGTCATAAATACTTGACTGAAAAATTTTCAAGTTCCCTATCTATTAAAAAACTTCCTTAGTTGTCATTTAGACGCACGTAGTCACTCAGAAAAAGCAGAAAAATGTAACACAACACACCGAAAATCTAAAAAAAACTGCAAAAAGAAAGATATTATGTCCATTAAAATATTGAGCGTTCGCCCTGTAATAAAAGTTGTAGGGCGAAATGATGGGGGACAACATTACAGTCTTTGTTGCCCACCACGACAACCACCGGGGCAATGCGGCTGTCCACCACAAGTGCCAGGTGGTGGTCGAAAGATCACGCCACCCACTGACTGCAGACCTGGACCTATCCCACCTAATCCCTGCGTGCCTCGCTTCCACCACGGAAAGGACACATGGAAGAAGTATAGGAACATCACGTTCTTTTTCCTTTTTCCACTGATCATAATACAAGCATTCCATGTGTCGGGACATGAGACACCATCGAAAGGAGAATGTCGTGATTATGAGTACATGCGGATACGCAGTAAGCGATATCCATGGGGCGATGGAGTTAAAACATTCTTTCACAATGGTCGTGTAAATCATTTACCAGGAGATTGTGAGCTTCCGCCACTCGATTGCGACTAATGATTTCGGATATTGGTAAATCGCCAACTTTGTAGCCTTGATATTAATGTAAATAAAGTGACCTGAACGTAACACACTTTGTTGTATTAATAAATTTATATCAAATTTTGTTATTTATCACTAGTTGTTGCTGGCGACATCGTTCGCATGGATATCGCACCGAAACAGATTTTTTTTATGGAATGATCATAATGTAACTTTCCATACCTGCTTTTTTTCATCCTGCCCTTATCCCACCTTAATGTGGGGTCGGCGCAACACACTTTCAAGTATGTTGCAGAAAGGATTTGGCTTAATTTCTACGACCGGCCGCCTGCCTGACGTCAACTCCCTCTGAGGGATTTAGTCCCGGGCAGATTAAATTAGAAAATTTGCTTTGCCCGATCTGGGAATCGAACTCAGTCCACAGCCCATACATGCTGCCACTAGATCAAGGGGGCGACTTTAACTTTCCATACCTACGTGAAAGAATGTTTAGAATTGGGTCAGTAGATTCTGAGCCTATTCATTACAAACATAAATATAAAAGCAAATCCTCATGTTTGTATAGATATTAGTATAGATAATTGAATATGAAACGTTTTCAATTTTTCCTAAAGATGCAGTACTTATGTAGTACTAACTGCTAAGACCAAATAAGTAGCTACCTATGTAAGTGGAAAGGAAAACATCACCGGCGGTTAGGACCCTAGAGTAATCAACCGCCTCACAACGCATGCCGTGTCTAAATGGTTATAGATACCAGATTCTTGATCCAACCACCAATTCAGAGCCTTAGCCCTCAGCCTCGGAAATTGCGGAGGACCATTATTGAAGTCGGTTAATTAACTCGCCCAATACATCACTGTTCATCCCTATAGTCAGTACCGTCTTTACCATAAGGGCACAGGCCTCGTCGGCTGATATATAGTTACATTCTCATACACCAGGTGTTCCCAAATGGTGTCGCGTGCTAAGGAGGCGCGAGCGTGTGGATGAGAGATAAAAATAAAAATATGTATGTATGTAGGAACTGAGTTGGCTAAAAAAAAGGTCACGAGGCAAGCCAGTAGGTTTGAGCTTTGCATACATCGAAGGGGGACGTGGGCCTATACATTTAGTACATTTAGGTAGAAGGGAAACGTGGGACAACAATAAGTCTCGAACCCCTGCCTTACACGATCTTTTTACTCTCCAAGGGGCTCTCGAACTCTTGTGTGCCAGCTGGGCCCCAGCCCATGCATGTCTTAAGTCGGCCCTGTTTATAGTGGTAAAGTTAAGACCATATTGGTGAACTGGTTTTCTGGAGGTGATGGTCGGGGGTCCATTAATTAACCGGGGGGCTTGCTGTCGTCAGCGGGCTTAGCCAAGTGGCTTATGAGCCAGTCGAATAGTAAATGTATGGGAATGAGATAAATGTATTCTATTTTCTAGACGTCGTATATTTTTCGAAACTATTCAAACGTTTACAATTTTTATAAGGATACTCCTAATAAAAAAGCACTATTGTTATGGTAATAAAAACCCACCATAATCATAAATTATTTAAACAAATGACTGAAGTAGGTATGATAATGTTAGGAGAAAATAGGTGTGTTGTTATAGATACCTCCTTGAAATTAACAATAGTATTACTAAGATTAAAAGCTATAGCGACGTTAAATATTTGGCGTGCTATAATTGTGTTGAACGCTTTGGTTGAACGACATTATTTTTAGTAGATATAGATAGATACTTGCACGAAGAGTTCACATAAGCACTTGGATATGCGCACGCAACCGATAAGGAGCACAGCGCGACGCGGCGGCGCATCAGGGCGGGCGGTCTTCCAGCACGCGGGATCAATAAAGGCGCTGACGTCAGCAGGCTAGCGCGCGCCATTGGTTCCGACGGCATTATTAAATAAACCTCCGTCGGAGTGGCGGGCACAGCACCGCAGCACGCGCGACGCGGCGAGCCCGCGCCCCGCGCACCGGGCTCCGCGCACCGCGCATTGCTCGCGGCTCGCCGCCGCACGCCATGGCCGACATGCCGGACCTGTCGCACCTCACGCCAGAGGAGCGCGCCATCATCGAGGGAGTCATTATGCGCCAACGACAGGAGGAACAGCGAGAACACGAAATCATGAGGTGCGCCCATCGTCCGACATTTCTCCCAGATACCCTCAGATGGCTGTGCGCCTGTGCCGTACAAATATTGTATAACACTTTTCACACACTTCTTTTCCCGATAAATCTCCGCAAAATACCTATAAATTAAACACAAGGAAACCTAAGTATTTATTGATTTATTGTGCCATAAAATGTTACAAATCTGAAGTCACAAACCTGTTTCAAATGCTGTAGCGTGGAATAGAAAATTCGTTTACGAGTATGTTGTTGGAAGTCGCCAAGTAATAATTTCCATTTCCGCATTCTCCTATTTTCGTAGTCTGTACAGTATAGAGGTAGTATCTCAGTGCGTTTTCTCTGTCGCAAGATCAATAATTTGCAAGGAAGGTTTTGGATGAGCGAGTCACAACTAAAAATATAACTTGCGATGACGTATTTAGGTACCTACGTACTGCATTATAATTTAATTATGTATAGAGCGCATTAAGTAATATAAATCCTCTTATGAAGAGGTCTCAGTATAACTACGATCAAACTAAGCTAGCCATCAACAATCTTAAAATATTTTTTGAATGGTTCAATAGTCAATACCTTAAATAATAAAAATCGGTCAAATGCATGCTGCATATCTGACTAATTAACTGCTTAGCCATGATAGTTTAGACTTGACAGCCTCCGTGGCGCAGCGGGCGGGCAACAGGCTATGAAACGAGAGACCGTGCCTGTGGGTTTGATTCCCGTACCGAGACAAATGTTTGTGTGACACTCAGATATTTGTTTCTGGTCTGGGTAGTGAGACCTATAGTCTCTCATAGTTCTGATACCCACGATACAGTTTATACCTTAGTGTGTGTGTGTGTGACTGTTGTGTGTATTTATTTATTGTGTGAAAAAAAAACCATCCCCATTTTACATATAGGGGAACACCTTACAAAAAAAAACATTTTATTTTACCATTTACTCAGCGTGGTTGATATGTATAGTTATACTCATGCCAAATTACAGCTTTCTGGTACTAATAGTTTCCGAGATAAACCACGGTCAGACAGACAGACGGTCGAACTGACATGGCGAAAGTAGAAAGATTTCTTTTTTGCCATTTGACTTCGGAACCCTAAAATGTGTCTATTGCATTATGTTCCTTTATTGTATGGCAACGTATCTACTGTACAGTAACTTTGTATATTAAGTACACAAGATTATGCACATCTCCATCAATGTAATACATAGATACTGTAAAGTATCAACTATGTGCTATCATAGTGATTTATTTATTTTATAAGATCTCTTAATTGACCTATTTAATTAACCATAGATACTTACAAGAAATGCTACAAACAGAATAAAGGTAAGCAGGGTCTCTCAGTAGGTATAATACTTGCATGTCTTAATAGATTATAACTTGTTATTTATTATGTAATAATCACAAGTTTAAAAACTTAACAGACCGCCTTACAATCAGACCGTGACAAAATTTATTTGGGACCGCCCTCGAAATAAGCTCTATCGATTACAAAAATTTCGAAAATCGGTCCACATTTGACGGAGATATATTAAAAAAATACAGACAAATTGAGGACCTTCTCCTTTTTGAAAGTCGGTCGAAAATTATTGTATACACAATACGTAACTGATAACATCTCATCTTATTGTTACGGGCTAACGGGGTTCAGGACAAACAATTAAACGCCGACTGTTCTCGAAACTGACTCAGCACTTTATTTAAAATTAAACACTGTACTGCACACAATACGCGTCGAAATAATCGCTCCGAATATTCGCTTGTCGCTCGTTGTTCGCACTCGATCGCTTCCGAAGAAACACTGAGTCCCGCCAACACACACACGCCTTTTATATTCGTCGATCCCTTATCGGCGCGTGACGTCACGCGGCCGTCGGCGCGGCTCGAACGCACTAGAACACTCGACACATTTATGGAATCGGCGGCGCGGCGCGTTCGGTTAGAGATTATTCTAGTATGTAACACTGCCCCCTCCTAAGACATGCTCGTCCCGAGCATTGTTACAGCCATAATAACGCGCTAAACGGTCGACGTGAACTATCTTAGGTGCAGATCGCTGGCCTTTCTGGATTCGGTAGGTGACATCATTAATTTTGGTGACAACTCTATAGGGTCCGTCCCATTTCGCTTGTAATTTGGGAGACTTGCCTTTGCATCGAACTGGGTTGTGCAACCATACTAGTGAACCTTCGTCGAAACCGCTGTTGTTCATTTTTCGGTCATAGCGGGTCTTCATCCTCTCGGACATTTGCTGACCTGACACTCGGACGTGTTCATATACGTCATTCAATCTCTTGCGCAGATCGTCCGCGTAGTCTGTTACACTACGCGGGGTGTCAGGAGGGATACCAGTTATCAGATCAGCAGGCAGTCGTAATTCTCTTCCAAAGTTAGCGAAAGCTGGTGTTACCGTTGTATTCTCGTGAACCGCACTACGATATGACATTAGAAACGGCTGAATGTGCTTGTCCCAGCCTTTTTGCCTGCTTTCTACAACTTTTGCCAGGTATCTCTCTAACGTTTGAATAAATCGTTCCACCATGCCATCAGATTGCGGGTGGTAGGAGGTCGTTCTGGTTTTGTGAATGCCCAATACTCGACATGTTTCCTCAAATACTTGGGATTCAAAATTACGTCCTTGATCGCTGTGAATTTCTAAAGGTACTCCAAACCGGCAGAATACTTCATGGACCAATTTATCTGCGACTGTTGAAGCTTCCTGGTTGGGAATGGCAAATACTTCCGGCCACTTCGTGAAGTAATCCATGACCACCATGAAGTACTTGTTCCCGCTGTCGCTTACAGGGAAAGGTCCTGCTACGTCCAGAGCAATCCGCTCCCATGGAGCTCCAACATTGTAAATTTTTAATGCTCCTCTACTTCGAGTATGAGGACCCTTCACAGCCGCGCAAGTTGTGCATTTACGACACCATTCCTCAACATCGTCTCGGCAGTGGATCCAATAAAATCTTTCGCGGATCTTCAGCAGAGTTCTTTTGACCCCCATGTGAGCTCCTGATAATCCATTATGGTAGAGCTGCAAAACTTCTGGGATCTTAGCTCTAGGGACTACCATTTGCAAATGACATCGATCGCCTTTTGCGTTTTCCCATTTACGGCACAGTACTCCATCATGTATAACCAAGCTGTCCCACTGGGCCCAGTAGCTCTTCGTAGTGGAACTTAACGCTGCAACTTCATGCCATTTAGGTTTCGCCGTACCAGCTTTTAACCGCTCAAAGATCGGTTTTAGATCTGCGTCACTATCCTGCGCTTCCAGTAGCGTGTCTCGCCACTCGTTGCTGAGGTCTGTCCTTATTATTCGCACAGGCACTTCTTCCTTAACCTCTTGTTTGACGCAGTGCTTGCAGTTCTCTGCGCAAGGTCTTCTTGATAGAGCGTCTGCATTACCGTGAGATTTCCCACTGCGATGTTCTATCACATAGTCAAACTCTTGTAGCAACTCAATCCATCTTGCTACTTGACCCTCTGGATTTCTGAACTGCAGTAGCCACTTCAAGGCAGCATGGTCTGTTCGTAGGTGGAATTTCCGCCCGAGCAAATATTTACTAAAATGTTGCAGTGATTTGACTACGGCTAGCAGTTCTCTTCTTGTGACGCAGTAATTCCGTTCAGGTTTAGATAAGGATTTGCTGAAGTAAGCTATCACAACCTCTTTTTCTCCTTTTCGTTGTGACAACACACCGCCAATACCAGTATTACTTGCGTCTGTGTCCACTATAAAGTCGTTTGCAGTGTCAGGATAACCCAATATAGGTGTATTACACAGACGGTCTTTTAACGTTTGGAATGCGGTGTCGCAATTCTCATCCCAGCAAAACTGTCTCTTCTCTTCTGTAAGCTTATGTAGAGGCTTGGCTATGTCTGCAAAATTCTTCACAAATCGCCGGTAATAGGAGCACAAGCCTAAAAACGCACGAACTTGTGTCTTATCTCTCGGAACTGGCCATTCCTTGACTACCACAACTTTGTCGGGGTCTGTTTGTACGCCAGCTGCTGAAATAATGTGTCCTAAAAAGTTAACCTGCTTCTTGAAAAGTGAACATTTCTTGGGACTCAGTTTAAGATTAGCCCCCCGGATCTTCGATAAGACACGTTCAAGATTGCGAAGATGGTCTTCGAATGTGCGGCCCACTATGATGATGTCATCCAAGTAGACAAGACAAGCGTCCCCAATCAGTCCGGTAAGTACAAGTTCCATCAGTCTCTCAAAAGTCGCAGGAGCGTTGCACAATCCAAATGGCATAACCTTAAATTGCCATAGACCTTTACCAGTAGAAAAAGCAGTTTTCTCCTTGTCTCTTGAGTCAATTTCCACTTGCCAGTAACCGCTCTTCAAGTCTAGCGTGCTAAACCACTTCATTCCGGTAAGCGTGTCTAGAGTGTCATCAATCCTCGGTAAAGGATAGCTGTCCTTCTTTGTTATGTCATTTAATCGACGGTAGTCTACACAAAACCGCATATTGCCGTCCTTCTTTTTTACTAAGACCACTGGGGAGCACCATGGACTAGATGAAGGCTCTATGACACCATCCTTCAGCATCCCGTCAATCATGGTATCCACTTCTTTCTCTCTGGCAACTGGCAATCTTCTTGGTCGCTGACGAATTGGTAACTCGTTGCCTGTGTTAATCTTGTGCTGGACCAAATTAGTTCTTCCTATGTCAGCATCACTAGAAGAAAAGATGTCGGCGTACTGTGTTAACATTTTCTTGGCCTTGTTCATCTCTTCTAAAGACAACTCACCACAGTCTTTCAAAAGTGATGATACGTCGACTTTCGCAGGTGCCATGCTCATCACCGTAGGTAGATCTTGGCATTTGCGCATCCAAGCCACTTCCTCGCAAGAACCCATCACCACCCCCTTTTTTATTAATTGTGGCTCGGTACTGGGGTTGAGTACGCGTACAGCCGACTTATTTGCAGACCTTACCAGGGTTCTCGCTATTTTCCATGGATGATCATTGTCAATCTTCTCAATGAGGACACACCTTTCTTTTGGACCAGAATTCCGTGGCAAACTAACTGGTATAATGACTTCTGATCTAGGTGGAACCACAGTCTTCTTCAAGCAGTATGCTTTTCCTGTTGGTGCTCCTTCCATAAAAAACTCTTCTGAGCCGCATTTCAGCACGCCCTGTTTGACGTCGATTTCACATCCATGTTTTCGCATGAAGTCCAGGCCCAGAATGCAATCGTCAACAATATCAGCCACGATGACATCATGCAGATAGATTACTTCACCTAGTTTTAGCCGTACACTCTTCTCACCCTGGACGGATATGTGCTGACCGGTGGCTGTTAGAAGTTCTATATGTCCACGGTTACCTTTATAGTCCCCAAGGAACCGATTCGCCAGCCTGATACTAACAACCGTGCGGGAAGCTCCAGTGTCTAACGTCAGCTTACAAGGTGTTCCGTTGACTTCGCCTCTAATGGTTAAGCTATTCCCATCATGTGCTTGTGAGATCAATACCCTTGGGGCTTCTTGGACCCCGGCCAGCACCCGCCCCATAGTCCTGGCCTTTACTCGTTTCCCTGCTGCTGTTCGGCGGTGTTAACCACAGGTCTATTTTCTCCTTCATCCCGTCGTTTTCTACAATTCAAGCGGAGGTGGCCTCTTTCACCGCAGTTAAAGCAGCGCGGACTGTACCCCTGAATACGATTGCGTGGTGGAGGTGATGCCACAACCTCTCTAATGCGGTGAGCTCGATGGTCTTGTCGTACAGCCTCCACTTCCAGCGCGTGAGCCAACGCATCTTTCAGGGTCTCGTGATGCCCAAGCCTCACAGCAGCCCGCACCTCTAAGTCGCGGATTCCGTCGACGAAAGCCTGCACTAGAATTCCATCAATCAGTCCAGGTGTGGACTGGTAAGCTTTACGAACCAGCTTCTCAACTTCCAGGGCCCACTGCTGTAGGTTTTCGGTATTACGTTGAGCTCGATCCTTAAGCTGAGCACGAAAGACGTGTTCCAGGTGGGCATCACCATACCTCGACTCCAAGGCCTCGACCAGCTGGTCATATGTAACATCTCCGCCAAGAGCCTCCAGGACGGTTAAGGCCTGCTCACGTAAACCTAAGGTTAGAGCAGTCTTGGCTTGATCCTTGGTCCACCCGTTTGCCTGCATCACGGCCTCAAATTGAATTTTGTAGGCCGACCAAGATGATGTGCCATCAAATGGTGGTACTTTAAAACCACGTCCTGACGGTGCAGCCACCACAGAACTTGCGGCACTACACACACGTGTTTCCACAAGTTGTTTGACGTCGGCGATTTGGGCTTCGGCCTTTGCAATACGCTGCTCATGCTGGTCCACTTGGTCTTTCATGATTTTTAATTCCTTTCCGACCGTAGCTTGCAAGTTTTTCATCAGTACGACCTGCTCTTCTTGCCCACGCTGCAGATGCTCCTCCAATTTACGCGCCTGCTCCTCTTGACGTCGAGCTTGCTCCTTCAACTCACGAGCCTGCTCCTCTTGACGTCGAGCTTGTTCTTCTTTGTCGCGTTGGAGCTGCTCCTTCAACTCACGAGCCTGCTCCTCTTGACGTCGAGCTTGCTCCTCTTGACGTCGAGCTTGCTCCTCTTGACGTCGAGCTTGCTCTTGCAGCATCGACATAATGGCCGATAATTCACTAGGTGCCCACGTTGGCGACACTCCAGATGGGCCTGCAGTCGTCTGCGTCATTGGCTGTGAAACCGGCTCTTGTACCGGACTATCGTCGAAACGCCCTCGGTCCATCTCTTGCTGGCGCTGGCTTCGGGTACGGATACCTTCGTCGTCTTTCGGGAACACCGGCATTTGTCCTTACTTCTGACACCAAATGTTACGGGCTAACGGGGTTCAGGACAAACAATTAAACGCCGACTGTTCTCGAAACTGACTCAGCACTTTATTTAAAATTAAACACTGTACTGCACACAATACGCGTCGAAATAATCGCTCCGAATATTCGCTTGTCGCTCGTTGTTCGCACTCGATCGCTTCCGAAGAAACACTGTGTCCCGCCAACACACACACGCCTTTTATATTCGTCGATCCCTTATCGGCGCGTGACGTCACGCGGCCGTCGGCGCGGCTCGAACGCACTAGAACACTCGACACATTTATGGAATCGGCGGCGCGGCGGGTTCGGTTAGAGATTATTCTAGTATGTAACATTATCAATCAGTTGAGCTTGTTTTCGCAGAGGGAAATGTGTCACCTAATAGTAATGATCTCCACCGCTGATTCATATTACGTAAAAAATCAAGGGTGCATCATCGATTTAATTAATGGAATGAGGCATTAATGGAATGTACCCTGCATTAGGAGAAAATAATATATATTTACACAATTGAAATATTTTCCGGAACATGAAGTTCTATTTTCTGTGAGCCTGTGTTCTCCACAGTCAACTCGGCAGTCTGGTACATTTACCGCCGAATGGTCATACACTTAAGGTCGCCTTATATCGTTTAAGGCCATCTTATCTGTCAAAATTGTATGGCGAAAATCATTTTAAGAAGCCGTTAAACTTGAGCAGCGTTTGACCATTCGGGCGTTATATTGTAAAAAAGTGAGCCTACAATATTGTGCAAATATAATTTTAGATATAAAACATCTTAACTATTTCGTTATTTTATTTTCATGGAAAATACCTACTTATTCAGGTATAATAACGAAAACACTAAGCACATAGGCGTAACAAGAAATCATGGTACCATTAGACTAGTTATCATATTCACTCAAGCAGAGACTTTGTGTAATAAAAACATTGTTATTAAGGTCATACTTGAAAATTAACTTTGTGGGTTTACGTTTATGGAGAGTACTTGCTCACCTTTAAGGATGCTGATAGGAAGTGGTAGAATATTCGTATCCGCCTGGATGGCGACCATCGTACACATGATGTTAAACCTGCCATACACTCTTTGTGTGGTTCGCGTTCCAGGGTCAGGCAGTGTATATATTTATTTTGAATAACTACGTGTGTACGTAAATTATTGATATCTAAAAAATAATCGTACACACCCTACCAATAAATAGGTAGGCAGAGGTGCAACTACTGTCCACACATTTTCAGAAAAGGAGGAGGTTCTAAAAAAAACTAACTATTTGTGATTAGGTTGCCACAGGCCAATGATACTAATAAATAAGGAAATAATAATACATAAGTATTTTTCGACAGGCGTAAGCAAGACGAGGTCACAGTACTAGAACAGACGATTCGTACAAGGAACGAGATGCAGCGCGCTGCAGGTGTTGAATTAGCAGCCACATGTCACATCTGCCTCAAGACTAAGTTCGCAGACGGGGTCGGACACTCTTGCCACTACTGCAGAGTGCGATGTTGTGCTAGATGTGGTGGGAAAGTCACTTTACGCTCCAACAAGGTTAGTCACATTTTATTGTTCCATAGAAAATCAGTCAACGAATGCTAATGTCTGCTAACCAGTCTGTCGTATAACCATGCCATGTCCTTAAAACATTGGAAAATTAAAAATATTTCTATGTGTAGGCGATACCAAATACCAAAATACGTAATATACCTAAGATATATATATTTATATTATATATCTTCATCTAGGTCGCCTTCTTGGTCTAGTGGCAGCATATATGGGCTGTGGACCGGGAGGTCCTGGGTTCGATTCCTAGGTCGGGCAAAGCTAATTTTCTAATTTAATTTGCCCGGGACTATATCCCTTAGAGGGGGTTGACTTCAGGCAGGCAGCCGGTCGTAAAAACTAAGCCAAATCCTTTCTGCAACATACTTTAAAAAAGTGTGTTGCGCCGACTCCACATTACGGTGGGACAAGGGGAAGTAGAAAGAAAGATATATTTATAATATATATTACAGGTTATATGGGTATGTATACTATGCCGCAAAAAGCAAGAATTATTATCCAAAACTGGACAATGGATACATAAAAGTGCTGGTCAAGATTCAATGTTATGGCGTATGGAATCAGATATGCGCGGTTTGCCACCGCAGTCTGACGGTACGCTTGACAAAAGACCGAAGTTGGAGAGAGCGCATAGTGCTGCCGAAAAGGAAAACCAACCGTTACAAAGATCAGGTAGCGCTCTACGTCGTCAGTATAGTCAGCAGGAGCCGAGATGCTACGGCGAACTGGAGGGACTAGCTCGGACTCATCCGCATCTGGTGCACCCCAGACAAAAGGCTGCGTACGGTGTAGCCGACTCGAACGCACCGCCACCGCCGTCGACGCAGCTTCTGCCGCACGCACCCGTCCCGCATCCCACACTACCACCTCGGTCGTCTTCCTCCGACGACGAGGTGCCGGAGTGTGTCTCCGATGAGAACGACGAGTATCGAGATCGCGGTAAGTCCACAGTACGCTGCTTGCCGATCACCCATTTTCCTATCCTGCCTATTGGAATTATAAGTGCCTATCCTGTCCATCCTAATGAAGTTTTGTTCTGATCCTTTTTTACACGGACACACGAAGTGCACATGAACACAAAATCACATGTACTGTACAAGTTACAACCAAGACACACAAGCAGCAACACAATACAAAAACAATATCCAATGACGGTCTAAGTACTGTATATTACAATATGCGTGTATAAATGGCACATCAATCACATTTGTAGTAGGTATCAATGGTTAAGTTACGGTGTTCCGTGCGAGGTGTTACTGGCACTAGTATCTACCTAATAGATGCAAGTTTTTTCAGGTCATCTTATTATCTTCACAGAATGACATATGAAGCACGTAGATTAGTCTCATTTCATCATATCAGTCCATGTAGCATCAGCCCACTAGGTATAGGTATGATATTCTATGATGTTATAATTATTGTCTTTTGTACCACTATTCTTATTCAGTTCTTTTCAGATTATAGTGAACCACTAAGATCCCTCAACTCTATTTTCTAATTTCAATAATTAATTCAAGTTAATAATTATCAATATCTCAATATAATTTATGTTGGTGCGTACGTGTTGCTTTACGTGCCCCAGTTACGCGCCCGGTAGCCGCGTTACTGCAGTGCAATACCTGCTATCGATTCCCGAGCTTGAGCTTCACCAGAACGTCCCCTGTTTACAGGTCCTAGTAGAGATAGGAGCAGTTCCGACAGCTCCCGAAGTCAACGTCAGGCGATGTTAAACGAGAAAATGAATAAATTTTTATCGGTGAGAGGGCGTGTTTTATCGGGAACATGTTTATGCGTTGTAATATAAGTATGTTTGCTGGATTTTAGATGTCAACATTGTTTATAAGTACATATTTCTGTTTTGCAAAATCTTCTTCCTCTTATTAATTAACTATGATGGCTGTTGATTTAAAAATAAACTTGGAAAACTGCAAATCTTCATGTTTTCAATACAGAGTACATTTACATTATTCATAAAGTATTACACTTTGACATTTTTGTGCTACGTCTACTACATAATTAATAATAGTACCTATATATACAAGACGTGAATAGTAAATGTACTTATTAGCAAGTTTGAACCATAACTATCGTATATAAATGAATATATTTATTTAGCGTTAATATAACATTTTGTTTAAAATAATTTAACCTAGGTATTTAATATAGCTAGGTACATTCCAAAATTTTGCCTAGCCTTGATATTTATGGTTCAAATATGAATCGCATGCTTGGGCGAAAAGAAGTGTACGTATTTGTTAAAATGTTTTATAAACTGTTAGATTTGTGAATGCATATTCCTAATAACTTTGTGGTGATTGTCTATGTTTCTTGGATAAGCCAACACATTCTTTCCGCTTGTGCGTGATCACCGCTTTTGATTTGTTTAAAACAAACGTGATAAGTGTTAACCGTGTTAAAATCTTTAACGTATATGCATTTTGATTCAACCGCCCTGCCTATTTACGTATACTATTTTGAAATTACTATTTACTATTGAGATTATTGGCTTGCTGCCAAACTTTTATCCATTAAAAGGATTTCCCTAAAATATTAAAAGTCTATAGAGGTAAATAGATACTTATACATATGTGTTAAATAGTATCTACAAAATATTTCGGTTCCGGGCGCGTAAGAGCGGGATAACTAAAATACCAAATACATACCTAAAGCAATCCGTTACGTGAATCTATATGCAATATATCTTGCTACATACAGAATATCGTTCTTAGGACAACTAGAGGCGTGTGCTTCTCTTCGGCACCCGCATCTGCGCAGCGCCAACGTGGCTGCCAATAATTATTACAATTTGACTAATCATTCACCGGTCGGTTACGAAACGGAGCCGCACAGTCATTTCGAAGCGAGGACAGCTCCTGCGGGAGGACGAAGTTTCGATTCTGTGACTGATTGCCGATGGAGAGCTCGTGACGATAGTGAGGGTGCGTATTTGCGGCCGTACGCACCGGACTTGGGACCGCGTCCCGATAGAACCGTGTATAAGAGTGCCTATTTGTGGGAAGACTCCGCAGACAATAGACGTTTCACGGAGAGGAGAAAAAAAACTGTTCGTTTCGATGGACACGAAGGAGCTGCAACGTTTCCACGTGGAGGACGTGATGGGTCAGGTGCCCCTCACGACTGGGCCTCTCTGCGCTGGGAGTCCGAGCGACAGACCAGTCAAGACTCTGCGACGAAAGACTCGGGCATTGATACCTCTAGCACATTCACCTCCAGTGAAGATTCAAACAGAGGCGATTGCCCAAAGGTATACACTCATACTGCAACAATTGCTTATCTTTTCACAATTAGATTAGAAAGTGAACATTTATTTCAGTAACTTCAAATATCGAATATTAGAGCGTATTCGCATGAGGTACCTACCTAGGTAGTACAATATAATGCTCTGCTTGGTTTAGACAAAAGGAAATTTTAAAAGTACCTGGCAAAAATATGTTTACCCATGCACAGTTAAAAACCCAAAATGTTCTAAGTTCTTTAATGCAGAGATCATATTTCTGGGATAATATTTACATTTTATCTGTATACATCTAATACACCTATACAAACTTATTAAGACGCACTAACTAGGTAAAATGTTACAAATTAAATTGGTTATTTTCTCACACTAAGTATTAATGTTAAAAATCTCTTAGCGGAATAATAAATCAGTAAATCGAACGCTTTAATTTTTATACTTATTTATGCATTACCATGCATACTATAAGTAGTTTATGTTTTCGGTTTTCGTTTGGCTGAAGCATGATATCATTACGCATGCTCTGGCTGTCTACTTCCTAAATGTGCACCTTTGTGTTTTCTACTACGTAATCATGTGTGTGTGTTAAAACTGTGACTATAATCATAGTGGTATTACGGTTTTTACAATATATTTCTTAATAATAAATAACTCTATAATAATAACATAAGAGTATAAAATGAATGTTTGTTTTAATTTACATTAATCGTTTAGATTATAATTGGGTAAAAATGGAAATTGACATTTGTTACCGTTAAACAGTTTCCGCTGAGCTGGCAAATGTCTGTTGATGGGACTCGCATGATTGGTCACATGGTACTCCGCAAGAGTGTGGTGGAGGGCAGTTCACATTCTTCGGCGGCAATCCTTGGACTTAAAGTCGTAGGAGGTAAATTACTACCCGACGGCACTCGAGGGGCAGTTGTAGAAAAGGTCAAAAAAGGATCTATAGCTGATTTAGAGGGCCAACTTAGAATTGGTAAGAACGATGGTAATATTTTCACATATTGTTTTGTTAATAATGAGACACAATTACAATTAATTGTTATTAATAAACGGGATGATCGGAAAAAGCTGTATTTAACGCTTCGTAGGTGATGAAGTTTTACAATGGAATGGTGTGCCACTGCAAAATCGGAGTTTAGAAGAAGTAGCCGCGGTGGTTGCGGACAGTAAACATGATTCTCATGTAGAGCTGGTCGTGTCTCGTCCGCTACCACCTAATCGGCCACCGGCGCAGCCCTGGAGGACTCACAAAGGTGTCGCTCAGTTCTGTTTACATTCTGACTTACGTTATTAATATACAACGTTGTCAAATTATGTTTTAACAGAAGTATACACGGAGGTTATAGGCGGATGTGGAGAGAAACCAAGTGTACTTGTGACATCACCAGGATCCCCGGATGTTCATTCTCGTCGTCGGCCCACGCGACACAATCATCACAATGCTAATGTCGCTGGACGTATACAAGTACGTTTTTTTTTTAATAATTTCAAATACTTTCTGCAAAACACTGCCTGCCTGCCTCGGAGGCGTGGTTGTATTTCGGTACGACTACCTTTCTGAGGTCTCGGGTTCGATCCCCGGGTCGGGCAAAGTGATATTGCATTTTTCGATATCCGGAGTCTGGAATTTGTGCCCGATATGGCGATTGGCTCGCCCCCTATTATATCTGGGACGGAACTAAGCTCAGCGAAATGTGAGTGCTCTAGTTCGCTAGTGCGCCTCTGCTTACCCCTTCGGGGATACAGGCGTGAGCTTATGTTATGTGTATTTAAAACAAATTAACATTATTACTGTATTAATTAATATTAATATCTTTTTTTGCTGCAGTTAAAAATATACTTCGACATTTCTGCTCTGCAACTCCTTGTGACTGTTGTCTCGGCCAGTGGCCTTAATCCACGTCCTGATGGTTCTTCGAGATGTCCGTATGCCAAAATATTTTTGTTACCAGACAAAAGTGAGAAAAGTAAACGCAGAACTAAAACATTGGCGAATACTTTGGAGCCGAGATGGAATCAAACATTCGTCTACTGCGGTATACGTATTACCGACATAAAGAAACGAACGTTAGAGGTGATTTCTTTTCTTTATCAGTTCATCTAAGTGACTACACAAAACCTCATGGTCACATATACTAAATGTTTTCGCAGTTTGAGAGGCACACGCAGTTAACGGGATCATTACAAATAAAATTATATACATACCTATTTTTTTTTCTAGGTGACTGTGTGGGATTTAAATCGCTACGGTCCAAATGACTTCCTGGGAGAAGTATTACTCGATCTTGACAGTGTCGTCGTTAACCATGAGCCCAATTGGTACATATTAAAACCGCATGAAGAAACTTCAGGTTTTAGTGTAAGTTTATATCGTGATTAAAATATTAAACCGGTCTTTTCCTTACTTTATAATCATAATAATATTTATTTACACATAGAGATACCGCGAGGAAGAAGCAGACGGAGAACATTTATCTCCACCTTCCACTTCTACATCACGACTCTCTGACTCTGACACACCCAGCGAGTGCGACTTACGCCGACATCATTCTCTTTCAAGTCTCGCTTCGAGCTCCAGTCCTCCACCTTCAAATGAAGTAAGTATGGAACAAAAAGTAAAATAAATTAATCGAATTAATATGAATATAAACAATTCATGGTGTCTTACAGCGAATAGAAATGGACGGAGTGCGATGTAGCCGACGGGACATGTCTCCAGCAGGCCGCGTACGAGCAGCCGGCATGACTAGAGAAAGGGTTAGTGCTTACTGTCTCGGAATATTTATAGCAACTTTTTTAAAGTGGTAGAGCCACGCTGTAGACAGTAACGTCTATAGCACGAATGGGCCGGCTCGACCGGTTAGATACCACTGTCTCACAGAAAAACGACGTAAAGTGACAGCTTGCTGTCGCGTTTCGTTCGGTGAGTGAGATTTCCGGTGGCCTTTTCCCCACTTCCTTTCCCAATCCCCTTCCCTCCCCTTCCATTCCCTCCTTTTAGGTTGGCAACGCACCCATGATTCTTTTTGTGTCTTGGGTGTCTATGGGTGGTGGAGATCACTTACCATCAGGTGACCCATCTGCTCGTTTGCCAATCTCTGCTATAAAAAAAAAAAATAACGCAATAATCATGAGTTGTGCAATACAGCACCAATATTGTGTGTGTCAGAGCGCGGGGTACAGCGTGGCGCGGTCGCAGTCGGCGGCGGGCGTGGCGCGGCCGGCGCGCGCGCGCAGCAAGTCTCCGCGGCGCTCGCTGTCGCCGCCCGCCGACCGCGACCTGCGCGACCTGCGAGACGTGCGCGACGCGTGGCGCTACACAGGTGCCGCACCGGCGCCGATTCCACTCTACCGACCAATATATTCGCTATACGCCTATGAACAATGGAATCGCATCGCCTTTTTGACCAGTTGTCTATTGGTCCGTGGACGTCGAAGTTGACAGCGGGCTCCGACCCCGCACGGAACACTGTTGAAACGTGCACATATACGTCGCGTTTGCTCATCACCACTTCACTCTACCACTTACTGTTTTGACTTCCTCGTTCTGTTTCACAAATATTTCACGCATTTTCCGCTAACCTCATCCTTATCTGTCGGATAAGGGCACGCTATAATTTTAGGTGTTCACTCTGTCATTTTATGTAGCTTATGATATTTAAAAACCATCCATGAGTACTTAATATTCGTCGACATTTCACTTAATTTTCCATTTCATACTGATACTTGTTACTTATTATGCATGTGTTATTTCTAAAATGGTTTAACTTTTCGACGCATATTCTACAGCACTTATGGACGTAACGTTCAGTTTCTCGATCTCTATTTCGTGTCTGAAGCTGTCACATCTTCGGTCAATCTCACATATATATCACAAACATCCACTTCTTAAGATAAAAAGGAGAATGGAAATATTACAGCAGCTGAAGACCGAGGTAATGACGCGGCGCGTTTACCGACACACGCATACACTCCACGGTTCCAGTCGCGGTCTGCCACCGCCACTCCGACCACAAGTCCCAAGAAACGTCAGCTGCCTCAAATACCACATCAGGTACAAACTATTATATTCTATTCGGTGCGCCGATATATTTCACTTAGTGGTAACTAATGCGATATGTACATGTCATTTTCCAATTTTAAAGCAGAGTACGCAAAAAACGGTGCGAGCTCAGGTGTCGGCGGACCTTGAAGAACGTAAGTGGATCGCCCCGCACCACATTGGCGCCACTCTCACCTACCGCAGCACCCCGCAAGGTCAATACACGCATAGCCTTACCTACCTGTACCTACACATCCTCCTACATTGTACATACCTTATTATAACCTATTGCTCAGCTCAGTGCTGGATATAGGGGGGTGTAGGTGCCCTGAGAGGCGGCAAAATCTGGAGGGCGCTCTAATTTAGGGGCGGTAAATTCGGGCAAAGGTTTTTGGCAGCTTGCCCCCGCTTTGAAAAAACCTAGATCCGGTACTGGCTCAGCATTCCTAACATTGAGTAGAGTCCTAATTTCCCAAAAGGTAGCCTAACCTGCTGATTGTCTACACATTCATGAATTTCCCCTCACCAATACTGGTTCCAATAGTACGAGCGTTCCGCATGTTTACCTTTACAAAATTATTTTGACACTTCCTTCACTCTGCCCCGCAAAATTCATTTTCGGTCAAAGATTCAAAATGACTAATGAGTGAACTCAGACCTAATAGACGAAAAATGAACCGATTGAATTTTAAACTTTTACTATTCATAATCTATACTATCTATACTAATATTATAAAGCTGAAGAGTTTGTTTGTTTGTTTGTTTGATTGAACGCGCTAATCTCAGGAACTACTGCTTCGATTTGAAAAATTCTTTTTGTGTTGGATAGCCCAATTATCGAGGGTGGCTATAGGCTATATAACATCACGCTATGACCAATGGGAGCGGAGCAGAAATGAGAAATAAAAAACGTGGAATTGATATCTCAGAAACTACTGGTTCGATTTGAAAAATTATTTTTGTGTTGGATAGCCCAATTATCGAGGATGGCTATAAGCTATATAACATCACGCTATGACCAATAGGAGCGGAGCAGAAGTGAAAAATTTTGCAAACCGGAAAAATTTATATCTCAGACAGAACTACTGCTTCGAATTGAAAAAATCTTTTTGTGTTGGAAAGCCCATTTGTCGAGGATAGCTATAGGCTATATAACATCACGCTATGACTAATAGGAGCGGAGCAGAAATGAAAAATTTTGCAAACCGGGAAAATTTATATCTCAGACAGAACTACTGCTTCGAATTGAAATAATCTTTTTGTGTTGGATAGCCCATTTGTCGAGGATGGCTATAGCCTATATAACATCACGCTATGACCAATAGGAGCGGAGCAGAAATGAAAAATGTTGCAAAATCGTGAAAATGTATATCTCAGAAACTACTGGTTCGATGTGAAAAATTCTTTTTGTGTTGGATAGCCCAATTGTCGAGGGTGACTATAGGTTATATAACATCACGCTATGACCAATAGGAGCGGAGCAGAAATGAAAAATGTTACCAAATCGGAAAAATTTATATCTCAGACTGAAACTACTGGTTCGAATCGAAAAATTCTTTTTGTGTTGGATAGCCCAATTATCGACGGTGGCTATAGGCTATATAACATCACGCTATGACCAATAGGAGCAAAAATGAATAATGCTGCTAGCGGGGAATTTTATATGTCGGAAACTACTGGTTCGATTTGAAAAAATATTTTAGTGTTGACCAACGGGATGAATGGTAGGGTGACTAAGGGTTGACTGACGGGGTGATTGATGGGGTGACTGATAGGATGACTGACGGGGTGACCGACGTGAGGAATGCCGGGGTGACTGACTGGCTGACTGATGGGGTGGCGGTCGGGGTGTCTGATGAGGTAACTGACGGGGTGACAGACGGGGTGACAGATGGTGTGACCGACTGGGTGACAGACAGGGTGACAGACGGGGTGACAGACGGGTGTCAGAAGGGTGACAGACGGGTGACCGACGTGATGACAGACGGGGTGACAGACGGGTGACAGGCGGGGTGACCGACTGGGTGACAGACGGGGTAATCGACGGGTGACAGACTGGTGACAGACTGAGTGACAGACGGGGTGACCGATTGGGTGACCGACTGGGTGACAGACGGGTGACAGACGAGGTAACAGACGGGGTGACAGGCGGGGTGACAGACGGGGTGACAGCCGGGAGACAGACGGGGTGACAGACGGGTGACCGACGTAGTGACAGACGGGGTGACAGACGGGATGATAGACGGGGTGACAGACGGGTGACATACGGGGTGACAGACGAGTGACCGACGTGGTGACAGACGGGGTGACAGACAAGGTGACAGGCGGGGTGACCAACTGGATAACAGACGGGGTGACTGACTGGGTGACAGACGGGTGACAGACGGGTGACAGACGGGGTGACGGACATGGTGGCAGACGGGTGGCAGACGGGGTGACAGGCGGGTGACAGACTGGGTGACAGACGGGGTGACTGACTGGGTGACAGATGGGTGACAGACGGGTGACAGACACGGTGACAGACGGGGTGACAGGCGGGGTGACAGACGGTGGCACAGACGGGGTAAGAGACGGGGTGACAGACGGCGTGACAGACGGTGTGACAGACGGTGTGACTGACGGGGTGAGAGACGAGGTGACTGACGGCCGAAGTAGATCATCCCATTACCTCCTTTAGAATTATTGGATTATAGGTACCTAAGACTCACTCTTTCAACCCTCTCCCTCATACGCAGACGAAGTTGCGCGGGTCAGCTAGTGGATAATAACCGTACGATTAAAAAAATATAGTTGTATGAAACTACGTTCAATCTAGTAGGTACGTAGGTACACATAACTCTTAATAAGTTTGTGAAGTTGGGAAAACTGTGAGTGATGCTGGGTGCACGCATGCGGCATGACTCATGACGCACGTGAAGGTCGCGTCGCTCGGTGCAGGTTGGGAGCGTCACTACGCCGGCCTGTCGGACTCGGAGCTGGCGGCGCGCGGCGGCGGGGCGTGGGCTCCGCGCCGGCGACTCTCGCCCGACGCCGCCGCCGCCGACTCCGACCTCGAGTCGGTCGCCTCCGTCACCTCCAGCGCCTTCAGCACACAATCAGAACGACCACGTCCCACTAGAATGCTTAGGTAAGCGATGTCCTATATCGATTCTACTTTTAAAAATATTTCATGATTATTATGCCCCTTACGTACTTAAAAAAAATATTTACGCGCTTGTTATCTTTAAGAATAGTTTCTCCCTTTCATTTTAAAACAATGTGACGCAAGGAAAAAGTGACCAACTATTCTTAAATATGAAGACGCGCGTAAATGTTTTTATAAGTAAGGCCAATATTACTGAAACTCCAATAACTTTATTTAAGAAGTATACACAGTGATTATCGAGTGGGTAATATCTTTTCAATTTACTATAACAGTATATTAGATTAAAAGATAAAAGGCGGACCCTGGCACTAGGCCGGGATAACGCCAGGCAGAATGAAAGAAAAGTATATTAGATTAATAAATGAGAACCACAATAATATTATATTCATTGATGGTCCGCATAATTTTACAGCCACAAGCGAATTCCTCCCAATAGCACATCTTCCTCTTGCGATAGCGCTAATCCCTTTCCTGAAACTGGTCGCCATTTCGATCGAATACATCGACGTATATTACCTCATGTTTGTGTATCGGCTGGAGTGGAGCGTGTGGTTCGACGACGGCATAGAGCTCGAAGGGACATGAATATGATGCCAATGCCTCCGTCGTGCCGCAGCCGCCCCACCCGCCGATTGCGCCGCATACTTGCCCGCAGCCGTTCTGCCGGTGCCTGTAGAGAATGCTCTTATCGCCATACTTATGAACGAAGTCATAGCTGTCCCGAAGAACCCATTAAGACCGACACGTATAAAACAATAGAAAACCGAAAAAAACTATTGCAAATAACTTTACATAGAAATCCCAACAATATTACTCATTCTTTTGATGTTGAAGATACTTTTCATCCAAAAAATACATGGTACGTTGCACCACCAAATCATGTAAATCCACGGTCGCACAATTTAAAATATAGAGTTCATAATTTACCCAACGATATATCGCAAACTTTTCAACATCCCTCAGTTACAAATCTCAAAAGCAGTGAATTTCAAAAACCAAATGAAAAACAGCGACAACTGCCAGATATAAAAAAAATCCGAAAACCAGGTGTAAGAGCGCTTCCTAAGATTCCTTCTTCCAGTAATTTCACTAGTATTGACGAAAACCATGTAATTGATAACAACAATAAAAGTAAAGTATGTGATGATAGTGTAGAAAAAGTTCAAACTATTGACCCAATTTTTAGATATGATTTTTCTAATTGCAACGATAAAGAAGTTGAATCGATGGCCCATGTCACTGACTATGAAACCAGTAACAAAAATTTTGAGGAGTCATGCGAGATACCATTGTTAAGTAATGATCCAAAAACTGAACATCAACATGATTTGGAGATATTACAAAATAGTAGGAAAAAATATTTATCTCTTGAATTAAAAACTTCATATTATGAGTCGGATGATGTGCAATGTCCAGACTTAGAAGCTAGTAATAAACACGAAACATCAGCTAATAAAATAGTTGAATCCCAAAACAATCAACATCGTATTCGTAGAGTAAATTCACAAAGGCGATATTCTGATTCCCTACTAATATTAAAAGGTTCTCCCGCCCTGACAACACCTGACGACATTAAAGAACTGTTCAAAAAAATGCCTCTACCCTCCAAGAAAAACACAACAGAACAAATAAGCAATAAGAAAACTAAAAACCACGGACATTCTGTCAGCATCAACGAAGTCCCAACTTTTCGAGAATATTACTCACCTGATTCTCAATCTCCTCAATCCAGCATAGATTTATCATTACGTAAACCCTTACCTTCCATTATGAAAAAAGCTCAGGCTCGTTCACGGTCTTTAGCGTCAAGTAATCATTTAGATCATGAATTTAGTATTATAGCTAATTCTTTGTCTGTTGCTCTTTCTCCTTCGTCCCCTGGCTCACGTGAACGTCGTGCGCTCACCCCCACCGCCTCACACCTGCCACTCGACGGCATTCATCATAATAATCACGACGCAACGACACCGCCTTCTCCGGATCAATCGGCTCTGTACTGCTACGACCAATCGCCGCAATTATCGCCAATAAAATACAAACCCTGTGATGGATATTACAACAATCAACCGCTTCCGAAATCATCTCTGAATAAACAACGCGACAAATCGATGAGGCGACGGGAACCAAACCATAGCAACGACTACGGTGGTCGGGAGAATGGACGAAGCAATAATCAGCAACAACCACTGGAAAGGCGGGAATCTCGACGTGGCCAATTCACGCGAAGCCTCAGCAATGCTGATGTGCCGCCTGATGAGAAAGCAGGTAATATAATTATTTCATGTTTTTATACGTAATGTTAATATTTATGTATGTGAAAAATTATAATGTACAGTATTATTTATATTTTCAAAGATGGAAGCCTAAGCGACACGGCGCTCGGCGGCACTAGTGAACTGGAGCCGACAAGTGACGACGTACTCTTAAAGGCGGAACCACGCGACTACTTCGGCCCCGGTATGGGCAAGAAGAGTAATTCTACTTCACAGCTTTCAGCCACAGGTGAACACAGTACCTAATAAAATTACTCATTTATTATTTTTATCCCCTCACTTATTATTACTAAGTACATATTATGAGCACTGCTGCAACAAACCGTCAGTGACTGCGTTCATATCTCTTTTGGAATATAATAATAAAACCATAACAGCCAAACACAACCGATCCCACACTACTGTTCACGTGTGTCGTGGGTATCGACAACTATCAACTAGAGCTCATTGTACCCACATCCGAAACAAATATTTGTGCATCACACAAACATTTGGCTCGGACCTCGCTAAGGGGATTGAACCCGCTGTCCATTTCGAAACGAAAGCTGTTAAACATCAATTAAAATATTTAAATATTGTAAATAAAATGATCGACAGGACGAAAGCGGAGGTTAGGTTTTGGTAAACGTGGCAAAAATTCATTTACGGTGCAACGCAGCGAAGAAGTGGTACCCGGTGAAATGCGAGGTGGCGCCGGAGTGTCTCGGGCGTCGTCCGCTTCAAGCGAAAACGACGATGACAGGTTCGCGGTGCACTCAACAAACAAACTACATTGAAACAATAGTGCACTCGGCGGCCGGGCGGTAGATCACGCGTGCTTTTGATAATAAACATTAACCGACACACGACACTTGAAAATGTTAATGTAAAAAGGAGAAACGAGAGGGACAATCTGCATGATAAACTCACACCAAAATTAAAATAGCATGACGGAGAAATAAAATAAATAAATCTAGTTTAATGTGGAATGTTGCTTTGTATAAATAGCTATATGTAGTCAGCTTTACTTGTCAATGTAGATCTTGAACAAGTATCTCAAAAGTTAACTTTAACCTTGTTATGTCAGGTAGAGAGGTGCTCTAAAAACACAACTGGCAATAGGCACCAGCCTCATCCCCCCCTAAAAATGAGCAATGACCTTTTTATAAAAACCATATTACGACATATTATAACATTTCATCAATACATATTGTTTGATTTACCGGAGGCAAGAACTATCAAAAAAATTTACTTACGCTCTCTGGGCGGCCAAACAATGGCATTTACTACTCGACGCCAGAGGGGTGCTTTTGGGGACAAATTCCAACTACCCACGTGCCACTCCCTCAGCGCTCGTGAGCACCAGTGAGCACTATAATTTGTTACGACTTGTGACATTTCTAAAGTCACAATGATTGCCGCATGTAATAATTATGATGTAGATTATAAACTTAGCGCAGGATCTTAGCACCCGTGAACATACGTTTCACTTCGTAGTGCACGCGTAGCAAATAATTGTAGCGTAGGTTTGTGAGCCGCAAATCGCAATAGGGCCGGTGCTACGTTCCGTTACTACGCCTACCGCACAGTAAACAACAAGCAGCACGATTCGTAGCCAGATGCTACGGTACACCGAGAGGCGGCCTACGTAAGGCGGATACCCGACTGCAAGTTCGTAGTTCGTACTATAACAGATTCGTGAGCAAATCATAAGCGGGTCGTCGGAACACTCTCTAAAACAGTTCATTTAAATGTTAAATGGTGATAATTATATAGATAAAATCTTGGTCGCTAGTCGCTACGGTTTTTCAGATCAAACATTAGAGTAGATAAATAATTTGACCACCAAATTTACTATCAATAAACCTTATATTACATACTATTCATTAATTTTGAACAGTATCATCAAGCAAATATATATATTTTCTATTTCGCTATGATCAAAATTATCTATTTAAAAAAACGACGAATATGCGTTGTCACATTGCAACTTACTCTTACAATAATATCAACCATTTATTTTTATTTGACGTCATTATGTACGGCATAAATAAGTTAATTGTTTTTGGTACCATCGTGTTTTGGTATGTATATGTATACAGAGGTATAGGCACGAAGATGAAATGAGTGCACAATGCATATACACAAAGTTTATCGATAAGCATAGATAGGATGTATCTGTTTGGTGTGTACTGTGTATGTAGTACATATTTTACGAACTGAATGTAAATTGGGCTGATGTGTGTGTGTGTGCGTGCGGACTATGCGGGCGGTGACACGCCAGCGCGCGCGACTCGCGTCGAAGGCGGCAGCGGCGCGAGACGCAAGCGGTCCGGGCCCGCGACCACGAGTTTCCAACGCTCGCACGAGGTGTGCGCCGTCAGCCTCGTCTCCATATCTAGCTCGGAGGGATCTTCGTAAGTCGCTCGCTCGTCACGTCCGCTCCGTTCGTCGACAACCTCGACTCGATTCCTCTATGTGCGCATCGATGTTGCTCTTGTCTTTAATCTTCTCTCTGTTTGCCTTACGTCTCTAAACGCATGACGGTCTGTATTGATGTATCTCACTCATTCTCTTTTCTGTTTAGCACGCAACGATATCCGCATAGGCAACGCACCCTCTCGACTGCCATGCATTTCGAAAGCTACATTTATCTCCGATATTAGACTCCATCGATATTTAATTTTTAACATTACAAACACTGATGGGTTGTCTCGAGGCAAATATCGGATTCAGGGAACCATTCAGTTAAGTTGTACGATAACGATAGGACGATAAATGTTGCCTGGAAGATTGCGATGTTTTGCACATTTTTGTTGTTTGAATGATTTGGTAAAAATACCTACATTTTGTCTTATCGATGTTACACATAATATATTATGTACACATCCTACAAAACCATATTGCATGTTTTACACCTACTAACATAGATTTACAAAACTGTATCCTTATAGCATAAAAATACAAAGGTAATTTTATGGAGCACATATTACAGGCTCATACCTTAACAACATATTTTCTACCAGTATGCAGTTCAAAGAAATCATTTTAGGTATATATAAAAAAGCCAAGCTTTTTATTATACTAATGCACGGTTTCACCGTATTTTTTTTCTAATTTTTGTACACGCCTAACGACTCTAACTCAACACACGTCCAGACAGTACAACTAAATCACAGAATACCCTACAATAATACCTAATAGTTCTATGGAACGTACAATAATTTAGCGACCTCGAGCAACAATACGCGTCGATGTATGTTTGGCGTACTTTGACGATTGTGTTGGCATTACGTTAGCATACTAGCATAACGGTGAAACCGAGTATTATTATCTTCCAAATTAGATGCAGACCATTCTCTAGCGTTTCTCTAGCACCTTTTTACAATTTAAGAATTTCATAAAATTCTATTATAGTACATAGCAACTGGAACCCACTTAATTATGTTATACCTTACTACCTAACTTACTACTGTTTACATTCGAAGACTACCGCCTTACTCACTATTGTATCAATGTTGTTATATTATAGTTGTATGTATGGATATCTTATCTATTGTAGTTGCGAATATTATAAAATGTATGTGTTATGTATGACGCTGTTTACTATAGACCCATCCATGTTATCAACATGTATTTAACACATTATCATTTTTTTCGTCTGTCCCTTACTACATAAAACGTGATAAATTAGATTCTACACTACCCGTACTTTTATATACCTATATCGGCTATATTTTCACCATGTACAAACCTTTTTCATTGACAATTAGATTTGTGTGCGATAATTTCTCAAATTTTTATTATTGGTATTCCGTCGTATAATAGAAAATGTGATGGAATACGTGGAAATCCGTTTATGTGTCTCATAGGTAAATTCATAAAAGTATTTAAAAAAATAACTATTTTTCGTTCTACAATATTCACATAGATAAATGATAAGTAAATCAACAATAAATATAAATTAATAGAGCTGGCCGACACTTGAGTTCTCATAGTACATTACTTATCTTTTTTTCTAACAAAATCACTGAGAATTTTGACCATGCTAATCTTTCAACACCAGATGGTCGCCCGGAATGCGAGGCTCGGGCTCTTCTGACGGCGGCGGCCTCTCAGATTTTATTGACGGCTTAGGGCCCGGCCAACTAGTGGGCAGACAACTACTCGGCGCGCCTACACTGGGAGATGTGCAGCTGTCCATGTGCTACCAAAAAGGATTCCTTGAGGTATCATCTTCATTAATACTATGATAGTCCAGTGCAAATGCAAAGAGGCGACAGAAATCTAATTCGATGACAATGAGCCTTTATTGCACTTGCCTCCGAAATATAATTAATAATATTATGAAATAAACAAAAAACACATTCGTCAGTATACGCTTTTATATATCTTTGGAATAATAAAACATACTCAGCGGCGCGTATAAAATGGGCCTTACTTATAAAAACAGTTTAGCTGACCAAATGACTAAGAATCATCGATATAATATATACCTAGATGCACAGTTCCATACAAATATCATTGTAAACAGTGTCCTCGACAGACAAAACAAATAAACATCACAAATTTAATTAAATTAACACAAATATGACCTTATAGACGCGGCATAAAGTAGCTTTTTAAATTGAATGTTCAAACGTTCTTATATTCGAAATTTTTGAATTTCCAATAGTTTTTGAATTTGACAATAATTTGACATTATTAAAGAAACATTCTAGTCACTTGGACAAAGATTGAATGGAGTCGAATAGTTCTTGTATTTATTTGTGAGAAATGTTGACCACATGGCGTACAATGTAGATGAGAATGGCGATATCTGTATAATAATTTTACTTACATTAAGAGATAGATAGAGTATAAATGTTTAGAAGATAACAAAGCTTATTAGTTATGAATATGAAATAAACACTGTTTTGCCTTAACGTGATTCATAAATAAATAACATCCAACAGTCACATACATAATCCTGGCCCCATACTAAGATCGTCCTTTGCTCTTTAGATTCTTAATAATTTCTTTTAGACTATCATTTTGGTTTTCTTAATCTTTTGTTCTGCCTTTTTAAGTTTCGCACTAAATTAGATTTAAGTTTAAATTTTTGGTTGCGTTCTTTCAAATTAACTGTAAAAAATAACGTCTTAGGTGTGTTAAAGATTGATGAAAATTCTGATGGTATTGGTGATCCTTTATTATTTATTGGTTCAATTGCTGGTTCCTGGAAATGAATATGTTTCCAATAAATGATGACGCCACAATTACTGTTGTAGTAATTATGCCTAACGACCGGTTCCAATAAATGATCTCAATCCGAGAATCAAAGATAAAAATGAAAAATTAAAAAATGAAAAATCGCGAGAATGAACCATTAAAATTATTATTTGACAGCGGAATGTTCAACTTTGTTCATGTTGGCAATTTTTTATGATCTGCACACTTTGATTGAAAACATTTATTAGAATTAGCCGCAAATTATTAAATAGTCATTTTACATGGCAGTATGTACCTAGTATATGCTTGCTATTGATGAATTCTGTATCAAATATTTTTCAATTATTACATTTGTACTGCACCCTGCCTCATTTAAACTTGTAGTTACGACAATCTAAAATAAAGTCAATAAATGTGGCAATATTTATTTATTTATAGGTACACCAACAGCATACATATTGTTAAATTAAATAGTAAACATTAGTTAAGGACAATGTAGCTGATGACAATTTATCAACTTTATTTTTGGTACAGCATTCTTTTTAATTTTCCTAATCCATTTTTCTGTATAATATCCATCGGAATCGGCAAAATGGTCTGAACAAACCACACTTGAGTAATTGGGTTTAAAATTTTCTCTCTCCTTTCTTCGGAAATAATTTTACGCCATTTATCTCTTACTATTTCATTTCATGGAAATCTGTAATTAATAAATAAAATTAATAAAAAAAATCATAAATTTAAAATAAATATAATATATTTACAAAAAAAACGACTCCATGTATTTCATTGTTCCAAATCATGATTTCAAAAGGGACAAAATATTTTATTAACTGAATTCGTTAAATTAATTATTTATACACGTTTAATACTTAATTTAACATGATTAAGGTTTTAAGAATCAAGTAAGGGAATTATACTTACTTAAAATATGAAATCCCATGTCTTTTGCGCTTTGTAAGAGTGTTATTTTTGCACTCTTTCACAGAGCATTTAGGCATCTTCACAGACGAACGGTCGGCGCCCGACTGACAGCCAACAAGTGCTTACTTACATTTTAAGCACTCGTTGGCTGTCCCACTTTCTGAGCGTCAACTGTGCATCTAGGTGTATTATTATATCGATGCTAAGAATCATCGATATAATAATATACCTAGATGCACAGTTGACGCTCAGAAAGTGGGACAGCCAACGAGTGCTTAAAATGTAAGTAAGCACTTGTTGGCTGTCAGTCGGGCGCCGACCGTTCGTCTGTGAAGATGCCTAAATGCTCTGTGAAAGAGTGCAAAAATAACACTCTTACAAAGCGCAAAAGACATGGGATTTCATATTTTAAGTAAGTATAATTCCCTTACTTAATTCTTAAAACCTTAATCATGTTAAATTAAGTATTAAACGTGTATAAATAATTAATTTAACAAATTCAGTTAATAAAATATTTTGTCCCTTTTGAAATCATGATTTGGAACAATGAAATATATGGAGTCGTTTTTTTTTGTAAATATATTATATTTATTTTAAATTTATGATTTTTTTTATTAATTTTATTTATTAATTACAGATTTCCATGAAATGAAATAGTAAGAAATAAATGGCGTAAAATTATTTCCGAAGAAAGGAGAGAAGAAAATTTTAAACCCAATTACTCAAGTGTGGTTTGTTCAGACCATTTTGCCGATTCCGATGGATATTATACAGAAAAAGGGATTAGGAAAATTAAAAAAAATGCTGTACTAAAAATAAAGGTGATAAATTGTCATCAGCTACATTGTCCTTAACTAATGTTTACTATTTAATTTAACAATATGTATGGTGTTGGTGTACCTATAAATAAATAAATAAATAAATATTGCCACATTTATTGACTTTATTTTAGATTGTCGTAACTACAAGTTTAAATGAGGCAGGGTGCAGTACAAATGTAATAATTGAAAAATATTTGATACAGAATTCATCAATAGCAAGCATATACTAGGTACATACTGCCATGTAAAATGACTATTTAATAATTTGCGGCTAATTCTAATAAATGTTTTCAATCAAAGTGTGCAGATCATAAAAAATTGCCAACATGAACAAAGTTGAACATTCCGCTGTCAAATAATAATTTTAATGGTTCATTCTCGCGATTTTTCATTTTTTAATTTTTCATTTTTATCTTGGATTCTCGGATTGAGATCATTTATTGGAACCGGTCGTTAGGTATAATTACTACAACAGTTATTGTGGCGTCATCATTTATTGGAAACATATTCATTTCCAGGAACCAGCAATTGAACCAATAAATAATGAAGGATCACCAATACCATCAGAATATTCATCAATCTTTAACACACCTAAGACGTTATTTTTGAAAGATAATTTGAAAGAACGCAACCAAAAATTTAAACTTAAATCTAATTTAGTGCGAAACTTAAAAAGGCAGAACAAAAGATTAAGAAAACGAAATGATAGTTTAAAAGAAATTATTAAGAATCTAAAGAGCAAAGGACGATCTTAGTGTGGGGCCAGGACTATGTATGTGACTGTTGGGTGTTATTTATTTATTTATGAATCACGCTAAGGCAAAACAGTGCTTATTTCATATTCATAACTCATAAGCCTTGTTATCTTCTAAACATTTATACTCTATCTATCTCTTAATGTAAGTAAAATTATTATACAGATATCGCCATTCTCATCTACATTGTACGCCACGTGGTCAAAATTTCTCACAGATAAATACAAGAACTATTCGACTCCATTCAATCTTTGTCCAAGTGACTAGAATGTTTCTTTTAATAATGTCAAATTATTGTCAAATTCAAAAACGATTAGAAATTCAAAAATTTCGAATATAGGAACGTTTGAACATTCAATTTAAAAAGCTACTTTATGCCGCGTCTATAAGGTCATATTTGTGTTAATTTAATTAAATTTGTGATGTTTATTTGTTTTGTCTGTCGAGGACACTGTTTACAATGATATTTGTATGGAACTGTGCATCTAGGTATATTATTATATCGATGCTAAGAATAGACTGTCACTTTTTTCCTTGTGTCACATCGTTTGAAAGTAAAAGGGACAGACTATTCTTTACCATTTGCTCAGTTAAACTGTTTTTATAAGTAAGCCCCAATATTAATAGTTAACCTAAAAAAAACCAAACCATTACGGATTGAGTTTCAAAGTGTCGAGAGAAAGAGAATTGACAATCATTTTCGAAACCATTCTGCCTATCTGCGCTTAAAAAGAACTTAAGTCTTTGGCCATTGTATACAGACGTCATACAGTTTATGTTACCTACTATAACTTCTTTCATCTGCCTTTATCCTACTCCAATGTAAGGTCGGTGCAACGCATTTTCAGAAAGGATTCGACTTCGTTTTTACGCAAATCTTTGCCTGACCTGGATATAGCTCCGCCGCTACTGCCTAACACTAGACAAGACGACCGTAGAAGGGTAGGATATAGGGATTGAGGGTATAAATAATAAATAAATAAATAAATAACACCCAACAGTCACATACATAGTCCTGACCCCACACTAAGATCGAGTCTTGTGTCGTGGGTATCAGGAACTACGAGAGACTTTTGGTCTCACAACACCCAGACCCGAAACAAATATCTGTAGGCCATACAAACATTTGTCTCAGTGCGGGGATCGAACCCGCGGCCTCTCGCTTTACAGCCGGCTACTCGCCCGCTGCGACACGGAGGCTGTATGAAAAAAAAAGACGTGCAGTGTAATGATTTTGGTATATTATATATTATTTATATTTTAGATTTGGTGAGTGGTAGAGCCACGCTGTAGACAGCAATGTCTACAGCACAAATGAAACGGCTCGTCCAGTTTGATATCACTGTTTCCCAGAAAACACTTCCCATTCTCCTCTTTTTCGTTAGCAACGCACCCATAATACATTTGTGTCTTAGGTATCTATGGGCGGTGGAGATCACTTACAATCGGGTGACCCACGTTTGCCAATTACTGCCATAAAAAAATACAAGCAGACAGCGAATCATTTTACTACTCTGAATATATGATATGAAATGGTTTGCTTATTAACATTTCGTTATGTCGATAGGTGGAAGTGATCCGCGCCCGCGGTTTGCAGGCGAGACAAGGCAGTCGAACACTGCCAGCGCCCTACGTAAAAGTGTACCTCGTCAGCGGCAAGCGTTGTATAGCCAAGGCGAAGACGAGCACTGCACGCCGCACCCTCGACCCCTTGTACCAACAGACTCTTACTTTTAGAGAAAACTTTAAAGGATGTGTGTTACAAGTGAGTAAATAATAAACATAAAATAGTGCTTTTTGTTTTGATGGTGCCCAGTGCGTAGTTTCCTAAACATAAAAATGATTTTCTTCTGGATGTATGAAGCTCTTTGTATTATTGAATAAATATTTAAAATATCGTTTTTGCATAGGTAACGGTGTGGGGCGACTACGGCCGCATAGAAGGAAAGAAAGTGTTCATGGGCGTGGCTCAAATCATGCTCGATGATCTCAACCTTTCCAACATTGTTATTGGATGGTACAAACTCTTCGGGACAACATCCTTGGTACGTGAATTCTAGTTAAACGGCACTGCGGCAAATTTTATAAACCAGCTGCGATAGGTACATCAGATCTTATGAGAGGATTTTACTTCGGGTGAAATCATAATTTTCCCCATGTCTTTGCCAGGTAAAGAAAAAACGCGTTCCATGTAGGGCACTCGACCAATCGGGTCGAGTGCAACGGAACCAAAGAAGTCGAGGGATCGATATAATAAAGAAATATCGATAAAAATATCGAATGAATCGAAAAAAAATATTAATACATTGGTTTCTCTACTGGGCTAAATTTAAACTCCCCCAGAGGGGTTGGACGTCAGGCAGGTAGCCGGTTGTAAAAACTAAAGCCGAATCGTTTCTGCAACATGCTTAAAAGGGCATGTTGGCGGACCCTGACCTTAACTCGAGATAACACCAGGTAGAAAGAAAGGTTGCTGATATTGTTACATTACATGATGATTTCTTATCATATTTGTGTTATGAAAGACCTATTTATTGTATTTATTTTTTGTTTTCAGTAACTATTACTGCGGCAGTGTCGGCGCTATTTGAAGAAAAAAGTATCACCTTAAAAAACTTGTCCAAAAAACATTTATTGATGCTGCTTTAATATCATGATAAAACGCGAAATATCTAAAATATAGTAAATTTTCTATAAAATGATAAGAATAATGATCTGTATTTTTTTTTAAATGCCTGCCGGAGTTTTGATTAGATAGCATTTTATAGCAATGAAACAAATGAATAGTGTACTCAATAAAATATAATTAAGGATTAAAACCAAATGGAAATCCTCTATGCTTTCTTCTTGATCACCTACGGATGACCCTGACAATATTTTGGTTCTTACAACTTTATTTCTTAATAATATTTCAATAACAAATATCGAACTGTAACATGTCTTTAATGATTATAGGATCACAAGAAATTAAGCTGTAATTTATATTTTATTTTATGGATCTAGATATGTTTAACATTATCATTATTCATTCCACCTACATCATTTCATAGAATCAGTCATTGTCACCGTCAAATATATTTGTGACGGAGTTAGGCACATACATATATTTTCAACCGCTCGGGTACAACATTTACCATTACAGAAACAACATAATAATATACGGAAAATAATCATTCACGATTCAATAAAAAAGTGTTATCTATAGAAGTCTGATGTGTACTTAAATTTAAACACGAACATTATGCACATAGTCACTTATAGATCTGCTCTTAATTACTGAATACTAGGCATCCGAAATATGTATCAACATTTAGTGAAGTATTTGTTTGGGTTGTTTGGAGGGCGAGGCGCCGGGTAACCTCCCCTCTCCCGCTCGCTTCACGCCGGTTGATTTGATATCTGGAAAGAGTGAAACTCACTTAAAAATAAAAAAATAACAATTTATTTTTATTCATTCATTTATTACTATAATATTAGTAATGGAATACGACACGTGATGTTTAAATTAAAATAATCAAATATTTATTCAGTAAATAGGCCAGTAGGAGCATTTAGACTCTTCATTTACACTACCAGTACTTTGGATAAGCCCAATGGTCTAAAAAGAAGCACAAAAAAACTCAGTCTTACGTCTGTAGGTCTGCCCGAGCGGGCCAAATGACAATATTATGACTAGACAACAAGTATAGTTAATAGTTTAAGAATTATCATACTTGTTATATTGTTCGATTAGTATTTAAATTAAAATTTTTGGAATACAAAATAATTAAAATATATATCTATATAGTTATGAGCGTATGGATAATCTAAAGCCATATATGCAATAAAAAATATGACATTTTGACATGTCGCTTTGTACGTAGGGACCGTCGATATATATTTGGTCACTATTGGATTTTATCGGATAGTGTGTGTGTGTGTGTGTGTGCGCGCGTTCGTCACAGTGTATCGTTGTAGTGTAGAGCGAGCAGGTCGCACGTACCTTGCAGCCACCTGACCTGCGTGGCGGGTCCGTATCCCTTGTCGTTGCGCGCGGCGATGCGGAAGATGATGGCGGGCTTGGTGGAGGAGTCCACGTGCGCCGCGCCCAGCGACGCCTGCGGCACCACGCACGTGTTCGCCTTGCCGCAGTACACGCGCACGAACGCCAGCTGGGACTTCACCGCCTCCTGCACACCACCACACACGTCACCACACACGTCACCACACACGTCACTCGACACACGAGTGACACGCCCATCGACATTGCGACAGTTTCACCCGGTATCTGACGTCTTAATGACGTCTCAATATTTAAAACCGTCAATAAATCGTTGTATATGTATGTGAAAGCAGCGATAGCCAGATGGGAGTGGTACAGACTGCCGAGACGAGTTTCGGAGGTTCGAGACCAACTTCAAAAAAAATAGCATACACCTCTGACTTTTCTCTGTTAAGTGTATTTTCATTGTGAATTATCGCTTGCTGTAACAGTGAAGGAAAACATCGTGAGGAAACCCTGCATACCAGAGAATTTCTTCACAAAAATTTGAAAAGTATGTGAAGTCTACCCAACCCACATTAGGCCAACGTGATAAACTAAGGCCTAACACTTCTCATTAGTAGAGGCTGCCCAGCAGTGGGACAATAATATTACAGGGCTAATATTATTATAACTATTATTATATGTATGTCACAAGAAGAGTTTCGAGCTCATGTTTTCTCGAAACACTACACAAAAACATCTAAACATGGTTTCGCTACACATTTTTGGTCTATGGTCTATTCTTTCATGAGCAGGAGACAATCTGTGTCGAAACAAAACATTATAATGCAGTGTACACACCAACCGAACGAACGATCGCGAATCTATGCCTGTTGCATTCACACAACAGCAAAAGTTTGTTTGTATGAACGCAACAGGCGTAGATTCGCGATCGTTCGTTCTTTGGTGGTGTGTACAAGCCATCAGATTTTTATGCCGTAGTTCGAGAAAAACATGAGTAGGCGGCGCACTTTTAGTCGCACAATGTTTTGTTTCGCACTGTTGAGTTCCATTTTACGTCAGAAGGAAATTAGGATATTGTATAACTATGACAGATATATTGTGCTGATATATACTGCGATAAAATCTACCATTCTGTAGTTATTGAATTCGTAAATCGCTATTAGGGACTGAACATTAATATATAAAGTTATACACAATATCATACATTTTACTACCTCTATAAACCAATGGAATAAAATTCGATTATAATCGATTTCAATGTTATAATAACTTAAACAAGGTTATACCTTTGGTTGTGTGTTAGAGCGCACTGCAAGATAGACTGAATACTCGAATATGCCTTCTGCGGCCACTTGCGGTGGTTCCCATGATAAATGGGCGCCTTCCACTGATTTAGATATTTTAATAGCCGACGGTGCACCTGGAAATCCTGGCAGACATGTTTTAAATGCTGACTCCTGGAAATAAAGTATAATTTTATAGTGTAATGTGCAATAAGTGCAATAGTATCCACATACTGTTGGAAGGGGTTGACGTCAGGCAGCCGGTGATAAAAACTTAGCCAAACCCTTTCTGCAACATACTTGAGAGTATGTTGCGCCGACCCCACATTATTAAGGTGGGATAAGGACAGGTAGAAAGAAAGTGCAATAATAAGTACCTTCAATATAACAATACACAATCTTTTTTATCAACAATCTTATTTTTTTTTATCTGGGCACGGTAAAGTGGCTACACTTCGCCTGAAGATAAGCGTAGTGCAGTCCAAAAAAACTAGCGACCACTGACAAAAAATGGGTTTTTCAATGGTCCCCAGAATCATGCCGGCTATTTATGCTTCTTCACACTCCGAATTTCAAGATAAAAAGAAGCAAATCGAGGAGCTTGCGACAAGACAGGCGGATGACCGATGCAGATACAGTAATACCCATACCCGTCTCAACCAACTATCAAGTCGTGCCACAAGCCCCTCGAGAGAACCGGAAGTACACTGGCTGATCCTGGAACGCGAACCACACATAGCGTGCGAGTCACGTCCGTCAGTACGGTGGTCGCCATCTGGTCGGATACGAATATCCTACCACTAGCAATCTAGTTACATAATATGTAACGATTTATTAGTAAAGTAGTAAAGATTTATGTAATTTTTCATAATATTATTATGAAAAATTACATAAATCTTCAAAACTGATTTTTATATGATTAGCGACCAAAACAACAAAATTAAATTGTAAACTTCCATAAACCCATGTTAATTCAAAGGTATGAAAAATTTGGTATTGGGTACTAGACTATATTTTAAAAGTATACAGGGCTATTTATTAGTTTATCCTAAACATGTAAAAAAATAGTTCTTAATTTATTTTCATGTTTAGTTAAAAAAAAAGCAAAAATTATTATGTATAATTTAGTTTGCCGCCAAAACGCTATCTGTTAACTGTAGATACGTGTGACGTCATTGTTCCTTACCATAGATACAAAATTGCTCATAAAAAAATATTGAGGAAATAACAATTATGATTTCAACCTAAAAAAAACTGGTCAGATATTTCTTAGATCAGATATCGATAGTCTATCACATCCGCGTTGAAATTAGGTTGACCTTTAAACAAAAATACGAAAAAAATATACCGAATAACCTGGCAGTATGAATTTGGATCTTAGGTCCTTGTGGAACAAATTTAAAAGAAAAATAAGTAATGTGACATCATTGATGTTTACAGTCACGTGACGCACAGATAAAAAATTAAGTTTTTAAATTACCAAAATAAAATTATCCTAGGAGCATAAAAAAAATCCTATTGCACTCGTTATTTCGATGATAAATCTATGTTCCTACAGAAATTCACTGATATTGGTTACTATAGTCAAGTACACAATTGGGGTCTTTGTTCCATATACTTACTTCACTAAATTCTCCCTTGCCGCAAGAATTGATCGCAGCTATTCTAAATTTGTACGCAGTTCCATGTTCCAATGGAGATGTGGGTAGTCCGGAGAGATCAGGCAGATTGTCCAATGATAAATTAGACAAGTCCACGTTGGGATCCGAGATGTAATTTTGAACCTACAATAAATAAAATATTTAAATGTTATTTATATAAACTTTCCTTTATATAATTAACGCGACATCTAAACTAAATATAGTAAGAGTAACCACCAGTTTCTGTAACAGATGGTCCTCAGATTACTGATACGCATTTGTGTCGTTCGAACTTACAAAAGTATAATATACGATACTGGGTACTTATGAATAATAGTTTGGATTGACGTCAGGGAAGCAGACGGTTGTAAAAACTAAGAATCCTTTCTGATGTAATAACAAGATGCGCAATGAATGAAGTAACAAGAAATAAGTATCAACTCCTCAACAAGGCAAATTTTGTCAGGTTAGAATAGAAAAAATATTGTACATACCGTAAACGTAGTGCCCTTTACGATGCCGACCGTGTACCAAGCATCCTCGTCGTGTTGTTTGGGCTCTTCTGGTTCAGCCTAGGAAATGTTTTGTCATTATTACTGTAATAAGTAGGCATAAAATATATCTCGCTCTTCACTGCTATGAGGTTGTGTACTCTTACATGTAGTTACTTTTTATATATCTAGTATCAGTTATTGGGTCCCACGTTGGAGTGGGATCAGTGCAGTTGGAAAGATAGAAAACAGTGGTAAACACAAACAGTTAATTCATCGTATACATACGCAGTCAGATGTGCAAGATCGAATTGAATTAATAATATGTCTTGGCGTCCAGTATTCAGATGAATGCATGCAAGTGATGTGGAAAGGAGACCTGTTCGTGGTGGTGTAGCGCGGCGCTGGCGAGCGTGGCCAGCGCATGCGCCGCGTCCGCGGGCGGCAGTGGCGGCGCGCCGTTGGAGCCGCCCCCGCCCCCGCCCCCGCTCCCTCCGCCGCCTCCCGCCACCGAGCTGCTGACGGCGCCTTCGCCCTCCGAGCCGCCGGCCCCGCCCCCTCCCGCCGCACCGCCTGCGCCGGTGCCCGTCCCCGCCCCCGCTCCCGCCGCCACGGATGACGACACGCCGCTCGCTCCCCCTTCCTCCCCAGCCCAAGGGCCAGCTGTGCTGTCTAAATATACTGGATATTATAGTACAATATGGAAGAGTTCGTGGTGTGCCTATACCGACTACTACAAACATAGTTTAGTACATCCATAAATACCTACCAGGGGTAACAGGAAAATAATAACATTTATTATGACAAAGGAAAGCATTCGTCCTATAACTGTACATCATATACAAAATTTATAGTACATGGAAACAGTCTATGTGAAATATTATACCTTGTAACAAAGTGGGTGAAAGCAATGCAGAGCCATTGGCCCGATCTGAGCTTATAGCAAGCAATGGCATAGACTCGCTGACTGTCGGCATCGTGTCTGCACCGCCCTCTATCTCGGAGGTGTCGGCGTCGCTGAACCTGGTCGAGAGAAATTTCAAATATCTGTTGAAATTTAATATAATGTTCATGTGACGTTAATAATCAAATGATACTCACTCGTTGGCCGTCTGCTGCTGTGGCGTGAGGGAGAACGAGTGCAGCACCGCGGGCCCGTTAGCGGTGGACGATATAAGAGGAGTCTCTGACTGGCCGCTGCTTGAAATGTCCGCTCCGCCTTCTGCTGTACTAGAACTACAATAACAAAATGGGTTTTTAGCATTTTCAAATATTTTATTTTCACTTAATGGATCACACCAGTCTGAAAAAAATCCAGTTTAAGTTAAATTTTGGTTAATAAATTAAAATTACAAATTCCATAATTCTTAATGATACCTGATACCAGTGCTGAGCGCCTCTTGCGCGGCGCTACTGATGTCATTGACGTCATCGCTGCTGGCGACGCCCTCGCCGCCGCCCATGTCCTCATCCATCGTACTTGACTCATCTACAGACAAATCTTTTTTACACTGTCATTGCCACTTTTAAATATGTTTCTTTTATTTCAAAACTAATTATGAATGGGGGGTTTGCGACAGAATAGTATGGTTTTATAATTATGACAGGCTACAATAAGATTGTCCTTATGTGTCCTTGTGCCTTAAGCATGCAAAAATCAAAAGGTCTCACATCAAAAACAAATCTATGGCAGCCGTGAATAAATTAATAAGCCAACTACTTTAAGAAAGTAGAATAGGCTACATTACCTAATTTATATTGTGGTGAATAAAAACTTATAATGTATAGTAGTTTCGACTAAGTATTGTGTAGACATTTATTCACCACAGTATAAAATAGCCAGTCTAGCTAGACGCCAGTTTTCGTACATTCTCGTAAGTCGACTAGTCAACTTCTTCACGTTTAAAACTCACGCACTCGCGCCGAAATGTTTCACAGCTGACTACTGCATGTTTCGAAACTTGTATAATTTACCATCTTGCACCATTGGTGCATCACCTCCTTCGCCTACACCACTGTCAGTGGGCATGGCTGAACTTATTGACTGGTCAGGAGATTCCTCTGCGGCGGCACCCATGCCTTCTGCTTCATCCAGAGCTGGATCTTTCATCATTGGATCTAGCTGGCTCTCTGTGTCCTAACAAAAAATAGGATTCACTGTATGTATTGTTTCCAGACAAAATGTATTTGTATTTTATTATATACTGCCTCGGTGGCGTAATGGTATTGCGTGCGCGGTACGGCTATCGTCCTGAGGTTTCGGGTTCAATCCCTGGGTCGGGCAGTGATATTGGGTTTTTCAGTATCAGCCCGTAGTTCGGAATTTGTGGCCGATATGGCGATAGATTCACCCACTGTCACATCTGCTACGGAACTTAGCTTGGCGAAATGTGGGTGTTCTAGTTCGCGGGTGTTCTAGTTCGATAGTGCGCCTCTACCTTTTCGGAGATACAGGTGTGAGCTTATGTTATTATATTTGATGTTCTAAACAAATCTGTTTTGGTAGAGTTGTTGTACAACAGTACAGTGATTGTGTTACAAGTACAGTCTTGAAGTCTTATGGGTTAATCGCCAAAATGGAAGTAATATTGGGTTATTTGCATAGCGTTTGTCTAGCGTACCCAATATGGAGACTGGCTAGTACACTCACATCATAAGTCTGTCTTAGGCTTGGTGAAAGTGGGTGCACTAGTTCGCCCTATCAATACCCCTACCAAAAGAGCAGGTGAGTATGTATGTATCTTTATATGTCTAACAACATATGTAAAAGCCAGGCCAGTTGACAGGAGTTCCACATTAAATTGTATATGGTAATGACGATTTGGTATCTTTTTGATAACAGTAATAAATATTAATTAAGAGCCATTTCACATTTTATGCGAATTTTCCAAGATTTTGAGCGCCTAATTTACCATGATAAGAACGGGTTGAATGCCATTAAATACATTCAAAATATAGATCGATTCTCTTTGTTGACGTATTGTTTAAAACATTTACTAATACTACTTTGATTTTTTAGTAGCGATTAATCTCCCGTACCTTGTTTCTTGAAAATAACGAAACAGGTAATCTTCAGGCTCCTAATTCTCTTAATAAAAGTCATTAAATGGACTTGAGAAAAATCCTAGATATCAGGCATATAAAACTGTTGACGTTTGGTAATCAGAATATCGATAATTAATCACACTAATTGTAAAAAAAAATAAAGACTGTGATGATTTTTACGATTTATATTCGAAGTTTATCGCGAGTTTTGCAAGGAAGAAAAGCAAATTACAAGAAACGATTTGTACCAAAATAAACTTTGTTTCATAAACAACCTAATTTTGTAGGTCAAATGGAAATATTTTTATTAATAACTTTTTTATTACAAAAAATACATCGCACAAAATTGCAATGAATTTGCGTTCGGAAATCAGTCGCGCGCCAGCGCTCGTCGAAGCAGGATCTGTGTCGATTATTTTACCGTGCTGCTCCCGAACACTATAGAATTCGTAATTACAAAATATACCACAACTGACAAGTTTTGATCCATGAGAGTTTATTTTTTTTTATTTCGTTATATAATTTTAATTATTGTACCTTATTGTACTGTAATTGTATTTTATTAACCGACTTCAAAAAAAGGAGGAGGTTAACAATTCGTCGGAGTCTTTTTTATGTATGTTCCCCGATTATTCGAAGAAGCCTAGGCCAACTTGTGAAATTAGTTTTTTGTTGAAAAGGGTATACTTCCCAGGTGGTCCCATTGGCACCAAATCAGGATCTGATGATGGGATCCTAGAAAAATCGAGGGTAACCATCAAATTTTATAGGGACCCATAGTGTGTTTTATATATTTTCTAAAACTATATTGGTATTTAATGGTTGCCTGGAAGAGATTGCTTTTAGCAATAAGGCCGCCACTTGTGACACATTTTTTTTTGTGTTGTTTACTGTTACCTGTTTTCTGTGTGTGTCGACAATAAAGAGTTACTATCTATCTATCTAACTATCTATTTGCGTCTGGTACTCATCATCTCATGTTGCTGAGCTGATGATGTAAAATATAACTCCTTAACTATCAAGAGTTGTTGGATAATTCTTTCAATATTACACTAAAAATAGATAAATAATAATTAAAGTTTAACAAAAACTGAAACGCGATTTAAGAATTGAAGACATTTTAAGTGTTCGTTTTTGAAGTCGGTTTTCAGTTTTTGTTATAATCATCATCGAAGTAATATAAATGCGAAACTTAGTGTAAGTGTATGTGTGTGTGTATGTTTGGTACTCTTTCACGCAAAAACGACCAAATAGATTTTGATGATATTTAGTATGGGGGTTGCTGACATCCTGGATTAACACAAAGTCTCCTTATTTTTTAAATCAACCCCTAATGGGATAAAGCCCCGCGTAATAGATTTTGGTAAAATAAGGATACCTTCGACCCTAGGGACTCAATAGAGTTTATTTCAACCCCTAAAGGCATTAAATATGGGATGAAAGGATGTATAGGAATTCAGATACCGCTGATCAAACTGTTTTTGATGCAAGTTGGTATGAGGATACCTTTAGCCCTAAGATCAGACAGAGGTTGTGAAATTTTTTACCCCGAAAAGGGATAAAATAAGGTTTGAAATTTTGATTTTTTTGTCTTTGATCCTTAGTGCGACATATTCTGTTATATTTTTTGTTGTTGTCTCCCACACACAACGATGGATCTGGTGTCATAACTAAAAAGGTGGTCGCCATTTTGTTTTTTTTGTTTTTGACCCGATTTACTTCAAAATCGTTATTAGGGCCACCGAGCAAGTCCGAAGGGCGGATACGGGGTCAAAACTAAAAAAGTGGTCGTATTATTGCGTTGTATTATTTGGCAGCTAGTAATCTATATAAATAAAATATATAATACTAGCTTTTACCCGCGGCTCCACACGCGTATTTTTTAGGACTAAAGGGATTCTCTCTCAATAAATAAATAAATAAATACACCCAACAGTCATACACATAGTCCTTACCCCACACTAAGATCGAGTCTTGTGTCGTGAGTATTAGAAACTACGAGAGACTTTTGGTCTCACAACACCCAGACCCGAAATATATATCTGTGGGCCACACAGAGATTTGTCTCGGTGGGGGAATCGAACCCGAGACCTCACGTTTCACAGCCGGCTACTCGCCCGCTGTGCCACATGCGCATGTAGAATATTCAAATTAAAATGATAGATCAGAGCGACAAATAATAAACTTTTCCCTTCAATCTTACAATTTTAAGCATGTGGAGCTGCAAGTAAGAACTAATTGACTTATATTAACTATTTTTAGCGCCCTCATGATGAAGTATTATTAGAATAGTTAGTTTTGTTGTTTCACAAATAGTATTATTTTTAGTTCAAGCAATGGGACGCCTGCAAATAGCTTCATCTATTTCGAAAACACGAAGATGTAATAATAATAATGGTGATAAAATGCGGTATATAGTTTAAGAAAGTTGGTATCAAGAACAATTAAAAGCGTAATAGTAAAGTTAAAACATAAAAAATGAACCTAATTTTGTCAATGCCTTTACGCATCAATATAATATACCATAGATGCACAGTTCTTTGCAAATATCCTCCTAAAAAGTGGTCTCAGGAACAAAAGAAAGAAAAAGATCACAAGTTCAAACTCAATCAACACAAATATAACTATGCGTGTGTTAAAAAGTAGCTTTTTAATTGACATGAGCAAACGTTCTTAAATTTGAAATTTAGAATTCTATCGGCGTCCGACTGTAGGCAAAAGAAGTGCTTAAGCACTCCTTTGCTGTTCCATTTTCCGAGCGTCAACTGTGCATCTAGGTAAATAATATATCGATGCCTTTACGGGATAATTTATATAAATTTAATTTGATTTTTTTTTTATTTGATATTACACTATGTTGTAATAAGACTGGCTTGTTTTAGTATACATCTACATATTATATATAATAGTTTACAATACATATATTATTATGATAAATAATAAAATTAAAATTCGGATGACTCGAGTTTAGTGAGATGCAAAAGTATCAAAATGTTTTAGTCGCGCCATGATCTCTTATCTTCATTTTTTTCTATTCGTACGCAGCTCGGGTGTTTTTTTACCTATTCTGGAGCAGTCGAATTTTGTGAAATGGCTCTTAACACCCAACAGTGACACACATAGTCCTGACCACACATAAGTCTTGTATGAGTATCAAGAACTATGAGAGATTTTAATCTCACAACACCCAGCCCTGAAACAAATATTTGTAGACCACACATATGTGTTAGTGTGGGGATCGAACCCACTGCATCACGCGGACTGTCTTATTAATGCTTAAGTAAAATATGGCCTACCGGAGTAGACAAGCAGTTGTCTCCAATGTATGCTGATTCGTCAGCTGCAGTCCCTGCAGTAGTATCGTCTATGTCCATTTCTTCCTCAGCATCCTCATTGGCTGAACAAAACACAGCATGAGGAAATGAATTATCTGATGGTTAAACATGTGAAATCTGTGGTAGGGATTAATTTATTGATAAGTCAACTTACATTAATTTGCCCGGGACTTGATCCCTCATAGGGGGTTACCGTCAGCCTGGCGGCCGGTCGTAAAAACAAAGCCAAATCCTCTCTGCAACATGCTTGAAAAAGTGAGTTGCGCCAACCCCACATTAAGGTGGGATAAGGTCAAGTAGAAAGAAAAGATTGTAAGTAGACTTATCAACATATTCATGTCTGCCACAGCAATTGAGTACTTGACCGTTTGATTTTACACACATTTATATGTAATAGCAAATAAAACAAAAAAGAAACCATTCTGTAAAAACTTCATCCAAGTTGGTTGATAAATGAGTTACGTTCCTGATGTGTGGCCCATGTACCTAGAGGTGTTGGGTTAGAATCTCAGGTCAGGCAAAGTGCTATTTCTAACACAATTCTCCTGAGACATCAAGGTTTGTTTATGTAATTAATTTGTTTATAAATGTTGATTATAACCCAAAATGTTCTAGATAACTGTGCTCCTAGTACTTTTGAGTTTTGAAAACAACAATAGTAATCACATTCTTCATCATCATCATCATCATCATCATCATCATCATCAGCCATAGGATAATAATTATTATTATTATAGATATTCATCATATATTAATTTTGGGTCATTGGAGTTGTTGCAAAAGGCACTCTTTGACAAAAAACCCGTACTAGCCTCTCGGATGTAATAAATTAATGGTAAATTAAATCCATTAACAATAAAGTACCTTGGTCAGCAGCTGGCTGATCGTCGTCGGCAAGCTGTGCAGACGGTTCTACATCCAAAGCATCACTGCTGCTGGTTGGACCTCCATTAGCAGCTAAAGAATACCAATCAAGTCACAACTATAATTTAATCTTACTACAATGTAATGCACTTATTTAGCCAAGAGATCATATAGAGATAGTCGAATAACCGATTGCGACAGCAAAATAAAATAACGGTAAAGTCGGTTCACGGTTGGGAGGCAGTACACTTCGTATTGCGATAGAGATTATTATATAATTAAATGTAGCTATTAAATACCCGAACCCGATTCATCCACAGCAGCGGCTTCGTCCTGGCTTGTCACATTATTTTCAGATATTTCTCCCACTGTATCCGCGGGCTGATTTTCGGCTACAGGCGACACTTCCGCGCCATCGTGTTCATTACTGTGAGGAGGGGAATTTGATTCCATGGTACAATAGTACTTATTATCCCTTTATTAAAAATGAACAAATATTGAATTCCAACAAGAAATTAAGTGACAACAAAAACCATTTTCAACAATAATCGAAAATAATTAATATTTTTGACACATTGCGAAACCCATAAATGTCACATTGGCGTCTCATTGAGTTTTTTTTTTTCCCTTTCGGGAAGGCAAAGGGATCTAGCCCATACAGCCTCGTCTTAAGTGCTTTTTATTTCTTTATTTTCTTATATCTCATTTTTCACAAGTGCAATGAAATCGGATGTGTTCGATTTCAAGGCCCTGCTGGAGTTTGGGCGTTAATTCCATCCAGTTTGATGCTTTTCAGACGATTTTCTCGCAGTAGAGGAGTCGAACATGGTCGACCCATCCACCCGATAAAAAGCGTCCAAAATCACTCATTTCCAAGTTTCCACATACTGTCCATCTTCGTTGATGTTTATTGCTTAGATTCACATCACATTTAAACCACAAGCACAACTTTAGACTAGAATATAAAATCATTAAAACAAGCGACCACCCGCACCGTCAGAATTCCCGCCAAAACTCGGCGTCTCATTGATCATTCTCATTGTATATTTTTTTATCCACAGGAAACCGGCTTAGATCTGAGACCATTCTGCCAAGGCATTATTTTCATAGTATGGTAAACAAGGACGTTATATAAGTAAGGACTCGCCACGCGACTATTACTCTGAGAAAAAAGTCAGTTTTTGGAAGAGAAGAGGGAACGAACGAATACATTGAAAGTGCATCCCATTGACTCAAATCCTTATGTGTAATTACGAACGCATATATAAATAAACGCATGTAAGTTTTACGCACACTAATACACATCAACATGCAATTACAGTGAATAGCGTCATACGCAATGATAGGAACAGACTACAGTCGATAGTTGTATCGATAGTCTGAATAAACTTAACTAAGTAAAACTTTCATAAAAATAAATATTGTTTTTGTTAGTAATTTAATCTAAAAACTTACAGTATTTATGACTGAAGAAGTCACTCATACATAGCATTTCCCTTCTGCCGAGGTACAAGATTAAAATTCTACCATGTTTATAAAACTGTTTGTGGAATCGTTTCAGTCAGTCTCACAATAGTTTTCGCAGCGTGTAGTCTTCCGTTAACTATTTTAGGAGTAAATCATTTCCATTTCTCATTTCCACTTTTGTATAAATATTTACGTAAAATTGAAACCAAATAATCGATACATCGACGCAGGCCGCTTCCAACAGGTCGATCTGGAAATCTTTGGGGGAGGCCTATGTTCAGCAGTGGACGTCCGATGGCTGATGATGATGATGATGATGATGAATCGATACTCAATTATATACGAACCGGTTGACGGTCTCGGTGACATGTCTGTACATCGGTATGACTACCGTCCTAAGGTCTCAGGTTCGATTCCCGGGTCGGGCAAAGTGATATTGGATTTTTCCGTATCAGACCGGAGTCTGGAATTTATGCCTGATATGGCGATAGGCTCGACCCAATATAGGAATGACCACATCTCCCCACAATTTTATAATGATGTAGTATGGTGCGTAAAAATCGATATCGATAAATATGTTATTTTAATATTTACGTAGGGAACACCATGTTCAGCTAAGATATTAAGTATTGTATGCGAGGATATAATACAAGTGTTCATTCAGAACAGAAAATACTAAAAATAAATAAATAGTAACTAAATAAATAACACCCAACAGTTACATATATAGTTCTGACCCCACACTATGATACGAGTCTTGTGTTATGAGTATCAGGACTTACGAGAAACTTTCGGTCTCACAACAACCAGACACGAAACAAATATCTGTAGGCCATTATATTATATTACATATATCTTAAATAAATCAAATAAAAGCAAGTAATAAATAATAAAAGTACGAAAATATTCACTTTTGAACATTTATGTACTGCTTTGTAAAAACAATAAAAAAATATTTATCGACTAAATCACCGACTCAATTATTTAGACTCACTAAACTTTCCGCCATCTTTAGCTGTCAGACCGCTGCCTAGGTCACAGAGATGTAGGGATGATCGATATTAGAAAAACATATATATCATACATATATATGATATAGATATCAATGTCGATGTTTTTCTAATATCGATCTTTAACATAGATGTTAACATCGATTTAAAAGTATAAAAAAAACTATATTTCTGCCTTTCCGGCATTATAATGGCTTAATTCCAGGGTTGATTTTTATTATAAATACTACCTCTATTAAAGACCTCAATATTATAACATGAAATATGTCACCGTATTGACACAAATCACAACATAGGTTAACCTTGAAAAAAAAAACAACATGCGAATATATTTTCAGCACTGTTTTAATACTCATAATATTATTGGTTATTGCACTTACATATTTCACCGATTATTTGGTGTTTTCAATCCATTATTCATAAATGCATGTAGTTTAACTATCAGAGCATTGCGGTGACTTACCATACAACATACCTTGATAAACTGTAACTATGATAACGCTATTCGACAACAGAGAGTGCTTATTACAAAAAAAGCAAAGTTCTAGAAACATCATAGAATAATATATAATTTATTCTTATTTAATAGTAAATATACTATAAATTGCGGAGATAAAACTACAGTTTGGTCCATCCTTTTCTCCTAACACGACTTGCAAGATCTTATTACTCAATTCAGCGTAAGTTCTTCGAAAATAATTTATTTCCTGCACGTCCTGTCACATGGATGTATCAAACTGTACTGGTCCATCCTTTTCTCCTAACACGACTTGCAAGATCTTATTACTTAATTCAGCGTAAGTTCTTTGAAAATAATTTATTTCCTGCACGTCCTGTCACATGGATGTATCAAACTGTACTAAGTTGTTATGACCAATTGGTCAAAACTATTAGCTCAGGAGTTTTGTGTTGATGTCCCGTCTAGTACTCTACTATACTGTTTAATGTATTTGGTTAAGTCAGAAAGAAAAATATATAACTAATGGCTTGGCAGCATGGTCTCCGACCTTAGCCGGTTTCCTGTAGAATAAATGTAAAAAAAGAAAACACTAGAAAAATATGACTTGGCAGCATGGTCTCAGAACTTAGCCGGTTCCGTAAAGAAACGAAAAAATAAAAAAGTCGGAGTTTTGGCGGGAATTCTGACGGTGCGGGTGGTCGCTTGTTCAATGATTTCATATTCTAGTCTAAAGTTGTGCTTGTTGTTTAAATGTGATGTGAATGTATGGGATAAACATCAACGAAGATGGACAGTATGTGGAAGCTTTGAAATAAGTGATTTTAGATGTTTTTTGTCGGGTGGATGTGCCGACCATGTTCGATTCCTCCGCCATGAGAAAATCGTCTAAAAAGCATCAAACTGGAAGGAATTGACGCCAAAACTCTAGCAGGACCTTGAAATCGAACACATCCGATTTCATTGCACTTGTGAAAAATTAGATATAAGCAAATGAAGACATCAAAAACACATAAGGCGAGGCTGTATGGGCTAGATTCCTTTGGCTTCCCGAAAGGGAAAATTTAAAAAAAAAGGTTAAGAGAATGCTGAGATGCTGAGAAATATTTTTTGAGAAAAATATTTTCATGATCATTATTTAAATCGATAAGAAACAAGTAGGAAATTTGCCAGTGATCGGTCAAGTACAATAAGCACCAATGTCTAGCAATGAGAAACCAGGAGACGGATTGAGATCAGTGCGTTCAACAACAGCATTCAGATTAATTAATTTTGAATTATATGCAAAACCTGTAAGTATAATATGAAAATAAAACATTATACACGTAATTTACTTGATTTACCTTTTCATAATTATTTATGCAGTAGTGCATTGCACATGTTATACGAAAATGTAACATTTATCTTTAAAACTAGTAAAAGTATGCATGGTCGACAGAACCCTGTTACGAATTGATACGAAGCTAGCAAATAACGCAATTACCATTATAAATACTCTTAGTAAAGAACTTACGTCTTGTGTGTAAATCCCTGTGGGAGATCGCATTATATTTTGTACCATCTTTAATGGCCAATTAAGTCAATAATTTTATAGTATTACATAATACAGATAGGGCATTGTTATTACTGAAAATAAATACTGTGACTATCTCATTTTTACTTACAATAACAAAAATATTGAAATTATGCCTTTTAATAATTAAGTGTATATAAAATACATAATGCATCACTGATTATAAAGTTTAGTCATGACAATTGTCTCTTCTGTGGATGTGAATTGTGGTTTACACACTGTCTTTGTAAAGCAAAAAATTAACTTATCTGCTTATGTAAATATGACCCCACAGTATGAGTCTTATGTTGTGAGATGTGATTCATCAGTATCAGAAAACTATTATCAGCTTGTGGCTCATCAGTATCAGGTATTGATACATAAGATCTCGGCCACCGGTGGCCGAGCCATCCGAGTCACTCTTCTCTTTTTGTCCTTATAACCATCCCAATAAAATTTGTATTTTTTCAGAATATAGTAATTATGAGTATAGGCCTTACATGCTTTGGTCTAACTCTTGGATACATAGCATACATGAGGAAAAAGTATGAAGGAATGGGATATTATGCAGCTGTAGATGAAAATGGAAAAGAGATATTTGAAAAGAAGAAGTCTAAATGGGACTGATACAAATAAGTCAATAAATTCTTAAAACATTTATTTATGTGTAAATAAAGAGTACATTTTACCATGGTAAAAGGGTTTTCTGTTATGAAAGTGCTAGTTTTGTAACTATAACTAAAAGTAAAGAGCACATATTAGACCGCTTCAGTACCGGCTTGAGGTTACCGGCGAGGACGTTATAAGTAGGGTTTCATCCCTGGTCGGGCAGTAATATTTTTCTTTAAATTAATTATCCGCCCGAAGTCTGCAATTTGTGTCCGATATGGCTATGGGTTAGCCCCCCTTTCACATCTGGGAAGGAACTAAGTTCGCCGAAATGTGGATGTTCGATAGTGCGCAAAGCTAGTGCTTGCTTTCGCCTTTCAGTATAAAAAGTACTTTGTCCAAGAAGAGAACAGGCATGTCGAAAAATATCTGTATCGATATTGTTTATCGCTATGTTTCCAAGGACATTATAAAAATGGACTCCTCATGTCCATTACTCTCAAGGACGTTATAAATAGACCTTAGCACCTAATATATAAATCCTAAAAAATAGGTACCCAATAGAAGAATAGAATAGGGAATAACGGGCTAGGTGCTTGGCCATATTTACTGATTGAGTTAATATTGTAGATAATAAACATATTTGATCAATCCAATCCATAGTCATCGATATTTTGCAAGTTTAACCCTTAGATTAAAGAGAGATAGAGGAGAACGGTTTCATCTCCATGACCTTGGCACCAGACTGGCAGCAAAAGATGACTGAAGTTCAGTGCGCTAAAGTATATAGTCGATGATTTGTCGATAAACATTTTTGTATTTTTTTTTACAAAGTAGTACATAAATATTCAAATGTGAATATTTTTGTACGTTTATTATTTATTACTTGTTTTTAACTGATTTATTTAAGATTATCAAAGATTACGTTTATTATTTAGTTAAAATATTAAACTTTTATTGGCACAATTACTTTCAATGATATAATAATCAGTAACAGAATGTGCACGTTAAACATTAACTCAATGACGACATCAATCATAAGAACAATTAAAAAAACCATTTGTTATAAAATCGTTATCTAAACGCACTAGAGCTTTTATAATCATACGAATTAGAAAATTATAGTATCTGCCTCCTCTTATGGTATACAGGTGTATGTAATACAAAAGAATATACCGTGAAATAACTCAATAGAACATTTTATCGATATCGATACCATACGCAATGAATCACGCCCCTCGTCACTAGACCACCATTTGAGCTGCCGTTTTATTATTACTTTGTTCCGGGGGCGTGGCTTATTAACGGCTGCGGGCCTATAGGAATAAACACTTGTATATTGATCCTTCTTTACCTGAGCTGACATCCATTAGTAAAAAAGAGATAGCTTTATTTTTTATTGATTTTATCAAATTTTATACTCGATAGGTTGTAAAAGACAATAGGGGCCCCCCTGTGGTTGTAATAGGCCCCTGTGGTCTAGCACTGTCAATTTTGACAAATGTGTAATGTTTGACATTGACAATTTACATACAATTTGATTGCGGAATTATTTACAATTACAAGTATTGGGATATATAATTAATTGTGTGTTAGAATACAAAAAGAAAGAATACTTAATTAATATAACAATGTTTTCTGCTTTGAAAAAGTTAACTAGGAGCAACGATGATCGTTGTACCGCACCGATGCCAATGTCTTCCTCCTTACAGAAGAAATTTTCAAGAGGAGTGCATTTTAACAGTAGATATCATTCAAGTGAATCTACGTTTGTATACAGATGGATTAGAATTACTATAATAATATCTATATTTTTATTTTTTAATAGTGAAAATTCTCATAAAAGGCGATAGAAACGTTGGTAAATCTTGTCTACTTCAACGCCTGCAAGGAGGTCCTTTTATTGAAGATTATGTACCTACTGATCAGATACAAGTGGCTCCAATACATTGGACATACAAAAACACGGATTACATAGTCAAAGTGAGTAAATGTTGTTATTACCAAGGTTAAGCGCTGGAATACTACACAAAATTATATCACATAGTTTTTGAGCCTAATAACGTATGATAATAATGGATTTTTTATTTTCATGTAAATATTATTCAGGTTGAAGTATGGGAGGTGGTAGACAAAGGAAGGACAAAGAAAAAACCTCCTTTAGGACTGAAGCTCGAAAACCAGTCTGCACCTGCAGCACATGATGATGATTATGAGACTCCTGTGTTGGATGCCACATTCTTAGATGTATACAAAAACGCAAGTGGAGTTATATTGATGATGGATATTACAAAACCATGGTGAGATGTTATATACCACTTAAAGAATTACTGGTATAGAGTTAGGAATCCTTAACCAAAATATTGAGTACCTACCTATGCTAAAATTATTTTCACAATAATAAGCAAATGGTTCCTAAGATTGTTTGTCTGTATCTCCTATAGTTTACATTTTCCTTAAATGCCCTGGTTAAAAAAAACAAAGGTATTTTATAATGAATGAGTGCAAGTGTAAAGAGTGTATCTTTGGGGGAGGCTTATGTTCAGTAGTGGACGTCCTATGGCTGATGATGATGATGATGAGTGTAAAAATGTAAAATGAAAGTAAAGTTAGTTAAAAGTAAAGTTAGAAATATTCATATAACCTTTAAATAGTGACGGGTAGTTCAGGCATCGGTGAACCTTAATATAATGTGTATTATGCCTCCAAGGTTAATTTTGGTTGAATTTTAATAACTAGGTATATACTAGTTTATTTAAATAGATTGAGGTTCCATCAAATTTTAAAATTTTGTAGGACATTTGATTATGTGGTGAAGGAGCTATCTCAAGTTCCAGCAGACATACCAGTTGTGGTTCTCGGCAACCATTGTGATATGCAGCACCACCGACAAGTACATTCACACCACATTGAGACAGCACTGAGCCAAGCTAAGACAGTCAGGTAAGTAATAAGATATTTTCAGTAGAAAAAAGGTTTCAATAAAAAGAAAATATCCTAAAGTAAAATTCAACTGGAAAAAATACTTTTAAAGAAATAATTCTTGTGCTGAATAAAATTCTTATCTACATTTTGACAATACTGTATAAAAAATCATTAAATAGTATAGTACTACTATCCTACTGACTTGTGACCAAGAGGTCATTGATCATACAGTATAGTAATTTCATACATCTGGCGACAGGAAATGGCTTGCAGCAAACTTGTTGCAAGAAGTAAATTATTTTCAAAGAAATTAAGTTGAGTTGAACAATACAATCTTGCATGTTTGTTATTGTAAAAACATGGACCAAACTTTAGTTTAATCTTCATAATATAAAAATAATTTGGAAAACAATAAAATATACATTTTTCTCTGATGGTTGTACAAATTTATTGATTATCTAATTTGATATCTTGTTGTTTTCATCTATATTACCCTTAGACAAAAGAAGATAGAGGACAGGGCATAACTACGAAAACATGAAGCATTCCTAATGTATGGAACGAAACAAAAATGGTGACTTTGCGAAAGAAAGATCCCATTAATAAAACAGTTCTTCTTATTCCGAAATTAGTATTATTGTAAATAAAACACGGTATTTATAATAAAACCAATAAGTATTTATACATTATTTAATTCTGATGACACGGTGACAATTTACATGTAGATAGATCGCGAAACTAAAATGGCAGAATCAACTTCACAGTAAACACGTATTTTTCGTAGTTATACCGGGTCCTGTTATCTTTTCTTTAGTCATTGATATAACCATAGTAACATCTCATCATCAAGTATCAAATCTAGCACCACCTACTGTAAAACATGTTGTGAATGTTTTTGTCATTCTATCTGCAGAATGTTCATACACTTAAGGTCGCCTTATGTCGCTTAAAGCCGCCTTATCTGTCAAAATTGTATGGCGTAAATGAATGTAAGAAGCTGTCAAAGTTGAATAACGTTCCACTCGGGCCATTTAACGATTATTCGGGCGTATAAGGGATTGCATCATTAATGACATTTGAGACTAAACTTTTTGTATAGAAACTGGCATGATATTTCCTTTATGTAAATGATATTAAATATTTTTGTTTATTAATGATAAAATAAAACAATTCGTACACAAGCCCGCGGGTTTAGCCAAGTGGCTTATGGGCTAGTCGAACAGACTAGGCGAATAGAATAAATGTATGGGAATGACATAAGAGTATGCTATATGTGGCGTACTCTTATGTCATTCCCATACATTTTTTTTTTTTTATAGCATAGATTGGCAAACGAGCAGATGGGTCACCTGATGGTAAGTGATCTCCACCGCCCATAGACACCCAAGACACAAAAAGAATCATGGGTGCGTTGCAAACCTAAAAGGAGGGAATGGAAGGGGAGGGAAGGGAATTGGGAAAGGGAGTGGGGAAATGGGCCACCGGAAATCTCACTCACCGAACGAAACGCGACAGCAAGCTGTCACTTTACGTCGGTTTTCTGTGAGACACTGGTATCTAACCAGTCGAGCCGGCCCATTCGTGCTATAGACGTTACTGTATACAGCGTGGCTCTACCACTTTAAATTTACCACTCTACATTTATTATTCTATTCGATTAACGCATAAGCCACTTGTCTAAGCCGGCTGGAATACTGGACTTGTTAAATTCTACATAATAGTAGGTGACATGACTGTCGATTTTCCAGAACTGCTCCAATCCGTTATGCTGAATCGTCAATGAGAAATGGTTTTGGTCTACGCCTGCTTCATAAGTTTCTTAGTATTCCGTTTCTGCGTCTTCAAAAAACAAGTTTATTGGAACAATTACAAAGAAACCAAAAGGATATGGAAGAGATTGTGAAGGAACTTGATGATTTTCAAGTATGACTAATTTTATAATATTAAAGAATATTATTTATCATTATTATGAAGAAACTATATTGAAACAATTATTTACAGAATTCTGAAGAGTCTCACTATAATCTATTCGTAGACCGTTTGGCAAATAAACGAAGGCAAAGTCAAACAGAAATTAAGCCTAACAATGATCACTCTCCGAGCATAGTCCTTGGAGCTGGAAAACCTATTGTGCCATCTAACATTAACCCTCTTGTATGTACATAGTTCTTTTTATGGTTTAATTGGTCTATATACATATATATGTATACATATTGGTTACCATATTTAGTTTTGATGTAAGTATACATGTTATGTTGTTATGTTATGTAGATACATATTCGCCTCCTTAGTCTAGTGGTAGCATGTATAGGATGTGAACCAGGAGGTCCTGGGTTTGATTCCCAATCCAGGCAGGGTGTTTTTCTGATTTGATTTGTCTAGGACCGGATCCAGAGGGAGATTGATATCAGGAAGGCAGCAGGTCGTAAAAAAATAAGCCAAATCCTTTCTGCAGTGTGCCGACTCCACATTAATATTGGATAAGGACAGGTAGAAAAAAAAGGTATATAGATACTGTTCTGTTCTGTCTGATCAATTAATTTAAATATTTCCTTGTAAATATATTCTAGTTGGCCCAGTCATTAAATCCAGCACCAAAATTGGCAACCCCAGAGTATAAACAGACTCAATTCGTTAGTCCGGACTTATTAAAAGCAAAACCGACAGTGAGTATGGAAACCACTCCGTCGCGGGGGCCTCAACACGATAGGTAAGATTTAGAATATATTTTAATATATTGTGTATAATAAGATTGTCTCGGTGGCGTAGTAGTATTGCGTGCGCGGTATGATTGCCATCCTGAGGTCTCGTGTTCGATCTCCGGGTTCGAGCAAAGTGATAATAGATTTTTCAGTATCAGCCTGGAGACTGAAATTTGTGCCCAATATGGCGTTAGTCTCGCGCTCTAGAACGACCTGACGACGCCTCTGGGACGGAACAAAGTACGGCGAAATGTGGGTTTCTAGTTCGCTAGTGCACCTTTGCCTACACCTTAGGGGATATAGGCGTGAGCTTATGTTTAGTTATATAATTAATATTAGATAACTAATTATACAAATTTCGTATTACCCTGTGTTACCAAACCAATTGCATCTGTGTTGTATAATTTAGTCTTTAGCAAGATTTGTAAGAACATTAAACTAAACAACTTAAATTGCATTTGAGTGCCACAGGAGGTCCACTGCTGAATAAAAGTCCCTTAAAGTTTTGCAGACCAACAGTCTGTGACAGAAAAATTTACTAATGTAACAAATAATTAATTTTCTAAATACTTATAAATAACTGATTTCTTAAGTTTACGTGAATATTATACATTGAAATAAAACTATTCTTACGGATTCTATCACGATTAGGTTTTAATTATTATTCCCGACGTTTCGAAGGCTTTGCAGTCTTCGTTGTCACCTTTTTTGGACAAATGATACCTCTGTCTGACCCGTGACAACGAAGACTGCAAAGCCTTCGAAACGTCGGGAATAATAATTAAAACCTAATCGTGATAGAATCCGTAAGAATAGTTTTATTTCAATACTTATAAATAATTTCAGTAGTGTTGGCACAGCATCAGATCAGCACAGTGTCTCTACCCCAGCAGGAACTTTAGAAGAATTTTATGCTGGAACACTAGATAGCAGCTTTTTAGAAGACCTGGCACCAATGTCTCCAAATGCCCAGGAGAAGAACTATGAGTCTGATAGGTGACAAAATATGTTAATATGTTTTGATGACTTGGTTCTTGATTTGTTTTGTTATTAACAGTGTCGTTTGCATTTTAATATTTCAGTGACGATGATAACACGAGAAACCCGAAGGTAACGGTGGATCAGGATGATTTTGACATTGAATCAAACTTCGAATTTGCATCGCACATAAAAATGACTTCAGAGCATATGTTAAAACCAACTGAACATGACGATCAAATAGACACTTTATTAAAAAGGGTTACAATACCTAGAGAATCGGATACTGTTGTTACAAAAATGGATAAAGTAGCGATATTTGAAACCGATCACAATGAGTCACTGATGGTAGATAATGATTTTACTTTGTGGGTAGGTGACTCCAGCGCAAGGAGGTCACCGGAAGGTAATTTAATGATTAAAGTAGTATGAATTTTTTTGTTGGTTGCCTTCTTGGTCTAGTGGCAGCATATACGGGCTGAGGACCGCGAGGATTTTATACTACAGATGTCATCATAGCACATTTCAATGTTTTGTTTATGGATTTACAACACAAATTCTCGCTATAATTTTCGTGCAAGTTCCCCTTTAAAGTACCATGAATTTTCCAACTACATATATATTTCGTACAATCAAAATAAATTGTTTACTTTTTTAGGTGGTGAAGATCCTGACATAATTAAGGAACCAGAGGAAAAAGAAAAGGTATCTTTTTTATATATATTTCTAATGTTTAATTCTAAAACGGTTTTATAATACTTGTATTTCAGGTCGAGAAGAAACACAAAAAGAAGAAGTCAAAAGAGAAAGATAGAGGAGATTATAGCGACAAATCTGATAGGAAAGAGAAAAAGAGTAAACACAAAAAATACAAAAGTGATAAAAGATTATCTAATCCACAACAGGACTTACTGGAGCCATCATCAGCTGTGAATTTTAATTATGAAGAGTACGACAGTATTTAACACATTGAGTTATTTCACAGTGATTATAAAGGATTCTACAGATGACATTTAACATTCCATCATAAGCTAGGTGAGATTTTATATGTACTCTAATAAGCAAATTGTTTTGTGTGACCACATAATAATATAATCAGGCAGGCTAATAATAAATGTTGACAATAAATAAGTGGACCTATTCAACCGAATTATTTGGTTATATGTTATTATGGCGATACTAATCTTTCTTAATTCTTTGGCACAAATCTATATTGTCTATACGCGGGCAACATCTATAGTCCAATTGCTAATTAATTAAAAAACGGAGTAAACTGACAGATCGTAATGTCACTTTTCGAAATAATGTTGCTTATTTTCAAAACGTAGTGATTGATCTAGTTCAATTATTTTCATTCAAAGAAACAATAACTCGGCACTAGTTTGCAAAATTAGAATTTTATTGCGTAATTTTAGAAATTTCAGCTTAACCCCTCGACTAAATGTCTGTGTAAATAATGTTGCGTAAATAATCACAACAGATAAGCGTAATAATAACAATGAAAATTACAAATATTATTTGAGAAAAATTACGTTCGACACATTCATAGCTTTTGTAAGTTTTGTTTATTATGAACCTGACTGTATGAATGACTATAATTCCAGTAAATGATTTACTTTGACTATAATTCATGTAGACATGCAGTACTAATCACATATTAGGCAATAATTACGACTTTGAGTAAGACTTTAGAAAATGGAAGAATGACCATTTCACTGAATTGAAATGTTTAAAAAATCTTGATTTTTTTTACCGCAGCACTATTTAGGTTTCATGAAAAAGTGGCAACATTCGAAATGTCAGTTTACTCTGTTTAATTAGCAATCCTACTATAGTAGGTATTTAAATATCTATTTTGGCGCTAGTATAGATTTCATTTAATTACAGAATTATAAGTAGAATTTTCACTACAAATTCAGAAGTGAGCTCGCAAGCCCGATATTACAGAAACGCATAGCTGAATCCACAGTGAAGTGAGACTGAAAATGGAATGAGATCCGCATTCGGTGTTTTGCAGAATAGCACTGCACAATAGTTTTCAAAAAGAGTAATCTATGAAATCGTGGAATACATTAAGGCTGACTTGCAGCGCTATTACTAATCTAGAGTTACACATTTTCTCAATTTATCCTACTGTTCACTTCTTTCTACTTGTTCTTATCCCATCTTCATGTGGGGCCGGCGCAATATACTTTTTCAAGCATGTTGCAGAATAGATTTGGCTTTTACGACCGGTTGCCTGCTTGACGTCAACCCCATCTGAGGGATCCAGTCCCGGGCAAATTAAATTATAAATTTTACTTTCCCCGACCTGGGAATCGAACACAGGACCTCCCCGTCCACGTTCCATACATGCTACCACTAGACCAAGGAGGCGACTTACTGTACTCCCTATATCTACGCTACTGAAATAGCGTTGTACATTCATAATGTATTACGCTACTTCGGCACACGTGCAAAACCGCTAAGGCTAGCTAATACAATAATTAAGTGTTTATAAAAGTAAGAAACGAATTACCATAGGTCTTTTTTTTTGGTTTCCCTTATCAGTTGCCATTCATAAAAAAAGGAGGTGATTACTAAAAATGCTATAGTAAAGTAATTTTGTGTCTTACCGATTGGCGAGTTGTTTTAGATCCTATGCACACGGCGTATTTTTAACGCACCGACGACGAGGATGCGTGCTAAAACACCTTACACGAAATTCAGACGCAGACAGAAACCTTTGCACACGGTTAAATATTTAGGGGCGCCGTAAACGCGCATTTGTATCGATACAAACCCGCTGATACGGCGATACAGACGTGCGGCAGTCGCGCGTATGTATTGAAATTCAGAAAACTGCGTTTTTACCAGACTGAAGTGAGCCGTACCCTCTCCCGCACACTCCTTTCTCCGACATTTCATATACAAATATAAGACAGACGAGCTTTGATTGCGCTTCTCGCGCGCATTTATATCGCTTTGTAGGCGCGTCTGAATCGATTCAAATGTTACAATCTGCTTTTTGGTCATTTACAGGGCCGTTAGCGCGTTCGTAAAACACGCGTCAACGGCTCGTTAAAAAACGCCGTGTGCATAGACCCTTATTGTATTAATTAGAAATTATGTCAAGATACTATAGTAGTATTGTGTGAAATGTGGAGATAGATCTGATTCTTAATTTCCTTTTATCAAATTATTGCACTTGATTTTAGAATTAAAGCGCGTCTTCTGCACCTGTTTTTCTTGAAACACTACACAAAAATACATACGCAAAACATGGTATCGCAACACATTTTTATTTATGGTCTATTGTTTCATGAGTAGGAGACAGCGAAAATACTTGTTTTGTGTAGGTGTTTTGTTTTAAGAAAGTAGGTGTAGGAGAAGCTGCTTAAGGATGTAGATAAGTTCGTGGCTAGGCACCATCAATCATATAGAAAACTTCGTCGATTAAAAGTTAGTACCTACCTACCTGATGAAATGTTGCACAAGTCGTTCATTGGTTTGTAAAATGAAGAACACAACATCGAGGATGGTACTCTATTTTAGGTTAGTGAAGTAACTATGAACGGTAAAACAGGAGTTGAGTGGCCCGATGTTCTGGTTATATATAATGTACCCACATATACTTATACATATCTGGAAATCTTTGGAGGAGGCCTATCCAGCAGTGGACGTCCTGTGGCTGATGAAGTATATTCAGATACTGCACTCTCAACTCTATGTGCTTATGCTATGAATGTAATCTTTATTTTTAAAATGGTTTACAATAAAGAATATTTGTATTGTATTGTAATCAAGTGTTATTGTGAAAAAACTAATTATGCTATATTATGCTTATTGAAATATAACATAAATTAAGAATTATTGTAGAAATAATGTAAAGTCTAATGGGTGGTATTGACTAAGAAATTGTAAATATTCTTTTCAATAACAAATCGCAGATAGCTTTCATTACAATTGAGCTCTTTATTTTTCTTTATCCGTAATATTTCTATCGTTCATCAATCTGTTGTTCATAATAAGAGTAATTTTAAGCTTCGTACTGAACAGAGAAATACTGTATCACTACCCGGGCATCGAACTAAAGAAGTTAGTAGGTACTGTAGTCATACTGCGTACACGATATAACTACTGCACCACCATTGAATTATTAAGATTTTTTTTAAGTCTATTGAACATACTTATGTATAATTTTGCCGAGATCTATAGAGCGAACTTCGACTAAGTCTCAGTCAAAGAAACGAACTCGGTAAAGATTTTGAGTTTTTAAATCGAACTTTGACTTAGTTCATTTTCTACAAGAAAATCTTTACTTTGTATGTCAACAGGTCGATTCTCTAAGGTTTCATTTGTGAAAACAACGGTGTGGCATCGTTGCGGCAACGATTTTTTCATTTTTATATTCAGCAAGGTACAACGCGCACGCACTAGCGATAAACGGCGCTTATGCGAACCAGCGGGCTTAGACAAATGGCTTTTGAGCAAATGGAAATAGAATAAATGTATAGGAATGACTTATGAGTTCGCTATATGTGGCGTACTGTTATCTCATTCCCATACATTTATTCTATTCGACTAGCGCATAAGCCACTTGTCTAAACCCGCAGCTCTATCGAGCGAGGCGTTGGACATTAATGTATGGAAAATGGTATTCTCTAAGACCCAACAAAGATGAACGCTCCGTCGATCTCTTAGAGTAGTGGTCGGCAACCTTTTGGCAGGCAGGGGCCGCAAGGTGGCAAAATACAGTAAAGGCGGGCCTCACCTCATATTTTCTATCTATAGAGGTATAATCTATAACATTTTAGATATTTATGACTAATTTACAAAACAATCACGAGCTACAAATAGGACTTCACGGGCTGCAAATAGGATTTCACGGGCCGCATGCGGCCCGCGGGCCACGTGTTGCCGACAGAGTTCGTTTCTTTGATTTAGTCTTAGTCGAAGTTCGCTCTATAGATCTCAGCCTTAGTATAGTAACACTTATTGGTGTACTTTCCATTTGCTTTATAAGATCTAAAAAAAATTGTTGTAAAATTATTATATTGTATGTGTTAACAAGCTTTAAAGGTTATTGTTGTAATTAAATATTTTTAACATGGAACTGTTTTTGAATATTATTATTTTTATGACTGCTAGTTGGTAGATAAATAGCTGATATGTTGCTGTTAACTTTCTTGCTTACGATTCAAAAGTAGGTTATAAATAAGTTGAAAGAGGGGGATAAGAGAATGGTTTTAACAAAAGAAATTTAATAAATACATTCTATTCAAAATGTAAATGTACAACCACATCGATATTTTATTGGTTAGATTATAAAAATTGGACCACATGTGAAGTCCACGCAGTACTGCAACAATATTACAAACAAAAATCTCTACATAACAGAACTTAAAGATATTAGTCAACTTTATTTTTTACATACTATACACGATTAATTAACATATTATCATACCTAATAATTATATTTATACATTCTATGTATAGAAGATATTTTTCATTTTGTAATAAGTTAATAAAACTATAAAATATTTTTCTTCAATTAACCATTAGGCAATTCATAAGGCTAATGCAGGTATTGGAAACAATATTTGGTTGTTTTCGGTTTTAAATACAACATGAATCATGTACCTGTTTAGGTAAATTACATAATAATATGTATAATAATTTACTCAAAGCACTTTGTACTTGCTTTCATTTCCAAATTTTTAATGTATTTTAAATGTCACAGAGATAAAATTAATTCATATATATGTATAAAAATATAAAAAATGTAAAACTCGAAATGCATTCAAATTAAAATTATGTTCCACCCAAAATTTAACTCCAATTGGTATGCGATTTATTGACACATATGCAGTTCGGAAGACTGATTATGGGTTATATTCATTCACATTCTATGACGAGTTGTATATCTTTTTCAATATTAATATTATGTGCGTGAGATTCTATATGACCGAAATCGATTATTTTTATTGTTTTTTACTAACCATTGATACCGTCATAGTCACATTACAATATTAAAAAGAAAGTTACATAACTCAATAGAAAAGACACAATGGTGTTATAAAAATCACATACCTCCTTATATATTAAAATTATTATAGAAACAATCACTTAACAATCTTAATGTTGATTGTTAATTTTATCATGTTCAAATACCATTCAATACCTTATCACAAAATTGACCAAAGACATTTAAAAACAATTTTACTCAGGATTGTGCATAATATTATATGTTTGTGAACCGAATGATCAATGTAATACAGCTCCATTGGCCTTATTATAAAGTGGTCTAACTAAAACTCTGTAGAGATTGTACAGTCTAAAAATGCACGTCCCTCTAAGCCTTGAGAGTCTAAGGTCTACATTCACATGAATAAATGAATTCACGCAATTTAGTCCATGTCTTTGGTGTTTCTATTTTTATGTGTACGTAAACTGTGCTTTTTATGGGTGTTCTAGTTCGCTAGTGCGCCTCTGCCTACCCCTCCGGGGATACAGGCGTGAGCTTGTGTATGTATGTAAACTGTGCATATAACCCGAACTGTTGATTTATTGGTTAATACTTAAATGGCGCGGACGCGCGACAGAACGGATCTCCGACGTACCGTTCTATACGAAATGCAGGCGCAAGTTTCTTTAACATTTCTCGCTATTGATAACGAAGAATAATTTTAGTTGTCGCTACCCAGAAACGTCAAAGAATGGTTGTGATTTTGTGAACGGCGCGGCGTAGGAAAATCTGAGTTTAAAGTACAATCGTTGAAGGTACACGAGTAAAGGCCTCCGGTGGCCCATACGCTTATGTAACATATTTATGTGACGCCTCCGACGGGTTAATATGTGGTTACGTGATTTACTTTCCGTAGATACAACATCGCTCATAAAAAATGGCGATGATTGAACATTGATGTTTTGAATACTAAAAAATTAATATAGTTAGTTCTTCGAACTGTTATTGATCGTCGATCAAAATGGTAATCAAGTTGGGTTGAGTTTTAAAGAAAAATATGAAAATAATGTAACTAATAACTTGGTAATGTTATGCATTGTAAGTGGTGTTTTACAGTCACGTGATTTACAGATAAAAAATGAAGTATTTAAATTATTAAAATAAAATTATCCTTGGCTTATTTTTAATATTTTTTGTTGCACACGTGATTTCGTTGATAAATTTAGCTTTCTACAAAAATCAATGATAGTAATTCTTACTGTAGTCAAAAACCCAATTAGTGGCGTATTGCATAGACAAATGTAGCAATAAATATTTCCTTTCGCACAAATATTAAATTAGTGGAGGAATTATTTTAGTGGAGGAATGCTTTTTAGACTGGATCCCTGATCAATTGTTACAAACCAGATTTTAAAGTTTTGTAATAAGGCCCTGCGTGTTTATTAGAACTTTATAAATAATACCTAATATCATAATGAGTGATAGCATTTACCTATACTCCTGTCTATGGTGCCTACGTCCCCTGCTTAGTGATGGAGTAGGTAATCATAGTGTTCTATATTTCCGTCAATGAATCACTTGGTTCATAACATACAAATAAGAATATTATCGGTACATCAATATAATGTATAGTGCAAACATTTGATAAAACAGTTTTACAGATATATTTCTAAATTCTTTGCCTACTCTAATACATCGCCAACAATATTATATCCGTCCATTCAATGTTAACAATATCTAAAGCATCTAATTATGTATAATGCAACATTTACTGCATATTTAGTGATTTAGAAAATGTAACATGTAATGATAAATCCAAAACTGAGTTATATAATATATAAGGAATGTTCAATGTTTGTATTCAAGTTTAGATTCGTCCGGCTGTGTCATTGAAATGTATATATATTTGCAAACAAAACAATATATTCCATCAAGTATGCATGTATGTTATTTAATCAACAAATTCCTATTATAAATTGAAATAAATATACATATATGTTTTGGCCTTAGTAACAGATTTTGGCATTTAAAAAAATAACTTGAGAACTTAATTCATGAGTAGACCCAAGAAACTACATCGATGGATGAACATTTTAATAGTCTTAATAATTTAAACTGTCTTTAACTCTTATAGAATCCGCTGCGAAATAGTTTTTACATTCCTAGCTCAATTACTCTTAATATTTAACTATAATCTTATTTACAAAGTTATTTATAATTAATCATTTATAATTACGTCATCCTAATTCTCTTCTGTAAAAAAAATTACCATTTCTCAATAGGAATTGTCCATCGAAACAAACTTTATTCGAGACACAAGATGGCAATTGTGAACGTGAACGTCAGTCTACGCGAGATGTTTCTGTGAACCCGTCGTCCAAATAGTTGGGCAACGGTTGCGCCACATGGTCCACGTGGCGAGAACTGAGAGACTCGAAACTAACATTCTGTTCGACAAAGTTGTTGTGTATGTGATGCGGCTGCTCCACTCGGAACTGGCCCACGGTCCACGGATCACACAAGTCGTCCGACCTCCTGGACCCGGCGCCGCTGTCGAACGACGGCGGCTCCGACCAACTCTGTGGCGGCGGCGTGTTGAGCAACGGGGCACTAGACATGTTGTCGATGCGCGGTCTCATCGCCGGGGGTTCTGTGTTGAAAGACGTGCTTCCCCAGACTAACGATTCGATAGTCGACGTGGGTGTGGATAGTGGATTGAATTTTTCCATTCCCCATGAGATATCGGTCGGCAGCACGTTGTGTATCAACTCTGTCACTTTGGCCATAGGTCTTCCGTACAGTTCAGGTGTTCGGCCGTGCGGCGCCGCTCTCGACACCGGGCCTCTGTCAGGACTGGGCAAATGGTAATCTGGACGCATCATTGGACTATAGTTACCTAATCCGGGACTCTTTTTATTACTGTAGACGGCATTATCTACGCTGGGCCTCGGCGAATGACTGTGATGCATACGATCCTGTCGCGACATAGGGCTGTACTGACCGGGAGTCTTGCCGGGAGTGTTTCTCATGGTGTCCCCTTTCATACCTAATCCGGGATCGGGGCTCGGGTGAGTGGACGGGTGAGGCGAAAATGGAGCGTGATGTTTAGTGTTAGTCATGGGGCTATAATTGCCAGTATTCCAACTGCTGGATTTAGGCAGCTCTGGTTTAATAATTTGACTAGTATCTGGACTCGGTTGCGCAGAGTAGGGACTAGGTTGTGATGAGTACGGGCTAGGTTGAGTGGAGTAGGGGCTGGGCTGCGTCGAGTAGGGACTGGGCTGGGCGGGACTGGGTTGTGCAGAGTAAGGACTTCTTTGTGAAGAAAACATGTTGTCTTGTCGCGGCATAGGACTGTAACTTTCATAATTCCAACTGTTCGGGTTCTTTATGTCTTGTTTAAGACTATTGGTTTCCGGGCTACGCTTGTTGTCGTGAGAGGTAGTCGGACTACACTGTTCTATAATTTTACAGAGTTTGATTTTATTGTTGGCTTCGAATTTGTTAAGAGGACTAGCTTCAGATTTGTGCGATGGGGTGGATTTGAATTGACCTAAAGTCCACGAGTTATTGCTTTTTAACAGTTCTGTCTGAACTTCAGGGCTGTTTTGTACTTGACTGTCAGGTTTAGGGGCGGGACTAAAATGAGGGCTGCCGAAGTCTGATTTTGTGGGTTCTGACCTTGGAGTCGAGGAAGAATCTGGCCTTGATTGGGAAGCGGGACTTAAAAGTTTTGGGGTGGGATTCCTAACAGATCTTTTACCTTCCGGTAACGAAGTCATTGAATCAACAGAGTCGTTATTAAAAGACATATCGTTAGTTTTAGTTTCAGGCAAAGATTTAGTTAATCTATCAATAGGAGAAGTTTGCTTATCAGTTAAGTTTGATCCAGCATCTGAGACACTTCTGGGTTCCTGGAATGGGGAGGTTAAGGACTTGTTTAATGTTTCAGACTCTGCTTTTGGATCGACTGTATCTACAAGATCAGAAGCTACGTGCTCAGGAGACTTTTTAGTGACAGTTTCGGATTTGAAATCGGCTTCTGTCTTTTTTAAAGCTTTTTTCGATTTTCCCTTTTCTTTTTCTTTATCTTCTTTGGTTTTCACCTTTTCGGGATTTAAGCTGTCTTTAAGATCTTCTAATTCTTTCCCTGTATACAAGCGTTTCATACCTCTTGGTAGAGCGCGGCACGAGCTCAGATTCAAGGACTCTACGTGTGGACACTTAAGAAGCACCTTTTTCACCGGCTCTAACGATACAGATGAGCCACAAAGATTGAGTATTCTGAAAAACATTTTAATAATAAAAATATATTTGGTAAATTTATGTACTTAGGAATGGTATTTAGTAATTTATTCCTACCTTAACTTGCTATTCGGCGAGTCGGCGAGTGCAGAGACCGCGTCGTCTAAAACTTTAGCAGCGGACGCCCACGAGAGGTCTAGTTCTATCAAGCTGTGTGACCACTTCTCGCATATCAACTCCAAGCATGCGTTGTTTTGACGCGTAACATTACAACCTAAACACGTAATATATATTATTTTACATGAAGAATGTATTTTTTCTGTTATACTAGATTTCTTAGTTAATAGGTATACCTTGTGTAAACATTAAGCCGCGTTTCCTGCACATGTTTTTTCGAAACAAAATACACATACACAAAAAACGTATTTCGCTGGCTCCTGCCCATGGAACAATGGACCATAGACAAAAATACCGTATTTTTAGTTTAGGAGACGCGGCTTTAGATTTTCACAAGTTTAGTCAGTGGTGATGATGGTCAGCAACGGTAAACTGGGGCAGTGGAGCGCAGCCTATATAGACAAAGCAATATTGTTTACTCTGACACTGTTAATTACATAAAATATGAAAAATATATTACTAAAATAAGTTTTCACAAGTACCAGGATTTGCCTTTTATTATAATCGACACGGAAATGTTAATGATGATTATGATGATCATGTTTTTGCAACTTTTTGTCTCATCATCAGCCATAGGACGTCCACTGCTGGACATAGGCTTCCCCCAAAGATTTCCAGATTTACCTGTTGGAAGCGGCCTGCATCCGGCGACTTCTTGCGACATTTATCAGGTCGTCGGTTTGACCTTTTTTGTCTACCCTAATCTAAATGTAAATGTAATGGGGTAAGTAAAGTAGTTTGCTTAGTCGGTGTGAGAGGTGTGAGTAGTGAGATGTGAGCAGTGAGATCACCTCCGAGGAAGAGATGCTGCAGGTCCCAGGCGGGCACGCGCACCAGGCCCGAGTCGGTGAGCCGCTGCAGGCCGCGCAGGTCGAGCAGCCGCAGCCGCGTGGCGCCGCGCACCAGCCGCGCCAGCGCGTCGTCGCCGAGCCGGTACTCGCCCACGCCGACGCGCTCCGTGGCCGCCTCGCCCGCCACCGACAGCTCCTCCAGCAGGCTCCACCCGCGACACTCCATCTGCACGCACCGCACGGTACTCACTACTCACTGCTCGGTACCCACGACACCCTACACAATCTATTCGCCCGCCACCGACAGCTCCTCCAGCAGGCTCCACCCGCGACACTCCATCTGCACGCACCGCACGGTACTCACTACTCACTGCTCGGTACCCACGACACCCTACACAATCTATTCGCCCGCCACCGACAGCTCCTCCAGCAGGCTCCACCCGCGACACTCCATCTGCACGCACCGCACGGTACTCACTACTCACTGCTCGGTACCCACGACACCCTACACAATCTATTCGCCCGCCACCGACAGCTCCTCCAGCAGGCTCCACCCGCGACACTCCATCTGCACGCACCGCACGGTACTCACTGCTCGGTACTCGGTACCCACGACAATCGACACCCTACACAATTTATCTACACACATCTTAGCAAAACATCGTTCAATAAATAAATGAATCACGCACAGTCGACTCGATGCGGACCAAACTAAGCCAGACCATTATTTTTTCTGACCACAGCAATGTGATGCCACTACACCTGAGCAGTAACTACAACGTTTTATAGCAGTATTATTATAGCCTTACTGTTTCGCGTACAAAAAAAAGTAAAGTAAGATTATAATAATCTACTATATAAAAATAAGTCGGGTTTTCCTTCCTGACGCTATAACTCCAGAACGCACGAACCGATTTCCACGGTTTTGCATTCGTTGGAAAGATCTCGGGCTCCGTGAGGTTTATAGCAAAGAAAATTCAGGAAAATTTCAACAGAAAAGTGGAAAAATCTTTTTTCACATACAGCGCCATCTCTGATACATAGCATGTACTACAAACCAATATTTTAAGTAAATGGCGCCGGTGCGTGAAAAAAGATTTTCCAGATATTAGAGATTTCACAGACGGGGTGACAATCGAGCAGACAGATGGGGTGACCGACTGGGTGACAGACGGGTGACAGACAGGTGACAGACTGGTGACAGACTGGGTGACAGATGGATGACAGATGGGTGACAGACGGGTGACATACAGGGTGACAGACGGGTGAAACACGGGTGACAGACGGGGTGACAGACTGGGTGACAGACGGGTGACAGACGGGGTGACAATCGAGCAGATAGATAGGGTGACCGACGGGTTGACCGACAGGGTGACTGTCGGGGTGACCGACGGGGTGATGGACGGGGTAACTGACGGGGTAACTGACGAGGGTACTGACTGGGTGACTGACGGGGTGACTGACGAAAACGGACCAAAGTAGATCATCTCATTACCTCCTTTAGAATTATTGGATTATAGGTGCCTACAACTCATTCTTTCAACCCTCTCTCTCCTACGCAGACGAAGTTGCGCGGGTCAGCTAGTACTGCTATAAAACGTGGTGAATGATGATAAGTGCAAAGCGATCCAAAAAACCAGCGACCACCAAAAATGAATAAGTATCGGTGATCACCAGTCACGCTGGTCTGCATAAATGTTTCTGTACACGCTAAAGAAGGAGAAAGCACGTAAAAGAGTCTATGAAAGGATAGGCGAATAACCGATACAGGTACAGGGCCATATCCAATCCAACATCCGCAATCAGATGCATAAACTCTGCTTCCACTACCGATATATTACGCAATTTCAATTTTGATTTGGAATTGATTATAGCTACGCGACACACAAACACACGCACACACACGGCATGCCCTCGCAACAGACTGTGTATATCTACGTACACATCCTATTTTGCGTCGAATTCGGCGCATCACAACAAATATGTCTGCGATACCACAGATAATCATTTTCCTATGATACGCCAGTGTGCTCGATCATAATTTAACCCACATTATCACGCAACGAGAAGAGATCTTATTATTACACTGAATATGTATTGATAGAGAAATGATAAGATTTTTAAATTCTCCAATACATTTTTATCAGAAAATAAAAATAATAATATGAAAACAACAAACCTGTTGAGAGGTTGTAGCAGAAGCGAGTACAAGTTGCGAGTTGGCCGCTCGAAATACTCTCATCTTAGGGCATCCGTTCTGTAAGGCCTCAAGTGGCACAGCTGCCGGGTGTGATGTGGCCAAAGCTCCCGAAATGTCCAGCACTTCCAGATTCCGACAATACGTCTGATAACATACAATATAATTATACAGCAACATAATATTAATGTACTGTAGATATCCAATTAGCACACAATTTGCAAGCATTTTACAGCTTAAGATTTGTCATGAATTATATCATGTTGTGACATCATAATAACGTTTTTCCACGACGTGCATGCATGAAGAATGTAATGAGACTGAATGAGGCGAAAAAGGTGTGTAAGGATCGTAGCAAATTGAAATCCGTTGTCTCTGCCTACCCCTATGGGAAAAAGGCATGAGTCTATGTATGTATGTAATAAAGTGTTTAAAGAGCATTTTACATTCTATTAATATTTGATAAGAATAAATAGTACAATCATACCGCAACTGACGATAATATCTGTGGTAACGCGGTGAACTTGTTATTCGCTAACGTCAAGTGGGTGAGGCGATCGCCGAAGTTTTCAGCGATACGCGCCATAGAAGCTGCCGATAGACATGTGCTCGAACCGCCTGTCTCCGACTGAAACATACAAAGATACATAACATTATACACATGTAATTAACAAGCGCCATGTAGGAAATTCTGACACAAATTATTGAATATAAAGCCCGAATACGGCAAGCAACTCGAAAATTAAATATAAGATCGTCTAATGTCATTTGAGACCATCTTATCCGTCGTAGTTGTAAATACAACTATAACGGATAAGCAAGCACATGCTTATTGTATTACAATGTAGGTAAGTGGTCGTTCAAGTTGGTAAAGTGTTACCGTGAGTGAAAGATCAATGCGCTGAAGATTGGGAAGTCCTTTGAGGAGGTCAAACAGCTGGTCGGGAGTGATCCGACTCCAGCCCGCGACGCTGAGCTCCAGCAGGCCGGGGCAGTAGTCCGCCACGCACGCCAGCACCCAAGACACGTTGCACACTTTCCATTGACCTGAACACACAAATATCTCAATAGTTAACACACTGGAAACTGGAAAACGACCCAGAGACCCACCTAAAGGTAAGTGATCCCCGTTGTTGAAAAATTAGGCAGTAAATAATAATTTCACAATGAGTCAGACTGGGGATATCTTACTAATGCTCGCACTGTCAGGGAAGTTAATGTAATAATGGATATTTTTTACATGATAGTTCCCTTGTGGCGCTTCCACCTTTCAAAGGCTTATAACTTTTTGTGTTACAATCGATACTATTTCGATCGGTAAAATCGATATTCTATAGAAGCTGATGGACACTTTGCTTTCGGATTCCGACACCGCCGAGATCAACTGCTTACAACATCAATTATTATATTTCTAAAACTCTAACATTGTCTTAAAGTGCATAGGGATAAATGTAATTACTTACTAATGTTTAAGACTTGACACAGCGATAACCGATTTTCGAGCAGCCACACTAATTTGTAATCAGTTTTGCATTTTTCACTTGTATATTGTGCAAGATCGACATTCTTCCATAGTTCTGGGCGACAACTGACACTGTGCCATAATTTACACACTCTACCTAATCTGGAATTAAAATGCCATTTCTTTATAAGTCGATAACGTACTTTATAATTGTATTGTTGATATTTGAGACTGTTGTGTAGATTATGCTTCAATAAATGTACATTAAGCACACATGAAAAGCAGCTTTATTCACGATTTTATATTAAGCTAATATTACAAGATAAAAAAGACAGGTATTGTTTCAATCGCTATATCTATTGCATAGTAATTATTTAAGTACATTTTGTACACTTTCTTATAAGTAATAAGCAAATGAGTCAGCAATATTTCTGAAATGTGATTTGTCACCTATATGGGTAAACATTAACATTACAATGCCTTTGGAGTTCATACCTACATATGTATATATTATATTATTTACCTGATCACAGCAGGTAGAGTTCCATGAGAGGCGACTACATACGCAAAAATTTGTTCAAGTATTTCTTTCGGCATTGCCGCCGCCCATGGGCTCTGAGGTCCAGAATCCTTAGTTTCCACCCCACTAATCCTATTTCTTTCAGTCTTTTCATTTTTGTCTGTAAAAATAAACAAATTAATTTCAATATTCCTTATCATTTTACTTAGGATCTATAGAAAGGTGTTTACTTTGTTTAAAGAATCTTATCTTTTATATAAAAAAAAGTTGAACCGATATAATTGCTTTTTATCCAAGGTGAAAGAAATAGGAAGTAATACTTATCATTTTACGGAAGGCCATGTGAATATAAAAATTATGTTGGACTGAATTAGCATCGTGAATTATTGAACGGCGCGACGCTTTCTGCTGTACATACAAACTAATAAATTCTCTTATTAACGGTCACACATAGGCTTAGCCCTATTTTAAGGTATAAATTATGTTGTAGCCAGGATAGGATGTAAGTAATGTAAACAACATTGTCATTTACCCTTATTTTTAGTGTTAGGTTTACGAGTCTTAGGAGTTTTGGGACGTGCATGCCGCGGCTTGGGCGCTGCGACGCTGATGGCCGCTGCGGTGTCGCCGCGTGATGGGTCGTACTCTTCGCCGGAGCTCTCGCTGGGCACCGGCGAAGCAGCGCGTTTCTTCTTGGATTTTCTTTGTCCTATATCAGCCACTGACGTTGGGGTCGGTGTTATCTGCGAATTCGATTATCGAAACAATAATAACAAAAAATTCAGTAAAGACCAATTTAGTAAAAAAATGCTAGAAACGGTTTTACACGTTTTTAGGGTCCCGAAACCAGATGGCAAAAATGGAATCCTAATAGTCTGTCCGCGGTTTAGCCCAGAGACCGCCAATACTAGAAAGCTGTAACTTTGTATGTGTATACATATCAATCGCGCCAACAAAATGGTAAGATAAAATTTTGAAAAAAGTGTGTAAGGTACATTTTTTTTTCAAGATTTTATCTCTAGGTCTCCTCGACACGTAAAGTGGAAAATGACATTTTTTTCATGATTATCCCATGGTGTGGTACTACGCAATGATACTTCGTTAGATAGGTGGTTTAAAAACATTGCGAAATATTAAGCTTTAAAGTGCTAATTTTTAGAGTCAAGTGTCCACACCCCCTACCAGCTAAGCGGTTGGTTCTGGAAATCTGAAAAATATATGGTAGTCGCACATATAATAAATTTAAAAGGAATACTACTACGGTTAACCACGCTTTACAACTTAACGAGTAATAGTGGACCAAAGTAAAAAGCAAAACTTTGGTACAAATACTATTGAACTCCCAGAGGGGGTTGACGTCAGGCAGGCAATTTCCTAATTTAATTTGCCCCGGACTATCCAGTCTCGGGCAAATTAAATTTTACCCGACCTAGGAATCGAACCCACGACCTCCCGATTCACAGCCCTTATATGCTGCCACTAGACCAAGCAAGCGAGTACTAGGTACTCCACTATTAACACAATAATATTAACTTTAAATATCAATCACGTTGCATGATCTCACATTCCTCATTTTCTTTTAAATTTGTTTCACAAGGGCCTAAAACCTAAGATCCAAATTCATACTGCCAGGTTATTTGGTATATTTTTTCGTATTATTGGTTAAAGCTCAACCTAATTTCAACGCAGATGTGATTGACGATCGATATCTGATATCTGACGAAATATCTGACCCGTTTTTATTAGGTTGAAATCATAATTGTTGAAAAAATGTGTCCTCAATGGTTTTTTTTATGAGCGATTTTGTATCTATGGTAAGGAACAATGACGTCACCCGTGTCGGCAGTTAACAGATAGCGTTTTGGCGGCAAACTAAATTATACATAATATTTTTTGCTTTCTTAAGTAAATATATGAAAATAAATTACGAAATATTTTTTTACATGTTTAGGATAAACTAATAAATAGCCCTGTATACTTTTTAAAAAATAGTCAAGTACCCAATTATTGATGATTTCCACTCATCATTTACTTAATGAGGGTACATAAACAAGCAGGTTAGTAATACCTACATTAATACAGAAATATGTAAACTAAACATAAAAGCAAATATTATTACATAAATAATATCAATAAACATAATCTATTATGATTGTCAAACAAACTTTTAGATGTACTAAGAACACAATTTTTAGTTTCCATATATTTTGTCCACCAGTCCCTCTTTATTTAATAAGTCAGTAATATATAAATTGATTTAGGTTGTATATATATCATACATATCTATGTATATTATGTAGTGTATTCAAGGTCATTATTCCAGAAATGTGTAAACCCACTTATACTGTGTTTGATGTAATTTCATGAATTTTATATATGTAATATAGGCATAATTCTTTGGCTAAACAGGGACAACAGGGTCTGCCAAGACATGTGTGGGAGGTTCAAGACCAACCTCCTCAAAAAGAGCATGCGCCTCTGACTTTTCTATATTCAGTGTGTATTCAGTATGTTAACACTTGCTAAAATGGTGAATGAAAAACATCACAAGGAAATTTGCATACCTGAGAATTTTTGTGCAAGAATTTTAAATGTATGTGAATGCTGCCAACCAAATTAGTAGCAGTAGCATTAAAGATTCAGGCCTAATCCCTAGTCCTAAAAATATTTATTAAATGGGGGTAAATAGTTGTTCATACTTTTGAAATAAGAACTTGTTAATATATTTTACACATTTTCACATGCCTTCCATAGGGAAAAGGAAAGACTTCTAAGCACCACAAGGTATAATCCTGACAAACGTCTTTTTACATTCTTTATATTAGTTTCACCAGTATGTATTTAGGTACCTATGTATGTATTTCAATTTTCACCATATTCCAGAAGTCTTATGAACTTGATAATTGGCACGCATACTAAGGACCCCTGACAATACAATAATTTAGTAATTTTGTCCAGGTATCCTGGCCAGGACCACCGGGATAATGAAAAAATAAAATACGATTAACTGAAAATCAAGTCTCTGGTAAGACTGTAATTAGACTGAAAGTGAATGACTCAGACTGATAACAATTTTGCAGACTATAAAATATAGGTATAAGTAAATAATAGTGAAAAATATTAATTAAAGAACATGCCTTTATATCACACCACATTAAAAAATCCAAAAATTATTTTTCAGTATAGTTTGTTTGGTCACTTCCAACAGGTTGATCTAGAAATCTTTGGGGGAGGCCTATGTTCAACAGTGGCTGTCCTATGGCTGATGATAGTGTTTGTTCTAGACCAATATAAATAATTGTAAAATGCGTGGATGTGCCAAATATAAAATATTCAAAATATTCATGTCCACTGCTGAAGATAGGCCTCCCCCAAAGATTTCCAGATAGATAGATATTCATTTAATTAAAGTAATTTTATTAATGTTGAGAAAGCACCCTACATTTTTTGACAATGATTTACATTTATTTTTTTTATTTTTATTTGAACTTACATAAAACAGTATTACCGAAAAAAATAAGTTGCTCACTAAGTTTTAAACTAAATCCATCACTCTATACTCTTTATACTTAATTAATTTAAAATTAACCCGTCGGAGGCGGCACATATATATGTTACATAAGCGTATGGGCTACTGGAGGCCGAGCCGCCCGTGACTATCAACAAAATATTTGAAACTTTTTAGTGTGATGTGTTATAAACAGGATTTTTGATTTTTATACATTTCCTCCTATTGTGGGTACTCGTAACATTCCTTTTTTGGAGAACATTGTTTATTTAACCCGTCGGATGCGGCACATATATATGTTACATAAGCGTATGGGCCACCGGAGGCCGAGCCACCCGTGACTATTTAATCCATAAAGTTTCAACTAACAATCAGTGTTGCATGATACATACTTTTCATAAGTGGAATGTACTTAAGGTAGTATTCCAAATTTAAAGCATGCAGCATACTAATGCAAATTATTTACATTTCATAGTCTTTTGCCTTGACTTTCATTTGACAAGTCAGCATTACAAGACATTATTATACAATGAAGAAATATTCAGTGTTTATTAGAGAAATCTATAATCATTATTAATATGTATATGTATGTAGAATAAAAATGTACCAAAACCATTCTTTACTTACTGTTTCATGAACACTTGTTCTTCTAATTTTAATCTTTATTGTATTTGTGTCCACAATCTGGCTGTGATATGTAGCTGAACACTCGGTTTTCTTAGATTTCTTTTTGCTACGTGAACAGATATTCAGCATAGACCGAGGTTTGCCACTACACGGGGTTATCGCATGAGTTCTTCTCTCTTTAGAGTTCTTTTTGCTCTTTTTAACTGATAATTGACTAAGTTCATGGCTGTAAGGTTTGCCACTCTGGCGCTGCACATTAATTAAAGGTAACTTCACACTGCACTTGAGCACTTCATCATCGGAACTTTCACTTTCGTGCAAGCCCTCTTCTTCTTCCACCTCTTCTTCCTCCACCTCCACGTCGCTCGGCTGCTGATCCTCTTTGTCACCATCACTCTGACACTCACTGCTACTCACTAAATACAAGTTTTTACCACTTATCACTCGTGATTTGCTGTTCATTGAATGTCTCTTATGATGGTGTTTTTTCCGTTTGGTCTCTGGGGGAATACAACCATTCACTGTCGAACTGTCGGTATCGCGTCGCGAGTGCTGTTTATGCTTCCTGTGACGTGACCTTGCAGAAGGCAACGTCCCATTAGCTACCTGCAGCTTCTGTTTGGCAATTTCGTCGATGCTCTGCTCAAAATCAGTTTCAAGTTTGACACCCGAGGATGCCTCGCCAGAAGCTGGCGACTCGTCGTCGTCGTCATCAGGGGTGGCAGAAGCCACCTTGGGCACTCGCACGTCAGGAAAGAGGTCTTTGCGGACGGTGAGCCTCGCGGCCTCGTAGCCGCCGTTCACGGGACTCGACCGACCAGACATGCCGCCCGCCTCCCGCCGCCCTCGCATACCACTTCTACAAACCACTCACCTGTCCGCGAGGTAAACAATCAGTTTGACACATCACATTTTCACTTTAGTGACCGAGCAATGCACCGATCGTTATGCGATGATCTGAATATGTCAGTGATTACCAATAATCAATGTGTATAACATTATCATTTCTTTATTTTGCACTTCTTATGAGTCCCGAACATCTTTTTTTCTTCACATATTCGCATTTTAGGTCATCCATGTTCATGTAACGTTGTGATTGCGAAAAACAAAGTACAGATCATTTTCGCGGACACTTGGTATTGAATGTGTAGTGATGACACATAAAATACACAATTCTTTGAAATATAAACATAATACACACTTATTTTTTATTATTTTCGTCCACTACGATTTGATGAAAACTGTTGACCTTGTTTAGAAGCTTATTATGTTTCAAAATTTAATCAACAGATGCAGACATTGTCACAAAAAAGTTGCTCATGTCTGAATGCGATAACATTGTATGAACGTCCAAAATATCATATCAAAATCGTACATGAAAAGGAGAAAAAAATATAATAATATTATAAAGTACACACAAAAAAATATACATGGAATAAAAATATATGACAAGATTACAGTTGGTCAATAAGTCTTTTTATCAAAATATCAATAAAAATATCACCTCTTTTCAAAGATAGTTTGTAATGTCAAATGGGTTGTTTTGGTCGACTATTTGGTCGACTACAAATGACATTAAAACGCGCGAGATGGCAGCACCATCCAAATCTACAGAAATTCAATACGGGATTTTACACATTTTTGCTTTGTTTCTCTGTCTTGCAAATTGTACGATATTGTTTGACAGATGTTAGTTTAGAGCGATGAATACATTAAATTATATTTCTTCTTTCATTATCGTAATATCGTAATCAAATTGAAATGTTAAAGTGTGTGCAATTAGTGACAACGCGCTTGCTGTATGTGCTATGTATGACGTTCATCAATAGTGATAATGATAACCTACACGGTCCCTCTTTAGCGAAGTACATAACCGGTGAGTCATATTTATATTTATTACATTTGCTGTATATACTTATCGATGATCTCATACATAAAATTGTAATACTGGCTTACACTTCATTGCTATGCTTACAATGCTTAACAATAACCGGTAGGTATGGCAGAATGTAAGTAGGTAGGTAGGTTTGTTTTAGGTAGATTTACTTGATACATTACCTGCTTTTCGCTTTTTTTCTACTTTAATAAAAGTTCATGCTTAAGTACTACTAAAATTTTGGTCGAAGTACTTTTAGAGAACGGTTTCACTTCATGAGTCTTCCATACTTGCATACCTAAGTATTTATTTATTGTATAGTCTCTGCCAACTGCTAAGCACAATAATTATGTACCTAATGACCAATTTATTAAATTAGATAGATACGAAATATTTTGTTTGTATACATAAAAACGTTATCTGTTATATATCTACCTATTAAAATTAAGGATTATCCAATGCAGTCTTGCAAACCTAGGTTTAGTTTAAGCGAGATGCCTTATAAATTTAAAAGATAAAATTTTTAATCATAGGTATGTACTTATAATTTGAGTGGTAGAGCCACGCTGTGGACAGTAACGTCTACAGCACGAATGGGCCGGCTCGACCGGTTTGATATCACAGTCTCACAGAAAACCAACGTAAAATAGCAGCTTGCTGTCGCGTTTCGTTCGGTGAGAGATTTCCGTTGGCCCATTTCCCCCCTTCCTTTCCCAATCCCTTTTCCCCTTCCCTTTCATTTCCTCCTTTTAGGTTGGCAACGTACCCATGATTCTTTTTGTCACTTGGGTGTCTATGGGCGGTAAAGATCACTTACCATCAAGTGACCCATCTGCTCGTTTGCCTGTCTCTGCTATAAAAAAAATACTTATACTACTACTTCTCATTAGTCATAATATAGGTTCCTAGAGCGCATTAGCTAAGTATAGCGGTCGGCGACTCTGAGGTAATATGTAGGTACGCGATTAAAAGTGGTAAAAGAACGCGTTGTCTTGTCTAGTTTGCACTAGTAGCATTAAGCATACCTACCGCACAGGTACTGGAAGTAGTTACTGGTCTGTACTTCCGTGGGTACACTCCATTTCATACGGCACATTCACGCATGGATTTCATTGACCTATATAAGTCTATGGGCACATTCAATCTCGAATTGATTATTGATAAGCAGCAGTGACGATAGTCGTTACAGGACGTTAAATCGCAATACAGTATCTAGTTGGAAATTGGAATTTAGACGGCGGATGTCGCAGTCAGTATCTATGTATGTAATGACTTAAGGCTGCCGGGGCGCTGCGCGCCGAACTGTTGATGTTGGTACGTTGGTCGGCCATCTATTATTATGTTATTCTCTTTATTAACTTTCCAAATATTGATTTTTTACAACCAAGCTAAAAACCCCATTCTCGTAAACTCAGTTGGATAATCAAGACAGAAATCTGACAGGGATCAAATGTTGTCTTTAGAGGTAATAATTAAGGCTTCCCATAAACACTAATGTAGGTACCTACTAGGTATTCGATACGTTCATATACAATACATTACCCTTCTTCCTTTGTTTACTGTTTCGTGTAATTCCTGTTGGTAGACACTGGAGGCTATAAGAAGAGTATCATTAGCATAGCGGTTATTAGTGATTTGTCTAATTACGACGTTTCCTTAAAATGTGAAAAGGCATTGAAAGCTCCTGAAAAAGGTCATCGCAAGGTTTTAGTCGGTATAATAGAAGGGCCTATGCCCACGGCGTTTTTTTAACGCGCCGAATACGAACACGAAACGGCGCTGTAGACGACCAAAAAGCAGATTGTAGCATTTGTATCGATTCAAATGCGCCTACAAAGCGATACAAATGAGTACGAGAAGCGCGTTCGAAGCTCGTCTGTATTACGTTTGTTTATGAATTATCTGAGAAGGGGTGTGCAGAAGGGGTACGTGATCCGTATCACTTTACAGTCTGGTAAAAACGCAGTTTTCTGTATTATAATACATACGCGGGATTGCAGCGCGTCTGTATCGCCATATCACCGCGTTTGTATCGATACAAATGCGCGTTTACGGCGCCACAAATTTTTTTTTACCGTGTGCGTCTGAACTCTGAATTTCGTTTGAAATGTGTTAGCGCGCGTCATTTGCGCGTCGTCGGCGTGTTAAAAATACGCCGTGTGCACAGGCTCTAATATCTACAGCACGAATGATTCGGCTCGACCGGTTTGATACGACTGTCTGTGACTGTCTCACAGAAAACCGGGGTGAAGTGACAGCTCGCTTTTGGTTTTCGTCCAGTGTGAAATTTCCAGTGACCCAAATCCTCCTTGCCTTTCGTAATCCTATTCCGTTTCGTTTGAAGTTAGGTACCTACTTTTATTCAGTAAGGATGGTCTGTGAATTGATAAAAATAAAGCAAAGGGTTTCTGTGTAAACCGAGTCAGAAAGCCGAGGAATGGCATAACAATGTGTCTTTAACCCTCCGAAGTCCGAACGCAATCGATGGTTAGCCGAACCCCTAACACAGCTTAAAGTTATATGTGACTTCTTTTGGTACACCTGAGTGACGACTTGTGAATAGCGACTCGATTCGATCATCTTGCCATTAGGTTGTGCAATCGATCGGGTTGTAGGAAATGATCGATCACATAGCTCTTATTCCCTTCACTCGTCCGTCGTTGGCATTGTGAATCGCGGATATCCGTATTGCATCGATCGTTCTGCAAGAGCTTTGTGTAAGGAACAAAAAATCTATAAAAAATCGGATATTCTAAACCCCGAAATATTTCATTAGATATAGCTACACATTTTGTAACCCTAGTTTTGTAGCCAAATGGGAGAAGCGTTACACATCTAAGTTTTCCTCGCCTTTGTTTAGTACACGTTAATGCTATATCCACTTTTGGTGGCGGCGCATTATTAAGGTAGACCGAGATTAGGGCTGACTGTTCGCATCTCATGTGAAAATGCGCGCGCAGTTGATTAAGTTTGCGGCAAGGGGCTTGCACCCAATTTGTAGTTCAGAGTCAGGTAGCACACGCAACAGTCAAGAGCAAACTGTTTGCCTAACGAGACCACAGTGTTCCAAGTTTTTAAGTAATGGATTTATTGAACACTGTTGTTTGCAAAATCATTAATCTTTTAGAGGGACTATAATTTTTTAGAAGATACAGAATTATTTCTTTATTTAGAGGTGTATATTTTAAGTTGGTTGTTTATATGTCAGAGAATATTTCTTTTGTTTAAAGTATAGGGCTGTCATAAACTGTGTTTAAAAGCCTTTTAAATAAAGGAAAAAAAAAAAATAAAAAAAAAGATACAGAATATAAGTAGCTGGATGCTTCGGTGAGCCAAATTTCCGGTGGCCCAATTCCCCTTCCTCTTTCAAATCCCTATTCCCTTCCTTTAAGGTTCGCAACACACCCATGATTCTATTCGTATTATAAATAGGTGTCTATGGGGGGTGGAGATCACTTACCATCACATTATGGGTCGCCTGACCTATCTGCTCGTTTGCCAATCTACAATAAATAAAATAATCTACCTGTGATTATCTAGAGACAAGGTAATGTGTTGCTTCTAAAGAATTAAATACTGTACATGACTAATGATGATTTACCTATTATCCTAATTTTTAGTACGATTTTTTTATAGAACTCTGACATGTAATACACACTTTGCCAACTATTTAATTTCTAAATTAAACCATAACTCTAGCTTTGACTGCAATTAAGAGCTATCAAACAATGCTAGTGCTTACATACATGCATACTTATAATTTACCGTAAATTGGCACTGCATGAAGAATGTAAATAAACAATAATTTGAAGAGCTTGCATGGACACTGGGAGTTAAGGTATTATTGCATGCATCCGCTTTTAGATAAAAATTGGTGTTCATAGTAGGTTTTGTTTGTTTCAGATACTATCATTATTCTGGCCGTGCGTTTATAAAACTTATTTATGTTACCATTCGCAGTAGAATTGTAACCGCACACGTATCGATATCAAATTGCAACCTCGGGTGATTGAGTGTCAGGCACGTCGCGCTGCACCGCGCTGTACGGAGGCTGTTGTTCTGCAAGGGTTGACTGTAGTATCGGTACTTACGTTGTGATTGTGATAGATGATAGTGGTGTAGTGGGTGGTGGCAGGTGACGGGGCGAGGTGGCGCGACTCGCGAGTTATGCCCGTCGCGGTGATGCAGAGGCATGGTAGACGCGGCTGCGGAGCGCCGGGCCGCTGCCGCTGCCGCGGTCTGCGATGCTACTTCCAGCCTCACCAAGTGAGTATCCATTTATGTTTAATTTACAACGGGTTTTTCGATTATTAAATATGTTTACATTTAAAAAGTTTTGACCGATATTACGGAATAGGTATTTATTTATATATAAATATCGGGATTGCTTATATGAAGACAGACATATGAAGTTAGTTTTACACTAAGATAATGAGGGTGCATCCAAAGGCCATTTACGGATAGTTCTTTGAAACTTTTAAAACCCGTTCTAAGTGTCCGTGTATAAATACTGTCCATTGATTGTACCATCTAGAGAAATGCAATGTATATTTTAGCACAAGATTTGAGTCCGAAACTCAGTAATATAATATCTTATAATAGACGGGTCTATATATTTCGAATAGAGTTATTTGGCCAATCGTTATTTGATAGTAAGAGCTCACAAAGAGCTAAGTCTAAAAATTTAGAGAATATGTACTCAATACATAGAAATTGAAACAGTGTTAACAGACTGATTGATAATTAATATTATGATGATTTGAATGCTAAAGAGTTACAATCTATTTCCAGTTTAAGATTAATTTTAATTACTTAAAGTCCAGATTACAACTGTTGCAGATATACGGGGAAAGCTTATAGGGAGCACGTATAAGTATTAACATTTACAAACAAAAATGCATGTGTAATAAACATATAAATTACATAAAAAAGTATTTTTGTTGGTGACTCCCCTTGCATTAAAGCCATTAACATCCTACATCTCAAATATATTATGTATGTAGGTATATTAAATGTGTGTCTGTCATCCTACGTCTCAAATATATTATGTATGTAGGTATATTAAATCTTCGCCATTGTCTACTTGAAATCGTTTTCAATTCGGTTCAGCCGTTCGAGGGTGACTTAGGCCCGTAAGATCAATGGCAGATTAAACAATGAAAGCGAGTTTGAACTCTTGTTTTTGATTATTTTGTAAGATCAATGATAGTTTAATCCACAGATGCTTGTCAAACAGTCGATTCCTTTAAACCGTCCCGGTAGTAGGGTTAAACACTTTGTGTGGTTGAAACTGTGTATTATTTGACGTTGTCAAATACTTTAAATGTCATTGACCACCATAATATAGTTTTGATTTCACAAAATATCTTTACATACAAGCGTATTTATTATGTATACTAATATCGTCAGTAAATTAGTTTTGGTAGTCGTAAAATTAGGCATACTTTACTTAAATTCGTACATTCGTCCATGACTATTTTGATAAAACACCAATCAATATTCAAATACTGGATGTGATTTGGGGCGGCAACCTAAGTTCGTTTTGTTAATAAACATGATGATCAGATATGGTCATACGTATGATTTGACAATTGACATTATATACTAAGATCTTGAGTGGTAGAGCTACGCTGTAGGCAGTTACGTCTACAGCACGAATGGGCCGTCTCGATCGGTATGAAACCACTGTCTCACAGGGTACCAACGTTAAAGGCAAATCGTGTTTCGTTTGGTGAGAGAGATTTCCGGTGGCCCAATATCCCCCTCCTTTTCCTAATCCCTATTTCCCTCCTTTTATGATTGCAACACACTCATGATTATTTTTGCCTTGGGTGTCTATAGGCGGTGGAGATCACTTACCATCAGGTGAGCCAACTGCCCATTTGCCCGTCGCTGTTATAAAAAAGCGGCTTTTGAATGATGAAACATTACGGAGATTAATATTTTACACAAGATCATGTTAAGATGAACAAAATGTGCTTAGGTTGCCGCCTCAGATCATATGACACATCCAGTACTTAAGTATTGGTGTTTCAATCTGTGCGTATGACACTACAACGTTGCTAAGACAATAATTATGTAACAAAACCATAAACAAACATAGAAAAGAATAGATGATCTAAGAAAAAGAATGAACGAAATGACAATGTTACCATATCATTGAAGTTTAGTCTAGGGATGATCGATATTAGAAAAACATCGATGTTGACATCGATGCTAACATCGAATCAAAAGTATCGATGTACGATAAACATCGATAGCAAAACATCGATATCTCAAAAACATCGATGTTTTCTGTAGCAAATAAAACTGTGTATTCCATTTATTTTTTATTCATTTCTTATCTTTTTATTTATGCGTTTATTATTATTGAAAACACAATACAGGATTTTTTTTAACATTCTGATTATTTTTTTGGCACACTCTGTAAAAAAAAACATTTCCAGGTGTTTTCACTTTATGGCGGGTTTCAATAAACGATCTCAGTTTAGAGTGCAGATAGATCGCGATTATGAACCAATCAAATCAAGTTATTTGACGGATTCATGTTTAAACTGTGTTCTTATTGGCTATTTTTTGTAATCTATCTGCACATTCGAACTGAGATAGTTTATTGGAACTGGACGTTAGTCTGTGCATTGAAGTTGACAGTTTTTTTAATTCCAATGCAAAAAAATAACTATTCGTATGGCTTACTTCGATGATATTGATCAGTGTCATCTAGTGCTAAATAGTTGAACTCATAGTTATCTAGTCCTCAGCTAGTCCATCCAACGCCAGATGGCCCTAAAGAATATATTGACGTTTCGATATTTTATTCTCATAACATCGATGTGTCGATGTTATCGAAATCAAAACATCGATATTTTCCAGCTAAATATCGATGTTTATTAAACATCGATGAATATCGATCATCCCTAGTTTAGTCAAACTTTTTATTTAGACCATTTGATATTAAAGTCATCGGGTTAACCCTTCAGTCAAATGTTGTCGACAGTTACTAAATCGGAATTTTAAACTGTATTTGATCTTACGGCCCTAAGAAGTATCCAAACTCGCAAACTTATAATCGACTAATTATTATAATTAACGTTATTTGCTGCGACGAAGTATAAACAGCGATAGACGAAACACAAATATACATAGCTTTTAAACTTTATACAAGTACATGCAGATTACTTCTAAACACCAACACAGTTATAAATACGATTTGATTGTGCATGAACGACTTACCTATACTTGACCGATGTTTGCGTTTGTCATTGCAGCACATTCAAAAACCAGTTATCAAAATAATTGATTTATGAATCCACCTGCACTTTGTGTCAACTGTCAGTATTATAAGATCATTTTAAAATAGTCACTATCGGGCGCATGCAAATAAAGTATTTCTTGGCAGCAAAATAAGAGTTTTTAATTGATTTATTGCTCTTCAGTTCACATGTCAAGCCATCGTTATTGACCGTTGGCATTTCGCAGCCGACCCCGATGCTCTTGCGATCGTTCTAATAAACTATTGGTAGGTCGTTAATAGCTGATCTAATAAGTCTATTTGCCGTTGTCAATATTGATGACGAGCACATTGTTGTTTTGTGTATGTTTATAAAATAATTTGTAAGTAGCCTTGACATTGAATTATTGCAAATGACACGATGCATTTATAGTGATGAATTGTAAGCGCTCATGAACACTTGTATTATTGTTTACATAATATCCATAATGTACTATGTAAATGCCGCTGATTTTTAGCGTGGTGTTTGTATTTAGCTAAGCGGGGATATAAATCAATCCGAATGCTACCACTTGGTCCTGTCAAATTGTATGATTGTAAGTTAAGCCGGGCACGCAATATGAGTTGGTTGGTTAATGAGAGCACCGATACGCTACGCCGTCACGGCTTTGCGTTATCAGGGCCGTGGGCGAGTATGTGTGCCACACAGACGCAGCGGATCGTGCGCGTGTGTGTGTCAATAGTAGCGCTTCCAGGAAACGCGAGTAGTTTTCTCAGAATCGTTTGACTGTCGCGCGCGTTTTCAGCAATGAATGGGCGAGTGAAGCAACATTACAAATATTTTTTACTTTATACCAAAATTCAATAACTCGGTCGGCCGTTAACTTATCTTGGTTCTATTCCCGTTGTTCATTTATGTAGGACACGCTGCCAAAATGTTTGTCGCCGACATTTTTCTTCCTTATCTACTAATTCGGACTTCTAATATTCGAACGTTGCATAGTCCATGCATGATGTCCAGACCAGACCTAAGACCTAGCGTACAATTTTATAAGCACAGTAAATAATAATGATGTATACTTATCGGAAAAAAGATATCAGTTATACCTAATTACGTAGTCTGTAGATTGATATTTAAGAGGTAGGTTAATATGTATATTGTACGTCTATATAAAAATAAATATGTTTCGTTAAGCAAATTTCCTTTTAAATAAATACATAGGTGAGGATCTGTGACGGTTCGTTAGTGCTTAGTCATGAAACAAACATGGAGCCTAAGGTTAGTATTGTATTATTTAATTTGTTATTAAGTGAACGATGTTTTTTGTTGTTTTGGGGTCAACTGATTTTCAAATCGAGCCGAGGAGTATAGAGGTATACTAACCCATATCTACTTTCCGTTACGACTTAATAACCAGGGTACTACATACCTAATTATTAACGACCAAATATCATCCGCCAAAGAGCCACAGAGAGCCAACAGTCGGAAACCTTTTTTGTAAAGCGATAAGTGAAGGGAGTACAGATTTCAGTGTTTATCGGCCCTGAAACAGGGGAAGGTGACACTTTGTACCTCCTTCTTGGCAACGCCCATATTGGCACATGCATTTATTTTACGCAATTGACAAGAATGGTCTGAATCATCATCATCAGCCATAGGACGTCCACTGCTGAACATAGGCCTCCCCCAAAGATTTCCAGATCGACCTGTTGGAACCGGCCTGCATCCAGCGACTTCCTGCGACCTTTATCATTTTACTGTATGATATTTCTATGCATTTTACATAAAGGAATTAAAATCACTATATTATTGTATTTCAAAATTAATAATTAGGTAGTTCATAATTTAAACATCATTCATGCTTATAGTACGGTTTTAGGGCTTCGTGGTGGTGACCGGTGATAATCTTGTGTACAAATTGATGTGGCTTGTTTGTGAGAGTTACTCTTGTGATCATCGTCTTCAGTATGTAAGTTCTTACGAGCGTATTTGAATTGTATATTATTTTTATTACGTCATCCCGGCGTTCACGTGTTCGTTTCCATCAAACGTTCATCATGTAAATTACATGTTTTTTTAAACAGCTTGCTTTTGTGATTTCTGTCACAGCCGTATAAAACGTATGTTTTCCATTAAGGTCCTGAATTACAAATTAACGAGTGGCAGTGGCAGAGTATTTTTCCATAATGTTACAAACTGTGTACGCGTTTTTGTCTTAAGTGTGTAATGTACCTAACAATGTTTATTGTTTAAAAAAATATATAAAAATATAACAATGGACTCTGCGTGAATGTAAGTCTAGGTGTACTTTTACCTAGACTGAATTTGGAGGTTGCGAAGATTGAAAAAAAATCGTCTTAAGACGACTTACTTTCAGTTCACCATCTGCCAACAAAAGTGTGTAGAGTTGGCTGGTAGGTCTCGCTGGCGACCACCGCTCAGTTCGCTAATTCTGTCGGTGACGATGCGAGGGGCCGCGGTTGGTGGCGGGGCGGGGACTATTTTCGTCTGGCGGCCACGTTTGGAAAAGGCGCGATGACGTCACGATCCTCCACGGCGATGATGCCATCGGGCGGCCGCGACACGCACCGGTCGACTTGCCAAAATATCGCAGCACGATCCACACGTTGTGCAGCGGTACCGCGGCCCGCGACGTGACGCGCGGCGCCACAGCGGACCGCACCACTCCGCTATTATTTTGGTCAGTGTTCGTCGACCAAAGTGGTGATGACATTAGCACGAACATCTCACGCAATATCATTCTCACAGCATCCTTACCGTGATTTTTATTATCAAACAATTTCATTAGTTAGACTGAGTAGTCCACATGATTTTGAATTTATTGTAGCAAGATTATTTATTATGGTTTACCATTTTGTTGTTACGGTTGCCTATTTTTTATGTTGGTCTAATGGCAGTGTGTCGGGCCTGTGGGCCGGGTGGCTTTGTGTTCAAATCTTAGATTGAGTCTTTTTAATACGATTTGCCTGGAACTGGTTTCATCAGAAGAACTTGACGTCAGGCAGGCTAGGCGGCCAGTTGTTAAAATGAACTAAATCCTTTTTTTAACTTTCGTTTTTTTAATTCGTGGTTGTGGCCAATGCTTGTGTTCATTTCATTTTTATGTTCAATTATAATATGGTTTTATCATTTTTATAGGTATGGTACAGTGAGCATATTTGTTGGAACCTAATTCAGGTGCTAATGGTTTATCAGCACAATTATCGGACATCAAAACGGATTGGCGGCATGTAGGTCGTCGCTTCTATATGTTGGTCACACGTTTTGATTGCAATGATCACACTATCACACATACTGGATATTTTTAAAAAACTATATAGATAAAAAACTATATCTACATATTTTAAGTAATAACATAGAAACTTTTTGATTCATTGATAAAGGACTCTTATCATCCGAAAATTATTTTGGACGGTATAAGCCTACATTTTTGTTCCAAGTGCTTATACTCTGTAAATAAATAAATCAATGCAGTCCTAAGATGCAGTCCTTATCGTTTGGGTATTAATTTTTGATGTCCGTTTTGACGTTCGTATGTTGACCTGAATCAATAAATTGAACAACATGAGGAATAATCACAAATTCCACGGCCAGCACCTGCGTCATTACCTTTGGCTCTTAAATATATCAGTCACGTCATTTGCACGTCTGATGGGCCTGTGCCTTGTAGGCTAGGAAATCGTAGCCCACAGGCCCATCAGGAAATCCGTTTGATGATATTGCTCTGAGTTAAGTATAATTAACCCAATTGTTAGAAAGCACCGTATCAGATATAATATAGTATCTGAATTAACTCCAAAGAGATTTAATATTACTAACTATAGAGGGGCTATCAAGCAAGTTTCCAAAATATATCAAACGACAGTAACGGCCATCTACTACTTATTACAATACGAGGGCACTTATTACAATTTACACCCTAGAATGTTCTGTGAATGTTCAAGAATCACGTAAGGAATTTTTATTGTCTTAACATTATTACGCTGGCACGACCTTGCGCGCCTATGTTTCGACTGAGTGACTTATAACCACGAGGTCACAACTTTCGGAGCACAAGTTTCGTGCTGTTGTCCCGTCTATATATACCGTATATATACTGTTGAATGTATTTGACTCAATAGACATTCGCTAAGAAGAACACAAGCTCAAAAGTTATAATCAAAAGATGATACATAAAACTTCTTTAATCCGGAAAATTAATTTCGTTTGCCTCGTCTGTCTACACGTCTATAATAGTATGTAATAGTCGATTTTAAATTCTTGACTCGTACGTTAAACGCTGTGTTCACCACAAAAAATAATGCTTAGTAATTGATTTATGTGTAATAAAATATTACAGGAATGCCATATACAGAAACCGCACGCCGCTCGACTCGATTTAGGTTTTCCATGTCAAATGGCAGAAACAGAACTCTTACAATTTCGTTCGTATATCTGTATATATCTGTATAGCTTTACTTGAAGTCTAATGGCATTAATTGTCTTTATAAAGAAAGTTGTTGAAATGTTGGAAGGTGCGTTTACCTCTTGAGAATTATTTCCACTTTCTCTCGTAAGCAGTTAATTCACTTGACCAAGTCTACATGAGACTATATTAATTAGATTAAAATCTATTGAATGCCAACAAATATTGTGAAAATCAGGTCACAATTGGCGGAATAATAAAAATTTGAACACTCATTGGAGGATAGAGTTTGTAGAGTCCATATACAAAAATTATGAGTTCCTCTAGTTTCTTTAACGACCTAAACACAAACTTCGCATAATCATAAATAGAAGAAGTTTGGTAGAGTTAGGGCGACTTGCAGCGGTATTACTAATCTAGAGCTACATCTTATCTCGATTTATCCTACAGCTCCTATCTTTAAATCAAGATTTCTGATAAATACAAAGGCCCTTAGATACAAAAGTAGCTTCTTAATCCTTTACTTTTTGAATAAGTATGTGTCGGTTGCGTGATGTGTACGTGTGTGTATATATATACCTATATTGTTATCAAGGTAGAGGCAACATAGCTCCTTCTTCACCAAGCTTGCATGCGAGGTGAGGCGTGTCGTGTTCATAGTTTCCACGGTTCGCGTCTCACTGTGCTCGCGACCAGTGCGGTACTCATGCATTAATGATACCGATACACGTACGTTATTTCGTGTCGTAATCGAGTTCGTGGTAGCGGGTACAGGGTCGCTCGGTCGCTATCGTTCACCGGTCACCAGTGCTGCGCGATCAGCTCAGGCGCGTGGTACATGCGCGGTTACACGACGCAGAACTATTTTAGTTTCGCTAATTGGACAAACATGCCAGTTTGCTTACAGTGACGTTGTGTGAAACATATTTATGGAAATACATTGGTGGAAAACAACCTATAGGTTTGTAATAACACAGGTGAATAGAACGCGGTCTGCATTTATCGGCTTTTGATCGCAGTTACATTCTCATTGATCCCCGTTTTCCAAACGTTATCGATCAGTGTTGAAGGATATAACATGTAAGCTCTTTATAAGAATTGTATTGTGCTCTTGTCGCAGACTTTTCATTTCGTTGAGGTGTACACATTTGTGTACAGTGTGCACGTATGTGGTGAATGGAAAATATGTTTTTATTTGCTCACTGGTGCTATGTATCGTAGGCTTGGCATATGATCAAGGTTCGCTTTCATGTCAGTTTTAAAAATGATGGACCATGTGATCACTGTGTCTTCATCTTATGTTTACGAAGTGTCTTTAAATAACTTAAATCATGGCTCCAAATTCATGCTACGATTATTTTTATACGCTCGTCTATAAACAGTTCGAAGTTCGCTCAAAAGATTTTAAATGTGATCATTATTAGCAGTAATTAAAGTCAGTATTAATATTTCGGTGACAAAAGTAATCAACGTTGTGTCTGTATGCAAATTACGTTTAACATTTGTTTACTCACGTACGCACTTGGCTCTTATTAATAATTGTGTGAACAGTAAAGAATATAAATGTTAACAGGACATACTAATCACAAGTTAAATTTTACAGGTATAATTCCTGTATAGTATCACTCACCTTGGATAGTTTTAATTCGGTAAATATATACGTATTTACAGTACTTATAGTGTAAGGTATACTCAACCCCTCTGAAGAAATTAGTAAATTGACACTTCATTTTGCGTTAAGGAGTGAGCATCTGCGGCCTTAGACAAGTGACTTATGCGCTAGGCGAATAGAATAGTCGAATAGAATAAATCTATGGGAATGGCCTAAGAGTACGCTATATACGACGTACTCTTATGTCATATATTCTATTCGACTATTCTATTGGACTAGCGCATAAGACACTTGTCTAAGCTCGCTGAACACATATTTCATCGACGCCGAATCGGCTTGAATCGGTCAAAAAGAGCTTTATGTCGGTGCAATAAGAGTGTAAATTATGCTATCCGCATCGATAACGTAGTTCCACCTTTATGTAAGTGTACTTACCCTTTTGACGTAGACATATAATATGTCCAACGATCACGATCAGTTGGTGCTTGGTACTACAGCACATCCCTTGTCAAATGCTCCTTTGTGCATTCAAGTTTAATTTTTTTATTTGTTCACATAACTAAGTCATTTTGTCACGTCAAGTCGTCCGAAAATATAAATGTATGCCACCTATAAAACTATGCATAATGAATATTATTACATGTCATGAATATTTAATGTTTGCGAAAATCCGTTTTGAGTCACGAGTATTTTTTAATATTTTGATTTGATGTGTATGTAGACTGTTATATCGAATATGAAAATCATGTTGAAATTGATATTTTAAAATAAACTATATCATTAAAACACAATGTGTGAAGACAGACTATGGCTGATATCTATAGAGCCAACTTCGACTAAATCTAAGTCAAAGTCACGAACTCATTGGGAATATGGAATAGTTAAATCAAACTTTGACTTAGTCTGAGTCATTTTTTACAAGAAAAACAGACTGGCAGACAGACTAAACAAAGATTTTCTTGTAAAAAATGACTCGGACTAAGTCAAAATCCTCACTGAGTTCGTGACTTTGACTTAGACTTAGTTGAAGTTCGCTCTATAGATCTCAGCCTTAATGCTAGAGTTTTGTGTTAATGATTAATAATTTATTAAAAATCTCTCGACTCTCGTTAAGCGTATACTACTACTATGTATAATGCTTTATACTATAATAGTCAGCTACGGCCTACGCACGCCTCCTATTAATTGCAATTACATGGCACAATACAAATATTTTGAAGTTTAATGTTTATAGTATGATAATTCAAATAATTTTCCAGTTAGGCAAGCAAACAGAAATTACGCAATGAAAGACATCCATCATAATATTACCGTGCCTTTTGAAACGGTTGTTTTATCTTGTTACGTGCCTTCTGCCTATATAACACATTTTATACACCGAATTTGGATGGCCGAAAGCTCGTAGGCGCTTACTTGCGGAGGGTTATGTCTGGACGGCGACAGGCTGAAATGGTGATGATGACAGTATAGTTTTCAACAAAATGTTCAAACATAATTTAGATTCCGTCAAATTTTAACTCTACCGCCTGTTCGGAAGGCTGTTTCGTCAGAGAAGAACAGGCAAGAAACTCTGATGTTGCTCTTTTTTAACACCAATTTACAGTCAGTTACTAATACAGTACAGCATCAGATACAGACCTTAAATTAGAGCAGTTAAATCATGATATCAATAGTTATTATTGGATATAGTACAAAGTAACATACAAGATACACTGAACGGCCCCCATAGCTACGGCAAGTTGAGTTGAAAGAAACAAGTAAAATAGTCCAGGCAGACTAGTCTCCACAAGCAGAACCCGTTCACGAGTATGACGCATGTGCCAGCCATCGACCTCCTCAACCATGTTGCAGTGAAATGATCGACCCGGCACATGACACCGCCACAAGCATAGACCTTAAGTGAGCATGACTACCTAGACCGATGGCAATTGGCAAATAAAGTACGCCATAATACGCTGCATTTTATACCATACAACTCGCCGGAAATTAGCATTCCATCCCTATCATCTGGATGAATGGCGCTCCCCGAGAGTGAGGTTTATGACGAAAAAAACAGTCTGACAGACAGACTAAGCAAAGTTTTTCTTGTAAAAATGACTCGTAATAAGTCGAAGTTCGATTTATGGTTTCTAAATCCTCACTCACTTCGTTTTTTGACTCTGATTTAGTTGAAGTTCGCTCTATATATCTCTATCTATCTCTATAGCTCTAAGTCATAGTTTAATACTTCAAGCACCCACATCATATATTATTATTACATACATCTATTATATTACATAGATTTACGTCAATGTGTATTTTTAGCATATTATGAATATAAAATTTATTTAGATTACAAGTCGCCTCCTTAGTCTAGTGGCAGCATGTATGGGCTGTGGTCCGGGCGGTCCTGGGTTCGATTCCCAGGTTGGGCAATGCAAATTTCCTAATATAATTTGACCGGGACTGGATCCTTCGTAGGGGGTTGATGTCAGGTAGGCGGCTGGTCGTAAAAACTATGCCAAATCCTCTCTGCAACATGCTTGAAAAAGTGTGTTGCGCCGACCCCACATTAAGGTGAGATAAGGGCAGGTAGAAAAAAGAAACAGTAAATAAACCGCCTCCATGATGCTTCCACGAGTAGTTACTTCAAATAATACATTCTATTTATTATTATGACACATTTATTTATTAATATGGAGGAAAATAATAAAATACATAGGCTATATTCTACTGTACACAAAAGTTAATTACATAAAGATTTTAAAAACTATATTGTTTAGTAAATATTATGACTTATTAAAAGGTCTACTAACCCAGATTGACGATGACGTTACGTTGTCTATCAGCGTGGTAGACTAAAGCTTATCCCCTGTCATTAGTAGAGGAGGCTCGAGGCACGAGCATTGGGACAGTAATATTACAGGGCTGATATAATTATTATAAAACGTTTTATTAGCTCGTTTTCTTTTCTCTGTGTTCGCTATAATTTTACGAAAAACAGTAGATTTTGGCCTGGCAGCAATTCTAACGTCATGTTAAAAAGTTTTCACGGCGAGTAATCGTCAATATGGCCGCTATATTTAATTTATGATAAAACCATATTTTCTCGTAAGGGAACATATTTCTAAAAAGAAAGATATAATATTATTTTTTTATCTTAAATGTTTAATTTAGATCAAAATGACCTAAATATATATAAATGTTACATGATGATGATGAGGATGATATAGAGGTATAAATGTTATAACAAAATTCACAATCTACACAAACTGTCCACAAAATACATTATGGTTATTTTATAACTTATGACGTCAGTGTTTTTAATTATGTCATCTTTTCGAAACAATCATTCATGTTTCTTAGTACGTAGATCGGTGGGCATATTGAAAATACGGACATATTTTAGATAAGATAATACACGGTAATTTTCATTTGAAAACATTATATATTATGCCCACGTAACACTCGATACGCTCTTGTTTAATATATTTAATATACTGGTTCTTGTTATTACCCATACACATAATATTAATTGGTAAGTCAATTTTGTGACTATTATCTGTGTATTTCTTCACTATTAAAGCTAGGCAAATAACCAAGCAAATAATAAATCGGTCGTGGTTGATATTACTTCATGTAATTTTTCAATGTCTAAATTATCGTGATATTAAATTTAATACTTCGATATATCTAATAGCGCAAACTACGTAAAATTAGAAACAAAAGTTTCCTATGTACAGTTTGGTTATCGCATATGGGAATGTGATGAGAATTAATATCCAAATCGTCAGGTATTATACCATTATTACCACTGCATCGTCTGACAGAAAACCGATATTAAATAACCGCCGCTATTTATTTTCGTACGGTGAGTTAGATTTCTGGAGGCCTAAAGTTTTTTCCAAAATCCTTCCATTGTTTCCAGAAGGTAACAGCTTGACTGAGCACCTGATTTTGCCAATTTCTATCAGTTACTGTAATCACAGGTTAACCACCAGATATACTCGTGGGCCTTTAGAAGCCAATAAAAAAACGTGCTTATAATTATAACACAGGTATAAGAAAACCACTCGTGCTTTGGCCAAATTACAATTTGTTATTTTTGAAAACTATATAAAAGTGGGCTACGACGAAATCTTTTTGTCACGTGCGGATATATTTTTATTATGAAATATAAATGCGATTTACAGAATTTTAATATAAAGTTGTCAATAAATGTGATACGCAACTTGATAGAGAGCTTGAATTCATATTACAAAGATCAAACGAAACTAACTTCTAGTACCTATAAATATTTGATTGGTGGTGGCATGTGTTGTAAATGGAAACGCTCTTGTTAGCTGACATTATTTCAAAATTGCGAGGATTCTTGAACCCGTTCTCTAGACTAGAATACAATCGATGTACTACAAAGGCTGACCTCGGCAGATCTCGTTAGCAATAAGCGGACAATACTCCGACTCAACAACGACCAAGTACTGACGACTACAATCGTTCTCAAATTTTACCATCCACATCCGTCTACACGTCACGAGATGCCGTTAAACCCGTTTCAACTATTATAACGATTCTTAGCACATAACGGTTTTGAATGTCTAGTTACTCTGAATCCGACATACTCACCTAATGTAAATAATATTTTAATGTTTTCACTATAGTAGGATTGCTAATTAAACGCCGTAATCTGTCATTTCGAATGTTGCCACTTTTTGAAACATTTAAATACAGTGAACTATTTCATTCTTTCATTTTCTAAAGTCCAACTCAAAGTCAGGAATTCCTACCTAATGTGTGATTAGTACTTACTGCATGTCTACTGAAATTATATTCATGGTTCATTATAAACAAAACTTACAAAAGCTATGAATGTGTGTAATTTTTCTCAAATAATAAAAATAATATTTATAATTTTCATCGTTATCATTTCGCGTATCTGTTGTGATTATTAACGCAAAATTATTTACACAGAAATTTAGTCGGCGGGTTAAGCTAAAATTTTTAAAAATACGAAATAAAATTCTAATTTTGCAAGATGTGCTGAGTTATTGTTTCTTTAAATTATAAAAATTAAACTAGATCAATCACTAGCCACTACTGTTTGAAAGTAAGCAATGTTGCTTACTTGTCAAATGTCACTGTCCAAAATAATGTTATTTTGGAAAATGAAATTTCGATCTGTCAGTTTACTCCGTTTAATTAGCAATGGTACTATAAAAAATAACCATAGGTTACATGCAGACGTAAGTCGACATCACGACATTCTGTCGCGCATAGCGATTCGCGTCAACGAGGAATGGCGATTATTACCGATACCTACGTAAATGTAGCAAACTTGTGTCGTATTTCAAGCGTGAATGTATGTCGTTGTCTGTAGTGGTTGTATTGAATTGCTCGGCACATCCCGCCGGTCGATTAACATCTCGTTATGAACTCAACGGCTGCCATACAACACACCGCCCACGTTCGGCAGTCGGCCGCCGACACCGCATCGCATCCGTCCTGCCGTGATTGATAAACCAATTTGACATCATTGCCGTGGGAAATGTGGCCTAGAGAACGCTTTGTGCCCGGAGTCCGACAAACTGACTTGTAAACAGGTTAGGATTTAAACCGATTTCGTACTTAGGCATCAGGACATCACTACTGTACTATTCCGGTATTCGAAGTTAGTGGTGGAACCACTAACATAGCTAATAGCTTTGCTTATTCATTGTAAGTTTTTAAAGTTGTTATTATTTTGACTTGGTTAGAGTAATAATCACAAGTTCAAAAACTTAACGGACCGACTTCAAATCCGATCGTAACAAAATGTACATGGGACCACCCTTGAAATAAGCTCTATCGAACACAAAGATTTTTGAAGATCGGTCCACATTCGGCGGACATATCGCGTAACAAACATAAAAAACAGACGAACTGAGGACCTTCTCCTTTTTGGAAGTCGGTCGAAAATAAGACGTGATTCACGATTTCTTCGATTATTTACTTGCATCGGATTAACTTCGGCTTCAGCTTGTGAGTTATACCTTTTGTTGCAACTACTTTATAGATTTATAGGCTGCCTCGGTGGCGTGGTGGTATTTCGATACGACTACGGTTCTCAGGTCTCGGGTTCGATCCCCGAGTCGGGCAGTGATATTGGATTTTACCATATCTGCCCGGAGTCTGGAATTTGTGCCCGATATGGCGATAGGCTCACCCCTATCACATCTGGGACGGAACTAAGCTCGGCGAAATGTGGGTGTTCTAGTTCGCTAGTGCGCCTCTGTCTACCCCTTCGGAGATACAGGCGTGAGCTTATGTTATGTTACTTTATAGATTGAGATAGCCCATAAATGAATACAAAATTTTAAACTTGTCTCAAACACAGTCATCGATAATGATGTATTTTGCTGGATATTAATTAATTAATGAAGGTCGCAAGCAATTAATGTTAATTGTCATGAAATAAGCAATCAAGTAGTTAGGATGAGTGGGTAACACTAGCCTTGATCTCTTAATATGGAACCCTGTTCATAAGTATATTATGGCTAATCTCTTGATCTACAATTATTTCCGGCCACTTGCAGCTCCACGATAAATCTCGATTTATCCCAAATCTTGTTTTATAGAGAGGGGTGAGCTGTAGGATAAATTGAGGCAACGTGTAACTTGTAAGTCGTAACGCAAGATTAGTAACAGCGCTGCAAGTCGACCTTAGGCTCACTTGCAGCTGCGCCATAAATCTCTATTTAAACCAAATCTTGATTTAAAGAGAGGGGTGAGCTGTAGGATAAATTGAGGCAATGTGTAACTTGTAAGTCGTAACGCAAGATTAGTAACAGCGCTGCAAGTCGACCTTAGGCTCACTTGCAGCTGCGCCATAAATCTCTATTTATCCCAAATCTTGATTTAAAGAGAGGGGTGAGCTGTAGCATAAATTGAGGCAAGGTGTAACTTGTAAGTCGTAACGCAAGATTAGTAACAGCGCTGCAAGTCGACCTTAGGCTCACTTGCAGCTGCGCCAAAAACCTCTATTTATCTCAAATCTTGATTTAAAGAGAGGGTTGAGCTGTAGGATAAATTGAGGCAAGGTGTAACTTGTAAGTCGTAACGCAAGATTAGTAACAGCGCTGCAAGTCGACCTTAGGCTCACTTGCAGCTGCGCCATAAATCTATTTATCTCAAATCTTGATTTAAAGAGAGGGGTGAGCTGTAGGATAAATTGAGGCAAGGTGTAACTTGTAAGTCGTAACGCAAGATTAGTAACAGCGCTGCAAGTCGACCTTAGGCTCACTTGCAGCTGCGCCATAAATCTCTATTTATCCCAAATCTTGATTTAAAGATAGGAGTGAGCTGTAGGATAAATCGAGATAAGATGTAATTCTAGATTAGTAATAGCGCTGTAAGTCGCTCTTAACGCTTAAAACTTTTATTTAGATATAAGTACGATTTAATAACGTCACATAATAATCAGATATTTTTAAGACGAATACGAAGATACATTACAATACTTGATATAATTTTATTATTCCTGTATTTACTACAATTATTATTCACTATAGATGTATTAACTATACCAGGGATTTTAACCAACCATAGAGTAGAATGGTGGTTAAAGGAAAGTAATTTAATAGGATATATCATTTACAACGATCAGTAATAATATTAATCAAATAAATCTGTCGTCTATAAGTTACGTAATGCAAAGGATTGTAAAGTTACATGTAAGAGTAAAACTTAACAATACAATAGAATTTTGAATTAGGTTAGGCTAATTGATCAACAATCGGCATGTTGTACTTGTAGCCAGTTGTAGGTGCTATAGTCGCATTTTGCGTGTGCAATGTGCATCGATCAGTTTTTGATAAGCAGTTGGCAGTTGGCACTGGTGGGGTGAAGTGTGCGGCTACAGGCGAGATGCGGGGCGCGGGGGTGGGTAAATGTGACCACGCAGGCGGTATTCGTTCGGTGGGAGGCAGTCACCGGTGATGTAAGAGCGGCTGGCTCTGGCGGTGATGTCAGCGCGCCCACGCCGCGCGGTGCCCCCACCTCCCCGCATCTGACCTGCCTTGGTAAAGCCTTCCGCAAGCCTGCGTTCCACGCATATATTTACAAAAATATTCGATAAAATGACAAAATATTATGTTTAGATCGTGTTTACTAAAATGACAAATACAGCTAACATCGCAAAATTTTCGTCACTTATCCATCTCAAGTATCTACGTAAGTCTTTTGAAATTAGCACGTGCTAATATAGCTCTGTAATATACTATAGTCGTGTCAATCTTTAATATCAAGGGCCTTACTTATAAAATCATTTTTAGCTGAGCAAATGGTTAAGAATAACCTGTCATTTTTTTCTTGCGTTACATTGTTTAAAATGAAAGGTACAACCTATGGTTAGAGATAAGCAGCGCTTAAATATTTTTATAAGTAAGGGGCTAAATCACTAATCATTGCTTGTCGAAATGTTGCACATAAAGTTCCTAGACCCAGCCACAATTAATTCCTAGGCTTATTTATTATTCTTTATCGATTGTAGGCAGTAGGTGGGCTGACATAGTTACACGATTCATATATAAAGTTCTTGAAGTGGAGCATAATTGCATTACCTTTTAGCTTTTTAGATTAAGGTCAAGTTACACATGATAATAAATTAACTAAGGTGACGACTTATGTATCTTACGTACTCCTCTAGTGAGTTGCATTCAATATTCAAATTGGAGCATACGGTTGAAATGTTCATATTAGATTTTAAATTCATAGTTTTGGCTCATTATACCTACGTGGTTTCATTGTTCGTTTGTTATTGCCTAATAGCGTATTTGGGAGTAACAACTCTAAGGGCTGGATTGTTTCACGTGGTTGGTTAACTTATTGTACATATGGACGTACGGAAAACAATAACAAATACGTTTAACAGTCGTTAAATACTAATCGTTGTTCCATTGTTTAAAAAATCGGTTGCAAAATATATTGCTAGTAGATCACAAAATCATCATTAGGTGAATTTACACTATCGTGAACGAAGACGAATATAAACATGAAACAACTGAGGCTTATAATACCTTCACATTGGGTTCGGGTACCATTAAGCCACGACCACAAACCATTAAGACTGTATGTTTAAGGAAATTGTTAGTAAACTAGGCACAAAAAGTTCATTATTTCTTGGGCATTATGACTGGCATCCAAAACTTGTTTTATTCACCTGTGTTATTCATAAATACCAATCCTATTTATAGATGCTATTCGAGCTAAACAGTGAAATGAAAACAAATACAGCATACGTTTATGACTTAAGACTATCTGTCGGGACATTTTGACTTTAGTATTATAGACATAAAATGGAAAAGATGTATCGTGATACGTGACATAATATTGTACAGGTAAAAGTGCGATAATTAGGATAAATAGTCTAACGCAATAAACATGTTCCGGTGATCAAGTGAAGTGAAACAAAAATGGACTCGAACATACATTGATGTGTGGAGGTGATAGGTAGTTAATGAGATGAAGATGGAGGGCGCAGTCCTCAGCGTGACAAGCAACAATAACAGATTCAGGACACACCTTAAGAACGCGGCAAGCGCCATTTGCGCGCGGACGCTGCCCAAGCAGAGGCGCAATGATCCGACGGCGACGAGCAGCTCCCGCCACCACACGTACCCTCGAGCGACGCCGCCAAAGCGGGCGTCTATCTCTTGCCGGATGGAACCGCTGATGTGCCCCGTCCCGCAGCACGCGACGGCATTCGAACAACCAGAGCCTGTCACTTATGCTGTGGCGGAGGCGCACTCTTCGAAAAAGCCCATGAAGCTCAAGCTGAAAGGAAATTTGGCGAGGTAAGCTTTTGTGTTTTAATTTAGATCTTATTTATTATGTCGTCATTCTTTTATTTTCCATCTTGGTTAGTTAGACGTGGGCTGGTTGCATCTAAATTTGTTTGAGTAAATGTTTATTGTTGATTAGCAAATCCACCAACCTTGCTCTTTCGTCGCTACACAAGCACATGTTTGGTAATGAGAGGCAGACGCCGCACGCCCATGTAGCTTGATGTTGGGTCAATAACATCAGCATGACATCATGACGTCTGTTTACCCAGGTCGTGGGGTAATGATAGCCTGTTAATTACAACTATGGACCAATTATACCTAGTTTTATGCATTTATCCTGAGGTTCTTGTTACAAAATAAACAATTTTATTATTTTCTATAAATATTAAATTAGGTACCTACTTACTATAAAATTTGAAAATAAATAGTGTCTTAATATGAAACTTCTTTTTGTTACATCATGCTGGTCTGGACGATGGTCCTGCCATATTTTGTAGATCATGAATCCTGTTTAATCGACGACTTGCGGTTTTGCTGTGCTTATGTCATAGTTATTTGAGTTAGGTATATAATAATAATATATTATGAAGAATATATGAATGTATACAAATTCTTATTAGTATTCGTTAATAGTTATAAATAATTTAAAATAATAACTTTGATAGGTATTTAATTTACATTTAAACTAGATGTACACGTACTTACATGGGACATATCCAAGAACGCTTCACTGGAAATGAATCCTGGTTCTAAATTATTTACTAAATATTAAATAATAATATATAGGACCGACTACCTGATAAAGGTCGCAGCAAGTCGCTGGAAGCAGGCCGCTTCCAACAAGGGCAACCTGGAAATATCTGGGGGAGGCCTATGTCCAGCAGTGGACGTCCTCTGGCTGATGATGATGATGAATATATAGGATTACATACTTGGTCTAAAAAAATAATTATTTTACTCTAGGCATGTCCTAATAATATTATATTTTTAACCGAAACCATATTATGTAGGTGCTTAACATAATTATTATTGTATACATATTCAATTAATATGTTAGCGTAGAAACGTATTTGTATTAAGTATGGGTGTTCATTATAATATCTAATTTGGCGCGCATGACCTCACATTTCGTAGTCGACTAAAATAACAAGGAGTCGTAAACATTAAACACCATGCGGAAATGGAGCATGACCATATACGTATGCATAAGGATATGCTCATTATTTAAATTAGAACTTATTTATAAAAATATAAGAAAATATGAGGCAGTCTTTCAACCGCTACACCGCGGCACCGCATTGCGACAAAATGATACTCTAATGGCCTTACTGCATAAGCCGCCCTAGTTTAACACATCGATACAGTGAAAAAAATGCACAAGATTCAAGATACATAGATACAACCACTGAACAGAGACGCCGAGATACTACAACCTTATAAAAGAAAACTCATTACCACATACATATATACAAAATACGAATGAAGTAAATGCACTCGCATATTTATATACGAGTTGTGCGGTGTGCCGTGTGCGAGAGTAGAAACGGAAAAGCGCCTCTCGCTCGCACACCATGATGTCATGGTATATTTTTGTAGAGACATAATGGCTTAGATCGCACGCGCTTTTCGTTCGTAGTTTTACTATCATTTACATATCGTCAATTTTTTATGTTATTTATTATAGAGTTCTATGCAGTGTTTTTAAATGTTACGTTAATGTTTTCATACATTTTTCAAATTAATATGATCATTGTAGATTAGCGTGTTATTTAATAGGTACCTAATTTTCATTATTTTATATGGTCGCGCTCATAATAATATGATAATCAGTACGCATTTAAAGTAGGCATTTAAAATGGGTTTTAGTAACATTGCGATTGTAAAATTATAGTTTACGTGAGTATTACAAAATACTCATTTTTAAACTAATCACTAAGCAGGTCCTAATTTCTAAAAAAAATTATGTATTAGAAAATTAAAATTAACATTACTTTTACGGCGTTTATGAATATGGGTGAATCTGAATACTGATTACAGATTAGACTCTACATAATAATTTTGCAAGTTGCGCTTGAAAGTTTCCAGTAGAATGTTTTAATAGATTTTATTTGGGATAAGTGCAAACATGTTGCTAATCCATGAGTAAATATATAGAGGTATATAACGCTGACTAATTTAACTGTTTATTTAGTACTTAACATTTTAACAGTGCACAAAATTGGTCAGACTGTTTTTGACATTTGTAACTATGTATTATTAAACGATATAAAAGCCTTTTATGAATTCGTTACGCATTTTAGGGCTTCGGACCCAATTGGAAAAACTGAACCCTAGGTGGAAATAACAGAAAAATCAAGGTAGAGCTTTCATCGGAAATTGGTTTGAACATGGTGTTATACTATACTGCAGTACTAAACGCAAAATTCGAATTTGTGGTTACATAAGCTCACGCCGGTATCCCTGAAGGTAGAGGCGTCCTAGCGAACTGGAACACTCACATTTCGCCTCGCTTAGTTCCGTCCCAGATGTGATGGGGGGCGAGGCTATTGCCATATTGGGCACAAATTCCGGACTCCGAGCGAAAAATGCAATATCACTTTGGCCGACCCGGGGATCGAATCTAAGACCTCAGGACAGCAGTCGCACCGAAATACAACCACGCTACCGAGGCTTTTAACTTTCTAGAGTGAATATGGAGAAGATATTAAATCTATGCGCCTTTATACCTATTTTTTGGCGATATTGCTATCTCTTGTACTATGAATACATTAAAACACTAGGAAAGTATGACACGGCACTTATGCAGCTGAATCGATGGGCAAATGACGCATTAAAAATGTAGGGAATTACTTCAGATGGTGGCAGATCCTGAGCTGAGAATTCTTGTCAATGAAAGTTGTCTGAGATTAACAATGAAGATATAAATATTTAGATATACAATCTAATGGCATCACAAAGACCTGCAAAAATATTTCCTACAATTAAAAATTATAGCATTATGTCCATTGTCAAGTCATTAGAGAAAATATAAAACCACAAAACAGTTGAATACAGAATAAGGCCATAAAAAGCCATCGAATTGCATGTCTGACCACGCACAAAGGGTTCCGGAGAAGGCACCAATGTTAACAAAATCCTATTTTCTCAGATGAATTAGTACAGTACCAAATACACAAAAATACCTCAAATTAGATCAGCTTACCTGGACAATAATAGAATATACTAGGTATTATCATTAGGCAAAGAACCCACTTTGACAGCCTCAGTGGCGCTTGGGGCGGGTTTAACGAGAGGCCGTGCATTCGATTCCCGCCCCGAGACAAATTGTGTGGCCCACAGATATTTGTTTCGAGTGTGGGTGTTGTAGGACCGTAAGTCCCTCGTAGTTCACGATACAGGTTAAACCTAGTGTGGGGCCAGAACTATTTGTGTGACTGTTGGGTCAGTGGCGTAACTACAGGATGGCATGTCGGCAAAATGCCACGGACCCCTGACCATAGGGAGCCCCCCTAGCCTCCGGGTACTCTTATGTCATTCCCATACATTTTCTACTCGACTAGCGTATAAGTCACTTGTCTAAACCCGCTGTTCACACAAGCAGCACCCATTGCAGTGATCGACCCGGCACATTATTTGGCTCCACCTTTAGGTACCAATTCATAGAATAGACCAACGATTCACATTTCCCATATGTAGTACTAATAGTTTCCGAGTAAAATAGCCGTGACGAACGGACATACTGAAGTGACGAAAGTTTAAGCGGTCCGTATTTTGCATTTGGCTCTGGAACTCTAAAAACCAAACATTCCTACAACGCCGTGTCAAATACACAATAAACTCTTATATACATTTTTAATAATATTTGATGTTCCACTGACATACCCCTCCCTCAATTTTTGCCACTTTTCCGATCTTGTGCTATCTCCTTCCACTGGACTGGATCCAACACACGGTTGCCGACAACTTGGACGACCAAGAAAGCTATGGCAAGATGACAAAGTCAGTGTTTGCCCTATATAATATGATTGGTATACGGAAAATGTACATGACAAAAGTATTATCAAGTTTTAAACTGTAAAAACAGCGTTGTGGTTTCCTTACTGTCGTGACTCGTGTGACGTGTGATCTCTTCCTATAGTATAATTAGGAATATATGTTTTTGTACAAGAGCATTGTTCTTTAGCGTATAATGAGTGATGAGATAATGTTGGCACGGAGTCAAGCGGCCAGGTTAATTATTATTTACTAAAATATTTCAGATACAACCGGAAGACATAAAGCTTCGATTGGCCAGTCATCTCGTTTTTATGTCGTGTGATTGTACCTCACATCCTCCTGACTGATAATATTTCTGAGAATAATGAGTCAATTTCAATGCAAATGTGCTTAGTGATTGTCGTCGCGTTGTTCCTAAACAAAAAGATTGAACTTTTAATATGGTAATGATAATGAAATAAGAAATTGTAATCCTCCCGAGTACTAAAGATGATACATAAAGATTATTAAACTCTAATAGTAATAATATTATGGCCACGCTTGAATTAAATAAAAATTAGAATATCGTTAACCTCTTTTGATAGCCAGTTAGAGTTCACACTTCACACAATTTGGTTCTTATATTCATATATTGAAATAAACGTTTCACTTGTTGCAAAGTATTAATTGGACTTGTAGGAAGGAGAGCCTATGATCTTATTTAAATCTCTGTTAAACAATAACCTCTTGACACTCGACTACGGCGAAGCAAATGGTAAAGTTATGTTTTTGATCGGTATGTGTGTGTATATTTAATGTGTATGTTCTATGTATCTGTTCCCTCATAACTTCTAAACTTTCTAACATAATTTGAAAAAAATATTAGAAGCGTCTTGTTGGTCCGCTGGTTATACGCTGTGACTTCACATTAAATTGAATATGGCGCCCTCTAGGGGGTAGCAAATTTGTTTTCGCTCAACATTACTGTGCGGCGCGTCGCAAAAAACCCTGAATACTTTAAATAAAAAATAAATTCAAAACTAAAACCGGACTACTGAAATATCACGCTCTAAAAAGTATGAAAAAAGAAAATATTATGATGGAATGGAAGGAACACATTTGTACATAACAATTTCAGATGAGAATATTATCTTGTTCCATATTTTTTAGATTTTCTGAAGTCGAGTTTTAGTCTTTCATACGCCTTTTTTATTATTTAAAAACGCAACGCAAAGGCTGCTATTCCATCAAGGCTGAACCTTCATTGATAATGGCGGAATATGATATCAAATCAAAACACATAATATTCCAACGAAAGCACCAAATGCGGCGTGATAAGTTTTTGAAGTGAAAATTTCTTTAGCATCGTTGTGATTTGAAAGTCGATGAAACGAAAAAGCAACAGTAAAAAGAGACAGACACATAAATTCATAAGATGTAACGTGGAAGAAAATGAGATAGGAAGTATTTGTGCGCGCATGGGTAGTACAAAGCTTGGGAAAAGGCATCACACAACCGTGGTGTTTTGTATACGTGTACGTATTATACGTTTGTAGTCTTTTCATCATTTTTATAATAAAATCTATGTAATATTTATATGAACAAATAAAATGTAAAATAGTTACCAAACTTTGTATCACTATGATCATTACTAAAACCTACAACTATCATGTTCCCGAAATTTTACATTCGTCTCACTTCTAACAAGTGTAAATTGCACACATGTTTTTTTTGTATAATAAATCGTCGATGTGTATTGCGGCCGTACAAACAGTTCACAACAGTTCTTTTTATCATACATTTATTATTTTATATATTTTTATTTATTTATTAGTCGTATTAGAGCTATCTCCCATATTGTAGATGGTTTTGTCTCTACATCATGAATATGTGGCGCGATTGGTAGGATCGCATGATACTGTACCACAGCTGGTTCACTAAAAATCAACCTTTATGTTGTAAGAGTTGCTTGTAGGTAGGTAAACCGTATAGTGAATGCGCTAATTAGATAAATTCAATAATTCGTTTTCCCGCCCAATCGCCATACTTATTCATGACTCTTCTAACAATGCGAATTACTATTGGCATCGAATTGTAGAGATTATTTACAATCAGGCGTCAGGTGATTCATTTGTTCGTTTGGCAGTTTTCTGATATTTTGTACTACACACGCAACGTAGAGCCGCAATCGTAATAAAAATAAACAAACAACAAGAGCCAATTTTAGAACGTTATTGTGTAGATTTGCTGAATCGGAATTATTTTTATCATGCTTACCTAGTACCTAATAAAAATCAATGTGACGAAAATAACCGGAACACGTATTCACGCGAGAATAAGATGTACCTAATAGATGTTATATAACTTATCTTCTAGGAATGTAACAACTACGGTGATTTGAGTTAGTCATACCGTGATAATTTTGATTCGAAGGGTCTAAGAGATAATGTTGAATGACTAACAGGCAGCTGTTGATTTAAAGTAGCCTAGCTTCATAGTCATAAGGATTTACCTAGAAATGTATACAGTGTGCATGCCCGTACAGGGGCAGGTTAAGGAGATCAGCGATCACTAAACTGGATGAGTGATGACGCAGTCGACCGTCCCGTCGGCTTATCAATGTAACTAATGTCAATACGTAAGCCACGTCGGTAGATTAATGGATTGAAATCGCTTGAATTGCTCATCGTTTACGGTTGTTAAAGACTGATAGAGCCAGTCATGAATCAATTATTAATTGTTCTTTTATAAAAGTACCGTTTTCAATACGTCGCGTCATACCTATTTAATGTTAACGGATCTTATTGGATGAACACTCATGTAATTATGTTTCTGGTATAATCTATGAATTCAACATTGTTTACTAATAAGTAGTAACTGCTTTCATATCCCAAGTGATTAAATTAATAATTACTCAAATGTGGTTTTGGCAACAAAGCAATTATTACATTATTATAACAAAATCATTATTAAACATTCCCCCCCCCCCTTCCAGGGCAGTCGGATAAAGGACCTTATGTATTTATTGGATTACTCTTGAGGAGATGAGTAGACGGTCTATCTTGTGGGCGTTGCATCCCTAAAGGGTAAGACACCCAGAAAAAAAGGGATCTCCGCTATATAGCTCACAATAATTTATTTTATTTAATTATTCAAAGTGGGCTGTAGACAAAATATGTTTGGGAACCTCTGATCTATATGTATAATGGTCTTACCGTGGTTGGCCATCACGTCGCCCAAAGACATCGGCAACGCCACCGGTATAAATGGGCTGATAAATATATTAAAAAATAATGTATTTAATATATTAACAAATATTTCATCAAAATATGTTTGTTAAATGAAATAGTAATAAAGCATCGCATGCCAGACGGTTATCGATTGGGTCAAGATCGAAAAGCGGTCTGTCGCTTGTCAATTGTCACTCACGTCATGCTGTGCTGTATCCAATTACAGAGCCGTTCATTATTGCCTGTTTACTTTAACTGTAGTGTACTTCTAACATTCCATCACGATAGAACTCTCGTATTTGACGGTATCGAAACTTCACGTACAAAAAGTAATGAATTTGTTAATTGGCAGTTTTGTTACTATGATATACATTGTTGGTATAAGTTCATTCAAATGTGAATGTAATATCTGTTGGTTACAGTCTCTCAAGTAAGTGTTGTAAGTTTTGATGGTTATCACAGCTGGACGTTGCATTGATGTGGTGAAAGTATAACATTTAATAGTTCACGTGGGAAAGGTTCTTAACGGCGGAGTAACGCCTGTATACAGTATAGGTAATCCGACTCCGCCTTGTTTATTTAGTCTACTGTAGATACCTACATAGGGTGTATTATGTATATACGTCATACCGTCTGTAGTCTGTACATTATGCACATTCCATTCATATGATGTGCTGTGGTCTGTGAGTGCATTTGTGGAATCTTACTATGTGAAACATTAGAATCCGAAGAATTGAATTAATTGTGAAACGGCTGTTGTTCGTTTTATTTAGGTACGTAGTTTAATAATACTAGTGTATGTATACTATGTATTACGGTAAATCCCTAAGTGTGTGATTTTTGTTTCCTCTTCCAGTAGGTAATATATCCCTCTTTTTATTATATTCTATCTGGCTCTATCCTAATTTCCACTCCAATGTAGAGTCAGCGCGACACCTTTTCAATTATGTTGCCGAAAGTGTTTGTCTTCGTTTTTTTGACTTGACTAACACTTAACTCCATGTGGGGGATTCAGTCGCGGGATATCGTGTTAGCATGACCACATTGCCTGTTCTAAGAATCGAACCCAGGACTACAGGCCCATATGCGCTGCAACTAGTGATTAGACCAAGGAGATGACAATATGATACGATACTGTCTCTCTACAATTTAAAAATACTTACCTATTAAAAGTTAATTCTACCTCTATAAAGAGGGTCTTTTGTTCAAATGTTGACGACGTCTTCCTAATATTGCCTTTAAGTTTGTTTTGAATTTTGTATGTGATAAAACATAGCAAGAATTGTTATATTGAGCGTTCATAACACCATTAACATTCAAAGATAATTAGTCTATGAAATGGATGTAGGAATAAAGACCAATGCTACTGAAAATGAGTTCCACAGTGCGCTGGTTGTAAAAACTAAGTCAAAACTTTCTGGAACATGCTCGAAAAGTATGCGCCGTCCCCACATAAAGGTGGGATAAGGGCAGGTAGAAAGAAAGCTACTGAAAATGAGTTAGACTACATACAATAGAATATACATACAGGCCCCTCTAAATGATAGGGCAGGTGGATGCTATGTTTGAAATGTCAACTCGCAGATTAGAGTTTAGATAATAATAAATAGATAGAGAACCTTGGATTTGTGGATTGAGTTGTGACATAACTAGAGGTATATTAAAGGAGTGTTCTTATCTATGTTTTTCAGTTAATAGTTGTTAATATATATGTATGTACGTTAGTTAGTTCGGTTATAAAATATATTGTAATATCCTGGTGATTTTTTTATTTTTCGTGTTAGTGTAAAAATATTTTTCAAATTTTATTAATTTACTGTTTTTTTATACCTAATTATAAGTAACGTAGGGTAGTTCTGATTTATTTTTTTAATTTTTCTCTACCACGTAATAATATAAAACTTTTCTGGTGTAGCATTCGAAGAGTGAGGAACGCAAATTGATATAAAAATTAGAAACATGTACGTAATTTATAACACTTGTGAGGTGTGGTCTGCTATGTGAATTTTTATACTATGTATTTAAAAAATCGTTTAATATTTTGAATCATTTCTGTATTCATTTCATGCTATTGTCGATTTATAAACCTTCTCATAGTAGGCACTACAGAAAGACGCGCAATTGCCTTTTGTCACTTATGCATTTCATACCAACTTTTGACATACACAAACATAAGCTCACGCCTGTATCCCCGAAAGGGTAGGCAGAGGTGTACTAGCGAACTAGAACACCCACATTTCGCCGAGCTTAGTTCTGTCCCAGATGTGGATAGGGGGCGAGCCTATCGCCATATCGGCAACTTTTGACATGCAACAAACAAACAAACCATCCAACTTTAGACATGTGTAATATTTTATCATCGCCTGCATTATGGCGTTCCATGCATGCAACAGTTGAAAACGCAACTTGCTATTTGAAAGCGCACGAGTGCGAACATAGCTGCAGGCAACAAAGTTTTTCCTGTTTATAAAAGCTATTTTTTTATTGTTGCAGGGAGGTGGCGAGTGCATGGGAGTGCCGTGTGGGCCCGCCCGACCATCCGGCGTCCGCCGACCGAGTGCAGAGCCTCTTCAACGACATCGAGCTCTATCCCACTAAGACCCAGGGTAAGAAAACGAATCATTTTATTAACTTTAAAAAAGGAGGTTTATCAATTCGACCCATACGTATGTGATATTGTTGATATTCAGATATGTTAATCCATATGGGCTTCTGAATAGGGGTGCCAAATTTCATAAGTGTATGTATGTATGTTTGTCCACGTATATCTTAGAAACTATAAATCGGATTGCGATGAATCTTTTTTATTGGACTAGGTATCTTCCAACTTGGGAATAGTGCAAGTTGCATCAAAATCAGTTCAGTAATTTTGAAGATATGGGCTTAAATGTGTGAAAATGGTGAAGTCGGTTTTAAGTTTTTGTTAAACCTTTTTTTTATGTCTAAACCATTCCCTATACGTGGCATAAATACTGACGAAAATAACCATCAAACACTCATGCTCAGACAAGCACCAGAGAAGCTGGCGACTTCGTGTAAATTTTTTTATTAAAATGGAAAAGTTTCGTTTTCAATATCACCCAAATTAAACCGTGTAAAAATGTGTTAGGTAGCTAATATATACTTATATTAGCTACCTAACACATTTTAACACGGTTACATTTTAACAAATATTAATAAGCCGATAAATGGTGCATTTTACACATTTATATGGTCCAACATAACATAATATAAAGCAGTTCTGAGTATTTATAAGCCATATTAATATTTTGCCTCGGGGCCTTGGTTGTATTTCGGTATGACTATCGTTCTGAAATCTCGGGTTCGACCCCTGGGTCGGGCAAAGTGATATTGGATTTTTCCATGTCAGAGCGGAGTCTAGAATTTGTGCTCTATGTGGCCCTATCACATCTGGGACCGAACTAAGCTTGGCGAAAGTTCTAGTTCGTTAGTGCGTCTCTGCCTACCCCTTCGGGGATACAAGCGTGGGCTTATGTTATGTTATTAATATTTTTGTATTTGTAATTGCCATACATAATTCGAATTAGAAATGACGATTTTGAACTTAGTCATTAATATGGCACGAGTCAGTACGACGCAAAATGAGGAAGCTGTAAACTAAATAAAAAAATAAAAATCTTTATTAATCACGTTGGCAAATAAAAGCACTTTTGACATGTCAAAAAAAGCATAATTTAGATTTACATAAATACATAAACTGTTTTTACATAAATACATAAACAATCCCTTTCCAAACAAGCTACAGATAAAGCTAATTAATGTTATTAATCCATTATAGCTTAACGCTTAAGATTGCAAATTATGCCGATGTGAATTTTTAAACCATAGAAAAAAAAGTATGTATGGTAACTTGTATGGGTCAGTTTATTTTCTAATATGGACTTTAATGAACTGTACTCATGACAGATAGCTCATAAATTGAATGAAGGATGGAATGGAGTGACAAACAAGTTGACGTCACCCTAACCTCATAGGTATAATCAAGTGTGAATGTCTATTAAAAATTACACATGACATTAGTTCCGCGTGTTGCGAATGCGAGCCGGTGTTATTAAGCCGCGTCTCCTGCACTAAAACATTACACAAAACGTGGTATTTCTATTTTTTTTTACTGTGGTCAAATGTTATATGAGCAGAAGACAATGAAAACCCTTGTTTTGTGTAGGTGTATTGGTGTTTTGTTGCGAAAAAAACATGTGCAGGAGACGCGGCTTTAGATACACACTTCCACTTAATAGGTGCGATGATACATTGTAACACTCGCGGCGCAATATTATTGCGTTTTAAACTTTTATATGTTCAAATAGCCAACTGTGTGGTCCACCTCGGATTACACAGTGCAGTTGATTCAACGTGAAATATAATACATAATACAGTCATACCTCATACGCCACCTACTAAGGGTTTTTCTCGCACTCACGTCCTCAGGAAATAGAAATGCCTCTAACTGTCGGGATATCCCAGGATGAATTTAATAAACCTACAGCCCATGACGTTTCGTGAGAATGGATTTCGATAATAATAACGTACACACTACACAATATCAGTGGGCCAACCGTGAGTTTCTTTGACATTTCTCGTTAGCGACTCCGTAAAATATTTATATGAGACACCAGAACGTAGTGGTTGCGTGGGGAATTTTGTAGCAATGTGGGAAAAGCCTATGTCCAGCAGTGGGCGGGTACAGGCTGATGATGAATGATGATACAAATTATGGTACATGTGAAAAAAAGTCATGTTTGAGCCTCTGGTTATTATTGTAGTCTAATACATTGTTTCGTTTCTTACTTCAACGCTGTGTTTCATTGCTTATTATATATAATGTTACTTTAAATATTTATAATTTACATATTATTAATGTAATACATAGAAAATATTTTTCATACAATTCTCGTTATTATCTTGAGCCGAGAATTTCAGAGGATATCAGAACTTGAAAAAACTTGAAAGAGAAAAACTTGAGAAAATGACAACCCTAAATAATTATGTGTGCTTGTAGGCGGCTGTTATATAACTAATGGTGGGCTAAATGCGAGATTTATACCGCCCACAGAGGCATAACCGGAGCTTTGATACTCGTGATTTTAATAATTATCGCCCCCGCGCTTTTTTCTCATCAAGATTTTTCTTTATATAATAATAATATTGATCTAAAACACAACACTATATTTCGTATAAATAATTATGTGGCTTAATTTTAGAGTATTTAATTAGCTACTAATGCCAATAAATAGTTATAAATCTATATCTAAATTGAACCTATATTAATCTAGTAGTTTACTCAGTGTCAGCAAAAACGAATCGTGTCACATACTCAAACATGCCGTTTGGAAGCTCGGATATTATCCAGAAATTTTCGTATTGCGCCTCAATTTATAGGAGCATAATATAACAAGGAAATTTTGCCGCAATCATCATAGTTATAAATTGTTTGTGACTAACGGCTAACTAACAGTCAGTTACACAATGTTTTTAGGAAAAACAAGTTACAATGTCAATAGAAACATTATCTGATTGATTAGTCACGTTTTCCTATCGTAAATACATACCTAAACACAAGCGGCGTAATACTATAGTAGTATCTATAGCTATAAGGAGCAAAAATTGTTTCAATCAGTGAACCACGCAGTCTCGAGTCGGCGGCGATGGTATCTCAAAGTGACGACTCTATTCTACGATTTAATATGTACGTGTCACATAAAACAATTTACGGGCCTAGTATGTTAAACTTCGCCCTTTTTGTTTATTTATCGTTCATAAATCTCATGTTTTTAATTAACAAGCAGAATGCCTAATTAATAACCAACCACTACGTTGGTATGCCATTATTACGCAATGCTCTGCGGACAATATAGTACTTACATCTTATTAATTTACTATTGTCGGACTCGTGGACGTGTAATATTATGCCCAAAGGTATTTTCGGTTAATAATTCGTAAAATTGTACATATTTTATGATGCAATGCTTATTATTATATTGCCACAATAATTAAGACATTGATCAGATATGTGCGTATTGCTCTATTTATTTTTTAAATTTCGAGTTTTCGAAGGTTGCTTTCTGTAAATTGAAAAGAGAATCTGTAAAATTGTAGGGAGCCCGTCACTATTTAACCAATAATAACAAAGATATTTAACAGTATATAGACAGGATAACAGCGCGAAACTTGTGATCCAAAAGTTGTGATTTTGTGTATATAAAACACACACGCACACTGTCGTGCCAGCGTAATAATGTTTAGACAATATAATTGTCTTACGTATTCTTAAATATTCACAGAACATATTAGGGTGTAAATTGTAATAAGCGGCGTAACTGATATTACAAAGCGAGGGTCGCTTTGTAATATCAGTAACGCCACTGACGCGAGATCAATTTTTTGTATGAAAACTAGCTTGATAGCCCCTTTGTACCTAGTTAGTAATATTAAGTCTCTGACCAATAACGACCACACAATACTCATATATTGTAAAGGTATCTCGATGTATACTTATATGTAATAATAGTGCGGCTTAAGAACTGAAATAATAGAACATGTCATAGAACTATAGAAGTGGTAGAAGTCTTACCCTCTGCAAATAGCATCCATATGTGTTTGTAGGCGAGATTATAGTATCATCAAAGTTTAATCGGTATCAAAGCTATAACTTTCAATAATAACTGTGCGAAGTAATGTAGAGTCGCAATGAGCTTTCATAGACTGGTCAAGGCTTTAATGCTTATGCAATAAAGTAAGTTATATTTTATGGCTAATATAACCGAGCTGTATTAGTATTATTAATTACATAATAAAGACAATAAAAATTAATAAAAGTAACTGAATAAATATGTAATCTGGCAAACTACTTCTACTGGCTATAAAGCTGAACTTTAGCAGGTACGTAGTTTCGACGCAGGAGTGGTAAACATGGAATTAAGGAGGTCTCAATGCTAAAATCATAAATTGATTATATAAATTCCTATATTTTTGCGAATTAGAAATATACTCGTAAATATGTATATGGGTAGGGTAGGTGGGGTAATAGAGACAAATACAGAGGCGAATTACAGTGGTCAAATAAATGAACAAAGATAAAGCGATTTTCCATTTTTAGAACATTCATTTTAAGATGGCACGAGGGTAGTCATTTTAGTTTAAAGGGGTAACTAGATCAATATGATCAGGCAGGCCAAGCTACAAAACTGAGTTCCTTATAATCCTTATTCTTACTAAATATAAAAGCGAAAGTGAGGGCCACTTGCAGCTCCGCGATAATCTCTACTCTGTCTGTGGCGTTTTCACGGCTAAACCACTGAACCGATTTTGATTAAATTTGATGAAAGAACTTGAAACACTTTACCGGTCCTAAAAAATACGTGTGCAGAGCCTCTGCACTCGTGTATGTTACTATATCTTACTGGCTACCTGAGGGCTTTTTAAAGTGTTAGAGAGACATACAAACACAAGTGACACAACTCGTAGGCTTAGTAATAGAGTTACTTTGACGCCCTTTAGGTATGACAATCTTAAAAATATATAATATCACTTTCTACTTAAAAAGTGTGGTAAGAAAATATTAGGGATCCTAGTATCTGGACCACCTGTATAATTCCTATAAGATAGGTGTTTAATTACCGTTGCGTATCCGCGAGGCGCGACCGCGCGAGAGTGCGCGACTCTCGAGCTATTGTTATTGCGAGCAGGTGTGTGCTGCGCATGTACAGTGATCTCACCGTTATTGCTCACTGATGACCAATTACCAACGAATGAGTTCACAGGCCGCACTGTTTATTGCTCGCTATTTAGACCTTTATACCGTTGTATACAAACTTTGTTCCGGTCTTTAGGTATTTTGAATTACGCTGCCTGTTGACATACAGTGAGGAAAATTAAGATTTAGTTTGGTTTAGTATATTGAGACATGTCATTTTACCAGAATCACAGTATAAAACCATACAGTCCGTCAGTTGAGAGTGTAATCGTGTGTTGTTTGTGGAGGGTGAGGTACGCCGTACGTACTACGCCCACGAGTAGATTGGTACAAATAAGATATAACCACTATGTTTATATTCATATTGATAGCTGAAAAGTGTTTTCTTTTTTATAATATAACTCAGTGAGCAGCGTTTGTTTAAATGCATTATTATAGAATGCCAGATAATTTATTTGGACTGTTGTTGTGTATCGTGTGACGTGTCGGATGAGTTGTAACTTGTAGTAAAAGTTCAAGGCTACGAGTAATTTATGATTGGTACTAATACTAAATTATTTTACAACCTTACCTTCCTATCCTAACTGCATTAATACTGAATAGAAGTAAATAATTCATTCAAGAATGGTTCTTCTAAATTAAATAACTGTAAGAGTTTAGTTGTGGTTATGTACCTACCTACCTAACTTATTGTTTTTGTTTATTCACAAGCATGAGCTGATATAAATCCGCGTCTCCTGCACTAAAACATTACACAAAACATGGTATTTCTATAATATTTCTGTCTATGGTCCATTGTTACATGAGCAGGAGACAATGAAAAACCTTGTTTTGTGTAGGTGTTTTTTGAAAAAAAAAACAGCTGCAGGAGACGCGCGATAAGCTTCACGTACATCCTCGTCAGAAGTATAATTAGGAAATTCATTAATAGCCGCCCAGATAGAGACCACCATACACGTGGTGTTTAAATCTGCCACATACGAGTATGTTAATAGTAACTCACAGCTTATCTCATGTGTATCGCATCCCGAGATCACCCAGTGTATGTATATCCGGCTCACCCGAGGAACTTGTAATGACTGTGCCTGTATCGATCTTCCGCCTGTCCTGTCGCCTCGATTTGACATATTCATGACAGTAGCTGTTTTTGATTTTCATTAATCTGACAATATAGTCGGATTGCTAATTAAACGAAGTAAACTGACAGATCGAAATGTCCCTTTTCAAAATAATGTTGCTTACTTCCAAAACATAGTGTTTGATCTAGTTCAAACGTTTATCTCTCAGCTCAGTAACTCGGCACTAGCCCGGAAAAATATAATTTATTGTGTATTTTTTAGAAATTTCAAGTTAACTCTTCAACTAAATGTCTGTGTAAATAATTTTGCGTAAATTACCACAACAGATACGCGAAATAATAACAATGAAAATTACAAATATTACTTTTATTATTTGAGAAAAATTACGTGCCGCGCATTCGCAGCTATTGTAAATTTTGTTTTTATTGAACCATAACTATAATTCCAATATACATGCCATAACTTAGCATACAGTAATTTACTATGACTCTAATTCAGTAGACATGCAGTACTAATCACACATTAGGCAGGAATTACGACTTTGAGTTGGATTTTAGAAAATGAAAGAATGAAATGGTTCACTGAATTGAAATGTTCAAATAATCTTGATCTTTTTACCGTAGCACTATTTAAGTTTCATGAAAAAGTGGCAACATTCGAAATGTCAGTTTACTCAGTTTAATTAGCAATCCTACTATAGCTGATCTTTGACATAGCAGCGGGTTGAGACAAGTGGCTTATGTGCTAGTCGAATAGAAAACGAGTAAATGTATGGGAATGACATAAGAGAACGCTATATGCGGCGTACTCTTATGTCATTCCCATACATTATTCTATTCGACTATTCTATTCTACTAGCGCATAAGCCAAGCCCGTAGATCTAGTAATATTTTAAACATAGGTTACATTCAAATGCATAACTGGATATGAATTGAAAATATTTTTCCTTTACCGATGTTCAGGATTGTACGCAATAATGTTATAAATATGGTTATTATTCATTATTATTGTAAAGAGTAACGACCATAGATCATATTTTATTGCGAAATATTGAATCAACTGTAGTAACAGGGGAAGCGTTTTGAATACGATTGGATTGGAAGTTGGACACGTTGTATAAGGCTATGAGCGCTTTACATTCAGAACGTGAGGTCCAAATTCGGTCGGACAGTAGGTTTATTAATACAGGTTGTCGGTCGGGTTGCCTTGTCGGGAATGCGGTCTGTCTCTTAACTAACTAGTAGTTACAATAATATTGTTGTTGTTGTAGTATTCGAAATGCTGGTATGTGCGCGGCAGTGCCGTGCGCGCCGCAAGTCGCTCACTCTCACCTTTGGAGAATTCTGCGTGTTCGCCGCTGAACTGCGTCGGTGTACGAGGCAAGCGAGGCAGTAAGTACAGAACTATCGTCCTTATTAACTAAGGGCGACTTGCACCACTATTACTAACCTACAGTTAATATAAAACTATTTTTACGGATTCTATACGGATACGGATTATATATATAATCCGTAATATATATATATATATATATATATATATATAGTCCTAAGTGTCCTAACCTCAAGTTAAACGTGAATATATATATATATATTATTTATTATTTATTATATTATTTATTATATATATATATATATATATATATATATATATATATATATATATATATATATATTCACGTTTAACTTGAGGTTAGGACACTTAGGACTAACTGTGGGTTAGTAATAGTGGTACAAGTCGTCCTAAGTTATTAACGTATCATGTCATGTGTGCCGACTATGCTACACACCTTTGTTGGGTCACTTATATGGTTAACACATGGCATTAGTCAGACAGATTAGTCAGATTTTTTCTTAATTATCGTCTGACCTCAATATCCTTCCGCGGTACTGTGTTATAGAACTTGAACTTTGTTACGTTCTAGTACTTTTGTTTCTGAAGAAACGTCATCATCATTAGTTAAATATAGCATATGAATAACTGTTTTACTTCTTTAAGAAATTAATGACATAAAGCAATGTTGATGGGAGACCTTATTTGCCAGAATACAACAGGTGTCTTGATTAAAATGTAAAATATAAAAAATAGTGCAGATGTAGTTTAACATCAAAAAGTAATAAATGATGTTGGAATGTTTTAACTATGTGTTGTCAACTTTGATTAAATCAATTACAGTATGTGTGTAAATAAATAAATAAGTAAATAAATATAAATAATATAAACACTCAACAGTCGCGCACATAGTCCTGACCCCACACTAATATCGAATTTGTGTCGTGGGAATCAGGAACTACGAGAGACTTTCGGTCTCACAACACCCAGACCCGAAACAAATATCTGTGGGCCACACAAATATTGGTTTCAGTGCGGGGATCGGACCCGCGGCTTCTCGCTTCACAGCCGGCTACTCGCCCGCTGCGCCACGGCGGCTGTCTAATCTAAATGTGGAGTCGTTAATGATTTATGAGTAAAAAATATAGAGTTAATGCATCTTATTACGTTACCTAGCTTATAAAGCTAACGCCCAGAGAGTACAAACTGTCAGATTTATGAGAATAGTTGTTCATTAACCTACATATTATGTTTAGTAGGTAATGTATTGATCAAGTTCACATGTCCGTTCCGTCTGAGTGCGCAGTGAATCATTATAATTTTACGGATGACGTTAAAAATGATCACTCGCCATTTACCCGGTCTTGAACCGAGGACCGCTCGCTGCTACTGACGCGTGCATCGACCCTTGAATGCCAAACAATAAGGTATTTGTCATGCACTGAATCATAACAATGACAACACCTAATTTAACTTTTCGAAATGAATTACTTGTTTATCCATAGAAAATACGTCTTATTGAGCTCAACAAAACAAATTACGTATGCAGGCTTTATCATTATTGAGTATATTTTATTTCTAATTTCAGTTTTCATTTGCAGGACATCGAGCAAGCCCGAGTCACCTCTGTGGAATGTCGACAAAGAGCTCCGAGAGCTACGGGATAAGGACACCATATGTCGACATGTAAACGGTAAGACAAATAGTTTGTTCATTATCATAGACGTTCAACAGTACATAGACGGGACAACAGCACGAAACTTGTGATCCAAAAGTTGTTACCTCGAAGTTATAAGTCATTCAGTCGTATTTGAAACATACGCGCGTAAGGTCGTGGCAGCGTAATAATATTTACACAATAAAATTTTCTGCCGTGATTCTAGATTTCTAGACCGTTAGGGTGTAAATTGTAATAAGCGCCCTCATATTTTAATAAGTGGTAGACGGCGTTATTGACGTTTGTAGTAATATTTGAAGTGATAACATCTTATGGGAGCGTAAACCGCTTCGTAACGTAACTCGTTACGGCACCACTCTGTCTATCTTCTTATCTTATATATTAATATACATAGAGTTTAAGTAATAACCTAAGCTTTTCTCAAGTTAAACAATATCAATATTAAATAGTTCAAATTCAGATTAGTTTAAATAGTCACGGGCGGCTCGGCCTCCGGTGGCCCATACGCTTATGTAACATAATATACATGTGCCGCCCCCAAGGGGTAAGTTATCACTTCTGTCGAGCGTCCCGGGACGCACATGTTTTTTTTTGCATGGAAACTTGCTGGACATGATATGCCTCTATATTAAGTAATATTAAATATCTTTGTTCATAACACATGTCCACGATGACCTTCCGCGTACGGTCTTGTCGTGGTTCACTTAAATTGACGATAAACGTTTTAACTGCCTCTAAACCGTGAAACGTGCGCGTTGTATATCGAGTGCGCTCACTTCACGACATTTCCTTAGTCTTTCGTTGCGGAAGGTCGATCAGAGACGGAGCCGCGATGAAACAAATGGTGACTAAATTTTCCACACGGTACCAATCCAGAAATACTCCGCCGGTAGTCCCTATGTCTGCCGGGCTGCCATTATACCTCGCATAAGCAATATAAGTAGCGGCTGCGTCGACTTTGTTGACTTTCAACATTATGCCTGTCCATCACGTCATTCAACAGCAATATAGCGATGATTATAATGTACGGGTGTTTTAGCGCATTTTAATCCAAAATCGAATTTGTCTGTATTGGTACAACTTTACTCTAGTCCAATACAATGTTGTCCATGTTGAACTCTTATAAACCTTAATTTACATTAATGAAATAAGAAATAGACTATTGCTATATTTTTGACTAGCTTTTGCCCGCGGCTACGCTCGCGTGAGAGTCTTGACAAAGATTCATACCCCATTTCCTCCCCTTTAGGGGATGAATTTATGCATGTATTATACATTTAAACCTTCCTCTTGAATCATTCTATCTATTTAAAAACGCTTCAAAATTCGTTGCGTAGTTTTAAAAATCTAAGCCTACATAAAGTGAGACAGCGGGAAGCAACTTTGTTTATACTCTGTATGATGATAACGTACCATAATAAATTATACGAAATGTTAAATGTTATTAACACAAAACACATTATGTTATGTGTTAATAACATTTGCGATATAAAACGGATAAAACTTGTTGATTGGTTTTAAAGCTGTGGTTAGCAAACAACTACCTATCCATAATACAAATTACCTCTATTATATAAATTTTGTTCTAAATAATAATGCGGTTTTTTAAAAATAAGTATATGACTTATTGTGATTGAAGTTACTTGAAGATCAAGACTGCCTCGGTGGCGTGGTTGTATTTCGGTACGACTACCGACTTGAGGTCTCGGGTTCGATCCCCGTGTCGGGCAAAGTGATGTTGGATTTTTTCATATCAGCCCGGAGTCTGGAATTTGTGCCCGATATGGCCATAGGCTCACCCACTACCACATCTGGGACGGAACTAAGCTCGACGAAATGTGGATGTACTAGTTGGCTAGTGCGCCTCTGCCTACCCTTTCGAGGATACAGGCGTGAGCTTATGTTATGTTATGTTATGTTATCAATTGGTTTTTGTCTGAAGTAGTTGATATGCTAATGAAACACAATTATCTAGATTCATGCTAGGCTGCATAATAAAAGGTATTAATCGTGTACATAATACTTTGCTGCACCATAAAAAACCAACGTCATTAGTTAATGTAATGATATTGTACATTATTGATCGTCTGGCAGCTTATCATCGAAAAGCTTATCACAGCCGGCTTCGGACACCAAATCAACAAGGCTCACGGATGTACTATCGTCTAGCACACAGCACACCACGCGACATATATAGGGTGTAAGATCATCGCCTATTGCGTTAGTGTTTAATTGTTCCATCACTACATAGTATAAAACAAATTTGCTTCCTGCTGTCTGTTTGTCCTTATGTACCTCTATATACCTCTAAGATCTAAGCATCTTTAAAACTACGCAACGGATTTAGAAGCGGTTAAAAGATAGAGAGATTTTAGTGGAAGGTTTATATATATAATACCTACATGCATAATATAGTTGCACCCGTACGAAGCCGGGGTGGGTCGCTATTACATATAAAACAAAACCTTCCGCTGTATCTGTCTGTCTGTTTGCGATAATGTCAAAAACGATTAAATTAAACGGATTTTCATGCGGTTTTCACCAATAAATAAAATGATTAATGAGGAAAGTTTGGGTGTATAATTTTGTAGTTTAACGCGGGCGAAGCTGCGAGCAAAAGCTGTTAGCTAGTACTTATGTAACTGCACGTTGTGGAACTTGTGGATGATCATTTATTTTGTAGTGCACGGCCGTGATGCGTCGGATTTGCGTCAATCTTGCGGCGCATATCTGACTAACGTATAATATTAGACATACTGATATGTTACTATTATACAACGCTAGTTTTATATGTCACTCGGCACAATGCCTACTTATCGGATGCGTGACACGTTTAATTAATTAATTAATAGAATAAGTAACTAACGATAATGAGACATTTCTTTGTTTAGAAGAAAGAATAAATATGACGAAAATCGTATTGAGTATTACGAAGGTGCCTTCGTGGCGCAGCGGGCGAGAAGACGGTTATGAAGCCAGAAGCCGCGGGTTCGATCCCCGCACTGAGACAAATGTTTATGTGGCTCACAGATATTTGTTTCGGGTCTGGGTGTTGTGAGACCGGAAGTCTCTCGTAGTTTCTGATACCCACGACACAAGACTCGATCTTAGTGTGGAGTCAGGACTATGTGTGTGACTGTTGGGTGTTAGTTATTTATTTATTTATTTAATAACATCTATAATATCACACGGGCAAAAGTAAATTTTCTAATTTAATTTGCCCGGGACTGGATCCCTCATAGGGGGTTGACGTCAGGCAGGCGGTCGGTCGTAAAAACTAAGCCAAAATCCTCTTTGCAACATGCTTGAAAAAGTGTGTTGCGCCGACCCCACATTAAGGTGGGATAAGGGCAGGTAGAAAGAACATCTATAATATCACAAAAAAGTTGTTTTACATACAAACCAACATTAAATAACAAAAAAAAAATAGAATTAAAGATCACGTGCGGCCTTCCAGGCTCTTCCGCTAAAACTATAAATGGAGTACGGAAGTATTACTTTAGATACGACAAGCTCCTTGGGGTTATTATTGCACACACCGACCCAAGAACACCAAAACATAGCACACATGTCACGACTCGAGCACTTCGCAACATACCTACATACTACATACGAGTACACATACACAATGTAAACAAACGAGCGCATCAACTTCCTTATCTCCCGGAAGATTTATTCTGTTAAATGACAACTCCAACACGAAACTAACTCATATTATTTACTTTTACCGTGACTATTACGTAGGCGATATGGGCAACAGACTTAACGTGATTCAATTTATCACATGCGATGCCATTTCTTTTCTTAATAGTTTTTTAGATAAACACTTTGCCAACTGATGTCACTTTTAAAGTCAGTTAATTATCTAGAGTAGGTAGTGTTCTAGTATTTAATGCAGTGCTTACTTTGAGTGTGCGACGAGCGTCATGTCATCGCGTATGTAATAAGTGGTGAGAAGACGGGCCGTATAGCGTCACTCATTTATCGAGTGTTGCCTCAGCGGATGACATACGCGTCGTGAGGTTTATGGATCAAATCGAACAATAACTGGTTTGTGGATGAGCTGTTAGCATTAACCATCACCATAAGTCTTTGTGTCATGTCTTTGTAGTGCTATAGAAATAACGGAATATTTAAAATGCGGAATTGGCTAGTACTTGGGCGTAGAGCTGAGTGGCGTGAACGCCGCCAGTTGGCCGCCGACCGCTCGCGTGTGGACAGCGCGCGCCGCGCCGCGAGTGTTGTCAGTAGTCAGTAGTCAATACGCAGTGCTGTGGCCTGCGACTGCCGTGGCCCGTGAGCCTTCGCGTCAAACACTGCAGACATGCCGCCGACCACCATGATAGTGCACTGTGCGTTCCCAATTACACTTTTCCACTCTTCTCACATCTAAACTAAAACAATTTTACAACAGCGTTGTACACAGTTTCCACGTTAAATTTATACAGACGTTACTATATGGCCCACAAATCTCACAATGTGTTCAATATTATCTTTTATATTGGATGACGTGAAAGCGCATTTAAAAATATTTTGGCAATGTCGTTTGCTTTCAAGTCATTGACAGGGAGATTCAGGGACTTCCTTTGGTGACTGTGATTCAGAGCTACCTTGCGCGGGCGGTTCGTGCGGCGGTGACGGCCTGGCGAGTGGCAGGGGATGTTCAGTGCGTTTGTTGACCATGCGCCTTGTTTACGTTTTAGTCTTGGCATTGAACGAGATTCCCGAATTGGACTGATGTGTTGGTTTGCTACGTTTTATGAGCTGCAGTGCAAATGTGAATGAGTCTCGCACGTTTTTGATATCACTTTAATTCATATATTTGCTCACTTCTGTTAGATAGTATCTTGTGATAACCGGGTTTGTGTGGAAAGTTAGTAATAATGTAAACTTGTAAACTCATTATAATTCCAAAATTCAATAGTTCACTTCACTTAACGGTAGCGTGTTGTTAAGTACTAGTTGGCACAAAATATCATCGAGTGTCTTAATTAAAATTAAATGTAATATATTTGTTTGTTCGATTCGAATTGGTTGCCTTTTACGGGAACTGTTAATCTACAAGTGGGTGTGTAAGTAGTAAGGTGGTCGGCCTAGATGTGGCAACCCACGCAGCCGATACTCATCAATCATTAGCGATGAGTAGCGCACGGCCACGCTGATGGCTGAGCGAGTGTCGCGACTCGAGACTCGAGACTCGCGACTCGCGGTGGACGCAAACGGCACAACCGTACGACCGCACGCGCACAGAGGCCAGAGGCTGAGCCAACGGACGCCACCTCCGATGCTACGCGTTCACTACACGAGGTGCCACACACATTCAAATTAACACCTAAACTATATTCTACTACACATTACCGTGCTTAACAAACGTTATTATTGATATTTTATGTGTAGTAAACTTGTTATGGTGTGTAAACGTTTCATAAGATGCTTTCGGTATTGAAGAATGATTAAGCAGTACACTAACTACGATTTTGTTTAGATACGCTTGGGTGACAAAGCAGATATTAGTCTGTACCGCGAGGGGATTAAAAATTCAATACAAAAGGCGAGAACAATTTTATTATAAACGGAATGACATTCACAGATAGAGTCAGTTACAATTTTGTAAGCGTTTATGTAAAAAATAATTGAAACGTCGTCAACAATAAATAAATTAAAACAATACAATAATATATATAAGCATCGAATTCGAACACCTCATTCATTAATATAAGCATACCTCATTAATTTTTTACTCAGTTCTGTATTAAATAAGCTCCAATGTCAAGCGCTAATTACCTTCCCATCACGACTCCATCGATCAATGCAACCAAATAAAGTGAAGGTTTAGTCTAATTAAATGTAATACAACAATGTTAATTTGACCATTGTACCGAAGCAATGTCCTTCGAGTTGTTCGGTTGGATTGCGTGTTGAAGTACAATTGTTAACAATTAGCAGTACTTCTTTTGCGTGCCTCCAGCCTATCGCGCAAATAGGGTCAACGGATCCTCTTACGTACACATAGCAATCATAACATATTACAAGTACTATACATTTACAGTGGTTTTGGTTTACACTATCTCAATAAAAGACGACCTTGCTCCATGTGTTATGTGTCTAGATATTGATATATTATAATAAATCGCTCTTTAGGTTCGGATTCAGTAACATGATTTGTAAGAGAATTTGCTAACGGTTCTCATCTGTTGCTGTTGTCATGGACAATATATAAAAAAATAACTACAATGTTGAATAACGTATGTTAACACCTTAGTAACATCTCATAGGCTTACAATGTGTATACATAACTTTCTGTTTTCATTCAAGCGTCTATGGAATTTTTCGTAGCACGATGACGTAGAGAGTACGTTGGACGCATATGGTGTTTGTATTGAAAGCGTGGGCGCCGCTCTCAAACACGTGATTACTGGAATATGTATAGAGCTCGGTCGGCGTTCAATCCGAAAACTCTGAAAGGAGCTTGTCAGTCTGCTGCAAACGATTTATATGTAGTAAATTCGTGGTAGATTTATGTAACTAATAATAAGAGAACGCGTACGCTCGGGAGGTAGAGATTCGGAATTCGTTTATCAATTCGACTTCATTGCGATTTCATTTGGCATAAACTCGACCACTTGCAGTTCAATTTAGCTAAGTAAATTTTTATCCCGCTTCAAATTACACAATATCTCTTACAGTGTAAGAAAACAGTTAAAGTGTGACCTTTCGATGCCACAAACATGATGCAATTTTCAATCAAATTTTCGAAAATTTTCGATCAATTTCAAAAAGGAGGCGGTCCTCATTTCGTCTGTTTTTTAAGTATGAGTTTTTTTAAGTATCGCCAAATGGGGTTTAATTTTCAAAATTCTTTTTGTGTTCGATGAGCTTATTTTAAGGGTAATCCCATATAAATTTGGTCACGATCGGATGAGTTTTGAAGTTGGTCCGTTGCATTTTTTAAGCATAGTGTAATATTGTGACACTGGATGATGTATGACGTTGCGCAGGCAGCGAGGCGTCGCCGCCGCCTTGCGAGGTGTTCTTGGGTGGTTCCTGCAACCCGACTACTTGGAGGTCGGACATAGCCATTCCGATGCTGAAAAAGATGGGGATTACATACTTCAACCCGGTAAGTTATACTATAACTGTACAGGGGGATTACCACCACGTATTATAGCAGGATTATTTTATTATTAGTTCGTTTTTTTGTACGGGAATCGGTACAAGTAAGATTATAATAATACTGCAAAAGAGATGGTGGTAACCCGCCTGCCTGTTCATTGACTCTACATTTACTTTTTGTCATCATAATCTGCCTAAACCGGCTGTTTCATAAAGTTGGTACCAATAATAATTCCACATGCAGAAGAACGATTTAAAGCATAATGGTAAAGTTAAAAAATAACAAATGAACTAAATTGTTTAATCAATTATTAAGCATGGGGATTTTAAAATCGGAATGCGACCTTTAAATCGTCGCAATTACTATAGGAATGACTTTGTGTATGCTAAAAATAATTAACCCATAGGTGGTTTGCAAATGTACTGCAGCTGATCCAATGAGGCTGAAAAAATGTTTTCGTCATAAAGTTTCCATTACTCAAAGACAGTGGCTGAGATCTATACAGCGAACTTCGACTAAGTCCAAGTCAAAGTAACGAACTCAGTGACGATTTGGTATTGTTAAATCGAACTTTGATTTAGTTCGAGTCATTTTTTACAAGAAAAATAGACTGACAGACAGACTAAGCAAAGAATTTCTTGTAAAAAATGACTCGAACTAAGTCAAAATCCTCACTGAGTTCGATACTTTGACTTAGACTTAGTCGAAGTTCGCTCTATAGATCTCAGCCTATTATGAATGAGCTTTACGAAATTTTAACTTACCACTACATTGCTAGCCACCCCCTCTTTAAATGTAGTTATTGATACCAACTTTATGAACGTACGTTACCTGTATATATGCATACATAAGCTCACGCCTGTATCCCCAAAGGGGTAGGCAGAGGCGTACTAGCGAACTAGTACACTCACATTCGCTGAGCTTAGTTTCGTCACAGATGTGATAGGGGGCGAGCCTATCGCCATATCGGGCACAAATTACATATTCCATATGTATACGTATTTCAAAATCATTCGGCATTTTACAGGTATTAAGTGTTATGCTTCCATTGGAGTTTTAATTATATCTCTAATAAGAATGTCGATGGGAAATATAAATAAAACTCCAAATATAAATATGTATATGTAGTATCGAAAGCGTTGAAAATTGGTAGAGTCCAGTAAAATCCAACTTACTACATCGTATCCAAAACTTATACTTACCTACTTCACAATTTATAAGAAACCGGTTTATTAAATAGGAAATAATGACTTAAAGAATTTTCAAGTCCAAAATAACAAATCCTAATTGTTTCTAAAATACCTATAACTCTCTCTGTCACCGATTTTGTTTATTAAATCTGTAAAAAAAAGTATTGGGTTAAATGTTATCCTTTTAAAATGCATTGTCTAATGCAATTGAATTTCCGCATAGTTTTGTTAGAAAATGCATTTTTCAATGAAGATCTTCTTTTCCTCATAACATGAAGGTGAACCTGAAATGACGAATGAATTATTAAATTAGAAATTTTAATATAACTACGAATATTCAACAATAAGTTTGTGTTCGTCAATTTTAGAATTAGGTGAGTTCTATTAGCTAAAATACTGCGAAACTAGAGACATTTTTAAATGAATTTTGAAGCATAGAAGTTGACACCCAGAGTCCCAATGCACTTAAAAGTTGAAATATCTAAAAATCTCCAGCTTCGCGGTAATCTAGCCTTGTTCGATCTTACATATAGTCCGATCTTACCCGAACTCACTATAATTTATCACATAAGTTATCAACAATTATATTTTCTCTTACGTGTCATAATATCAATTCATGTGTAGGTATAATATAATATGGATTGATTGAGTAGGTAGTTATTAATAGCTAGTTAATTTCAACAAATGAAGGAAACAATTGTTTTACACTTTGCGCATTCCACTTGGTTCGTGATGCTGTTACGTACTAGGTATATGTATGTTAATGTAATAACTATGACTCCGATTTACTGGCAAAATTATAATGCTCAGATAATAATTATAAAGCAGATTCTTTAGAAAAACCATAAAAAAATAAGCTTGTTGTTATCAACACTATATTGACAATGTCCTCTCAATCTGAACAAAACTCAGTAAAGAAATATTCATAACCTGCAGTTTTGCAATGTCTTCCACTAGTTTATTGTATTATTGTCCTGCTGTTCTGTCATCACATTGGAAAAGTATGACTATAATCACACCACTACGATAATGTTTGTTAGCTACCATTATCAATAGTTCGCATAGATTTTTATAAGCGTTACACAATACTGTCGCATTTTATAGCCTGTCGTAAAAGGAGATAACAATCTTAAGCTCAATGAACGTTCAATTAAATTTTTTTCTTGATTATCTGCGACCAGATAAAGTGTCCGCGATAATGCGTGTCAGATCATGCTCTCGTACGAGTACGAGTCGTACGTCTCTCTGAAAGGAACGTGTTTGCGATTTATTGATTCTAGAAATCACTTTCGACACGTTTAATAAATTGGTTTCTATTTTTTTTATTTTTGATAACAGAGACTGGCAAACGAGTAGATAGGTCACCTCTGGTAAGTGATCTCCACAGCTCATAGACACCCAAGACACAAAGAATCATGGGTGCGTTACCAACCTAAAAGGAGGAAAACAAGGATTGGGAAAGGAAGGAGGGAATTGGGTCATCGGAAATCTCACTTATCGAACAAACGCGACAGCAAGCTGCCACTTTAAGTCAGTTTTTTGTGAGACAATGGTATCAAACCGGTGAGCCGGCCCAATCGTCCTGTAGATGTAAATATCTACAGCGTGGCTCTACCACTCATTCTGATATATAGAACACTGGAGTATGAAGATTACTTTTTATTATTTTTTTTTTCTCACAATGAATGTTATGTTGTAGTTTTTTTTTGCAATGTTACCTAGCAATCAAAAGTTGTTCAATCTTATCTATCGATTGGTTTATCGGGGCCAGAATAACGTCATAACTGGCAGTAGTATCGACAGCACTGATAAATATTATTATGTTTTGAGCGGCGGTTTTATTCAATTGGAATCAAAATGTATGTTATGTATAGCCAATGACTATGTGTCTGAGTATGTTCTCACTGTTTCACTATCAATTTCAGTACCTACTACCTACCAACAACGTTTAAGTTTTTAATAGGTTTACATATTTTATTAAATATAATTTGAGACAAAATATTTTAAATGTGATTATTCGAAGAGCTGAGTCGGATTATTTATTAATTTTTTTTCAAAATATAATTTACTAAAAAATTGACTGCCTCGGTGGCGTGGTTGTATTTCGGTACGACTACTGTCCTAAGGTCTCGGGTTCGAATCTTGGGTCGGGCAAAGCGATATTGTATTTTTCCATATCAGCCCGGAGTCTGGAATTTGTACCCGATATGGCGATAGACTCGCCCCCTATCACATATAGGACGGAACTAAGCTCGGCGAAATATGGGTGTCCTAGTTCGCTTGTGCAGTTCTGCCAACCCCTTCGGGGATACAGGCGTGAGCTTATGTATTTAAAAATTCTATTTACTTTTATGTATGTATACATAAATTAGACGGAATGTAAATTATTCTTAATCAAACTAAAATATCCATGCTGTGATAATGCTTAAACTGATGGTACGTGTTGTGTGGGCTTCTACTGCAAAGTTACCTTGATCTCGGAAATTCAGCTTATTTTTTTTAGTCACCTTTATACCGGATGTTTCATAAAATTGGTACCAATAATAACAATTCCACATACATGAGAACGATTTTTAAAGCGTAATGGTAAAGTTAAAAAATAACAAATGAACTAAATTGTTTCTTAATCAATTATTATGCATGGCGATTTTAAAATCGGAATGCGACTTGTAAATCGTTGCAATTAGCATAGGAATGGTTTTGTGTATGCTAAAAATAATTAATAACCCCATATGTGCAAATATACTTCACCAATGAGCCAATTCCCCCTCCCTTTCCCAATCTCTGACCCCTCCCCTTCCATTCCATCCGTTTAGGTTGGCAACAAACCCATGATTCTTTTTGAGTCTCCGGTGTCTATGGGCGGTGGAGATCACTTACATTCAGGTGACCCATCTGCTCGTTTGCCAGTCTCTATGATAAAAACAAATGTTTTCATCACAAATTCAAGTTTCCATTATTCAAAAACTACGAGTTTTCCAAAATTTTAAACTTTACAACTAGATTGCTAGCCATCCCCTCTTTAAATGTAGTTGTTATTGATACCAACTTTATGAAACGCCTGTATATCGGCAGGTTTAGATGATTTATGTGATAGCGGATAACATTTAGTTAGGTGCTCCTGAACAACTTTTATCCCTTGCATTTATCCCTTTTATCCATGTATATTGTATGTAATTTAACATTGTTTTTGTTTCTGACAGCAAGTAGAGGACTGGTCGACGGAGTTGATAGAGGTGGAGCATCGTGCGAAGGCGGCGGCGCGTGCGCTGTTGTTCGTGTTGGACAGCGAGACGCGCGCCGTCGCCGCCAGCGTGGAGGCCGCCAACCTGGCCGCCGCGCCGCGGGACCTGCTGCTCGTGCTCAGACCCTACACCAGGCACCAGACCATCGGGAACGAAACCATCTCCGACCAGTTAGTGTCTCTTTACTATTCACGTACGATCGATTAATTATTGCGAGTAATCTCGATGGTAACCAACCTCACAAAAATTAAAGTTTAGTAATCAGCCACAAGATTACAAGATTCAACTGCTGACCCATAAGTCTCCCTCAAAGATCCATACTGACTTGTTGGCAAAATTAAAGTAGGATAATTATTGGTCGCAATATTCATGACGGTTAAGAACCTTATTTCCAAAATACTCTTTGTCTTAACCACGTACCCGTGGTACTGTGTGTATTATATTCGTACTTTTGTGAATTGTAGCGAGTACGTGGAGCTATCGCGAGCGCGTGCCACGCTACAGGAGGCGGTGGAGCGGCGCGGGCTGCCCGCGTTCACGGACATCCCGGCGGCGCTGCGGTGCGCACGCGCGGTGCTGCGCGGCGCCCGCACGCACCCGCGACACTCGCTCGGACACACCATCCTGCGGCTGAAGCGCGCCTACGACGCGGCCGGCGGCAGGAACGCGCCGCTCTCCAGGACGAGGGCCGTGGACGCGCTGCGTGACGTCACCAGGTCGCCCAGGGAACTCGCAGAACGATGTCTGCCGCTACTTCGCGACACGGTCGATTTTGAAACATTCTGCGCGGCGGTCGCGGAGCTCGCGGTCGATGCTGGTGAGATTTCAGTTTGTAATATACGTCATTGTTGGCCGACCGGGTTCATCGGCATCAGTTTCCATTTGAACCGGTTGATGGATGAGTGTGTTGGGATCTGTTTGGGTTCGCGGTGAGAGTGGTGTTTGTTGAAGGGTCGCCGTCGCCTCGGGCGGAGGAGGCGGGGCGCGGCGTGGCGTCGCGCGTGCGCCGCGCGTTCAGAACGCTGAGGGACTTGTTCACTCCGCCCGCCTTCGGTGCGTCAGCGCAGCGCACTGCTCATTTTTCCATCTGCGGAACTCTATTTTGTTTTTGCTTCCAACTTTTAGTCATTATCATCGTTGATTTATCGCTTCTTCTTTCATCGATGCCGCGGTCGCAAGCTGCGTCACAAGTAACGTCATCGAACATGCGTCACTCTTTCATTGACTTTGTTGATTCTTTCACCCATTTCGAACATTGAATGGTGTGTATTTTTCGTGTGTAGTGTTCGTTTTTTTTTTGCTCTATTCATAACTAATATTTTTTACTAAAGCTGTAAATTTACGGCTGGATTTTTTATTTGTGAGATCGGACAACTCTGTAGCGAGTAGTGTATGAATGTTTATTTTTTCTAGAATGGCAAAGTCGCATGGGTTCGGAAACCACGGAGGGGAGTGAGGATATGGGAGGCGCACGGGGAGGGACCGACCGCGTGACTGAATCTAGTGCGCGTGACTCTAACGGGCGACACGTGTACAACGCCCGTCTCAGGGCGTACGGGCGCAAGCTCGGCTTATTCATTCCGAAGGTACGTAAAATGGTCTGTAGTCTTAATAAATAAATGGTAAAAATCCAAGCAAACTATTCGAATACTTTCTGTAATAGTAAAACTAAGATGAGAGTGTTTTTAATTGACTTCAGAACGGTGGTAGTCGCGTGGGGTGCGAGTCTCCCGGCGCGGGTGCTGGTGGTGCGGGTGGTGCTGCTGGTGCTGCCGGAGCTGGCGGTCCCGGCAGCGCGGGCTCGGCGGAGAGCGGCGAGGCGGTGTTCACGCCGGGCACGGAGCGCCGCCTGGAGCGCCTGCCCGCCATGCTCGGCGCGCCCATGCACGACGTCTACCTCGCCGGCGCCTTCCCGGTCAGTACTCAATACGTACCACTTCCCCCACTCATTGCCACCACCATTGTATGGCCCCCTGTATCAATACCTAATTCTACATCGCAGCACAAATCATCTTCGAAACAAATAATGGTGTTTACAGCTCCAAGTCGAGTTATTTGTCGATCGTCTTACATGGACTTGATTTATGTACTGTATAGACACAAAAAGTTCTGCATAATTTCAATACATAGAATTTGGTGGCTGGTGTATCTCGAACCTACAAATCAGAACCGGGTATTTATGCTTACGCGTATTACGTTATAAATGTTTAGAGCGATGCGACACGGCCCGAGGACATCATCAGACGGGAGGGGTTCACGTGCGTGGTGCCGCGCGCGAACGACTACACGCGCATGTTCTCGAGCACGAGCGGCGGGTCCGGGGGTGGGTGCGGGGCGGGCCGGCGCTCCGCCCCCGCGCCCGCGGAGTCGCCGCGCCGCGACAAGAAGCCGCGCCCGGAGCCCGCCGACGACGTGCAGCTGAGGGAGCGCACGCCCACGGACCGCGCCGACCGGTCCGACCGTCTCAGCGCCTCCGACTTCTACGCAGTCTCCGAGGACCACACACCACAACCGTTTAAAGGTACGTTATCGTAGGCCTTATATATTTTACCCTTGTTATATACGTTATCACTGCTAAACAATGAACCTTCTCTGATATAAGTAGTATCACCATGCTGGGTTAATTGATGTATACTGGCTTCCTTACAATATCACCATTACGATTCTCCGTAAAAGTAGAATGCTCTAGGGCTGACTATATAACCGAGATCTTCATATCAGCAATCTGTTTTTACTCCACAATAAGTTATTGATTCTACTCCACACTATAGCTGTTCTTATGTCCTGAAAGGTTTCAAGTTTGCATTCTATATCAAAGTAAAGAAATCCCATGCGAAATGTTCCAGTGTTAAAGGTGTTGCAAGTTATCTAACCAGTTGTCCCGTCCAGGCACGTACGACGAGGACCTGGTGCTGGGGTCGCGCGTGCTGGTGTTCTCGCTGAGCGCGGAGGCGCCGTGCTTCTCGGCGATGGTGCTGGCCGCGCACTACATGGGGCTGCGGCCCGACAACACCGTGCTCATCGTGCAGCCCATGGACCCGCTCAAGGCCACCGGGGTACGTGCTTCTTATAATTCTATCTTTTTATTTCATTCATTTGTTACGGAATGAAAAGAGGGAGCTTGATGCCTTTCCTCGAGATACACCGAACTTCAGGTTTCTTGGAATGTTAAAGTAATTAGAGGGAATTCGGAATAATTATTACTACACTATGAAAGCAAGAAACAGAATAATAAAATTGTAATGGACTATTTCTGAACTATAGTTGTATTACGATTGCGGTACGACTGCCATCATCTTTAAGTCTCAAGTTTGGTCCCTGACTCTGGGTAGTTATATATTATATAGGGATATTTCGCGTAATACCTGTCGGCCCAGAGTATAGAATTTGTTCCTGATACTTTGGCAATAAGCCTGCCCGCTATCACATCATGAGACAGAAATAAGCTTAGCGAAAAGTGGGTGTACCAGTTGCGCCTCTGCCTATCTCTTCGGAGATAACAGTCGTCAATTGTGTTTGTATATAAATGGAAATACCCTCGGCACACCTTCAATGATACAAGTGTTTTGTTTATTATGTAGGTATCACATGGTAAATATCCTTTTATGATTTAGTCACTTCTGTCCCTCTTACGCACGTATATTTTTGTTAATATGTTTATTATGTGACTAAGCAACTTCGCACGTAATAACGCTTACAAAATGCAAAATAAATAACACCAGAAGCAATAAATGTAGGAAACACTCTCTTTGTCTTGTGTTAATTAAACGTTAATTTATTGGCATTACATTATTGGCTCTAATTGGCTTTTAGTGCTACCTATTTGTACAAGAAATTTATTATTATAGTATTTAAGCGCTGCTTATCTTTATACCATAGGTTGTCCCTTTCATTTTTAAAGAATGTAACGCAAGGAAAAAAGTGCCAGGTTATTCTTAACCATTTGCTCAGCAAAAAAGGTTTTTATAAGTAAGGCCCATTATGTTGTTATGTTCCAAGGATATTGACATAGTCGGAGAACAGGTTTTTTAAAGTACATACCTTAGTACATACATTATTCATACATTGTGGGTGCGAAGTTTATTTGTCGTCATAATTATATGGATCTAATTTTGTTGTCAAATGACGACTTTTTAGGATGACATTCATGAAGTATAGTATGAATTCGTTCGAAATATATTTATTAGCTATTAGTTAAAAACAAGAAATGACCGAGTAGTTGTGTTATTTTACATAAAGGTTACTGGTTTTATGTAAACTCTAGCCATAATATGTCGAGAGTGGAAGTGCGTAAGTGCAAGCGGTGAGTGGTTGTATCGTTTACAGTACAGCGAAGCGGCCGTGAAGGACTACAACCGCGGGCGGCACTACCTGTCGGACCTGGCGCGGCGCTCGCGCGTGCCCGTCTTCGAACACGTGGACGCCGCGCTCGCGTGCGTCATCTCGCGGCTGCGACACGCCTAGCGTCTAGCTCTACTATAATATATATATTATATGCTAATATTTATTACAATATATCTAGTGAACGATTGTAAACCATTGGCCACTGCGACCGTGGACCGGCGCACTTGTCCGATACCTGCAACTGCAACGATGCCTACAAAACTATACAGTAACTCGGCCGCTTCCAATGAATATTAAAACTTTTAATGGAACGACGAAATAGGGGAATCTCATTTGCTATATTTTAAATATCGATTGTGAACTCATTTTATTAATGTATACGTAACTTCATAATGATTTTACTCCTCTGATGCGGGTTGAAAAGCTAGCAAAAAAGTAAAGGATCTGTCGTAATTTTCATTATCTAAAAAGTCGACCTCTGGGAAGCGGCCTCGATCACAAACTACGTAATAAAGACATCACAACTCTTATACATCATAAAACATATTTTATTTGCGTGGCAAAGAGTCTCATATAATGCGTGTACTTATTAATTACAAGACGTTTAGCTTAGTACAAAGATTGTCTCTCTTTTATTTCATCACTCTCTATAAATATAATTGTATTGTGTAGATACTAAATTTTAAATAAAACTTCTATGAGGGTAAATGAAGGAGAATGTATGGTGATGGCGGCAAGTTTGTCTCAATGTAGAATTCAACAAATTTCTGTGATGAAGACGTTTAGGAAATTGTCACTGTGCATTTTGATGTTCAGTGTAGTGGCGTATGGTACGCACGGCGAATGCGAGAGTAGTCGTGGCTCGTGCCCGTGCCCGTGCACGTGCTCGTGCACTGCAAGCGGCGCCATGCGTATTGTAGGCCGACCATGAGTTTTTTTGACATTACTCGCTAGCGACTTTGTAAAATATTTGTATGACAAACATCCGAACGCCTCTAGCGGCTACGCGGGGAACTGACGTTTTCCATACAAATATTTTACGTCCTCGCTCGCGTTAATACGTGCAACAAACTCATGGTTGCTCAACTTACTTTCACTGTGGCTCTGGATCACAAACTTTGTTGCTGTCATTTTTTAAATTAAGTGCCTATTTTTAATAACCAGATATTTTTTATATGAGCGGTAACTTTGATAGATTTTTAAACATTATATGTCAAAATAATTCGCCAAATAGAAGATACTTAGTTATTAAAAAAATGACCTAAAAGAAGTAAAAATTATGATGTGATTAACTATTAATGTTCTGACAAGTCGAAGCAAACAATCATAATGTAAAATAAGTAAACTACTTTCATAGCATGATTTCAATTAACAAATGACAGAAACAAAAGATTAGAAGATCCTCTAGCTGTTACAGCTCATGGTGATTCACTGACTACGATATTGGTACATTACGAGAGTCATTTGGTATGTACTTACAGTGGGTCTCTTTTAGCCAATTCTCTCAAATTAGGTACTAATTTATGGGCTTAGCGCTTTTATAGATTTGGTTTAGATACATTACTGAATCAATATAGGAAAAGTACAAATATCTTGCTCACGTAGCAATTTTAAGAGATTTAGTAATTTTATGAGGAATATAATGGTAATGCAAATTTTAATATTTAATTAACAACTTATACTCATTTTATTATAAAATAGTTGTAATAAAATCATAATATGTTCAATTCTAAATTTTATTCTTATACTGGTCAGATTAATGCTTGCAAATGAATAATCATCAACAAGGCTTTCGTAGCCGCGATTCCATAATTTAATTAGGCATAGTGATTATAACTTTGGGTAAATTGTTTGACCCACTGTCACGAAAATTACACTTTATATTAAAATCAGCAAATGAGATTTGCTAGTCACACTCTCATTAACATGTATCAGTACTTTGTTTATATCGATTGATAGTACAAATATCTAATTTATAGAAAAATATTTCATATATTATAATTTTATGCCATGTACGCTTATTTTAAACTAAAACATCACACATGTAAATAAAAAATATAATTATTCAAACGTTTTATTATTACTATTCCATGTTTCAAGCCATATTTTCGGTCGATAATTTCTGCTACAAGCAACTCGTCCCTATTCTTTTTTATTCATCAGTATGGCAAACCCCTGACTAAAAAACCCTTAACTCTTGCTCCGATGTGACACAAGAATGAAAATCTAATTCGAAAAGAGCTGGTCTTCAAACGGCTGAAGTTTATATTACTGGCAAACAAGCACCTGGTCACCTGATTGTAAGTACCTAATCTTCACCGCCCATAGACGTCCAAGGGGGCGTCCATAAATTACGTGAGGTGTTTAAGGGGGGGAGGGGGTCGAGTCAAATCTCATCTAATCTTACGTTGGAGAGAGGGGGGGGGGTCTTGGCAAATATCACGCAATTTTTTTTCTGATTGAAACAAAAAAAAAATATACTATTTTGGTCCATTTAATCCAGATTGTACATGCGTTTACGTAAGAAACTCACATTTTGAAAAATCTCACGTGAGATTGGGGGATGGGGGAGGGGGTTGAATAAAATCTCACGACATCTCACCAGGGGGGGAGGGAGGGGCAGAAAATTAAAAAAAAACACCTCACGTAATTTATGGACGCCCCCCAAGATACAAATGTATCATGGGTGCGTTGCCAACAGAAAAGGAGACGATCTACCGTTAATCTCACCTTAACAGCAAGCTGCCACTTTACGTTCGTTGGTTTTCTGGGAGAACAATGGTATCAAACCGGTCAAGCCGACTCATTCGTGCTGTAGACTTACCGTCTACAGCGTAGTCACGCTTGTTAAAAATATCCGAGTGGTAGAGCCTTACCAATTGAAGGAGGCCTACACCAAAATGGCTAAAAAGAAGAAAGATGAAACTGAAGATGTAGCGGACCAAGCTATGAGCTAACGGAACTCAAGTTTTTTTGTCACTCTAGTGACTACCATGAAAAGGAAAGGTAAAGTGGACCACTGTGACCACCCTTCCTTTTGTTATTTCCTTCCTTTGTTATTTTGCCTTGCTACTTATGTGGGCTCCTCGGTGTTTTATAAACTCGGTTCTATCAGGATTACACACTGTATAGTGCAAATCTATAGGTCCACAATGACCCTTGTGAAACATTTTGGTTTTGTATAAATTAACAAAATTATTTTTGTTTCAAGTTTTATTTATTAAAATAAATAGACATTTGTACCTATGTAACTATTAAAAAACTGTCATCTTCTGTTTGTCCTTTCGTTGTCTCTGTTCTTTGACAATATCTCGCTCGCGGCTTTGTAGAGTACCGAGTTCTTTATTTTTCTCGAATATTTGCATATTTATACTCCGATGTCCATTAGAACCAGGCGGGTATTTTATGAGTGAATTTTTGAGTTTTATAATTTCACGTTCAATTTTTTTCGTGTCTTCGGTTATCTTAAACTGTTCTATATTTAAATCCTTGATTGAAGATTGTTTGACATCGGTTGCTGTGGCTGTAGCTGGTGTTTCCTGATCAGGTTTGTCGCCCAGTGTTCTGTTAATGAAGTTAAATACATTTCTTCTTTCCTTTTCTTTTTCTCTTTCGTAAGCTCTCTTATTTCGTTCTTCTTCCCTCTTTTGGAGCCTTTTCAATTTTTGTTCCACCTAAAAATATGTTCAACAATTTAATGATCAAACATCGCGGTAGAGCTGTATAGCAAAAAGTACGACTGTTCCGATCAAGAGTAATATTTTGAAATAGCCTTACCTTCAATGGATCCTGAGCAGAATCTTTCTCCGAGATGGCCATACACTGGTCGAGGCTCTTGCCGACGGGCAACACTCTAGCCTGCACGGGCTGCACGCGTCCCTCGCCGGCGGCGCCCAGCCCGGTGCCAGGCACGTAACCCATGGACAACATTATCTTCGATCCAATACCCTGTACACACAATTTAAACATATTCCACTTGCATTTTTTTTGTGAACTTGGGCTTATTACTTATTCTACAACAGCAAGATCAGCATCAGAGATTTTCAGAAACTCAGGTGTATAGCAATGTTTGATTTATACAAAATACTCATTTTATTGTAACAAACACACTATTCTTTGTTAATATATTATGATAAAATATAATACATACTCACTCTGGTATGTCTTTCCCATTCCCCCATGGCGGGAGCGTTGTGTTGAAGACTTTTCTCAATAAGTAGGGCTCGATGATCGTCGTCCGAGCGTGCTGTTTTAGCGTCAGGATATTCAGTATCAGATAAATCATCGCTCGAATCGCTATCCTCTTCATTTTCGGCTAAAATAATATAACGATAACTAAGATGACTTTTAGGAATACAAACTGCCGTATGAATGTAATTAATTACCCAATAAGAGTATAGGCTGGTTTCTAACCAGTGGTCAACATTACCTATATAATATTTTTCACGAAATATTTCATATACTAATGTTTTAATTATGAGAGTGGAGACATCATCGCGCATGACGAAATGAGAAAGAAAAGTATCACGTAATATATTTATATTAAACTTACCAGTTAATGGATAGATGTCTTCTATACAAACAGTATATTCATCAGAATCCACTTTCCTTTTTTCACCAGTCATAAGTCGATGTTCTAGCTTCGCAACGCAAGTTTTGTTTTCTGAATCTATACACTTTACTACCGCTCTGTGCCACAAATAATATTTCTCAGAAGCCTTTTTCGTTAAAGTTATCTCCTGTAAAGAAAACTCAGTAAGTTATCTACGTCTCTTAACACTGAATTTGTTTGAATTATAAAAAAATATGAATAGCATGTTATAGCACATTGCTGATCAAAGTATAGGGAATGATTCTTCATTAATCATTACGTCGATTTCATATTCTATAACAAAACTAGTCATTCCTAATTTTGTCGCATGATGTGAAGTATGACCCTTATAAATCTTTGCAACCATTTGCGTCACAACTTCTGACACAATTACTATAATTAAATAAATACTACGTATGACTCTTCAAATAGTACCGGATTTAGGAGATAACAAACTTAGGCAGTGGGCCTTTATGTGGAATGCTATAAGGCTCGTAGTTCGTAAGTTTGAACTTTGACCAAGATTTTATTAGTAAAGTCACGCCGTAAGGCAAATCTAAAGTAGTAAATCTCGGGTTCGATCCCCGGGTCGGGCAGTGATATTGGATTTTTCCATATCAGCCCGGATTCTGGAATTTGTACCCGATATGGCGATAGACTCGCCCCCTATCACATCTGGGACGGAACTAAGCTCGGCGAAATGAGGGTGTTCTAGTTCACTAGTGCGCCTCTGCCTACCCCTTCGGGTGTACAGGCGTGAGCTTATGTTATGTGTTATGTTATATAAACTTTCTCACTTCATCATCTGGTGGCTTCAGTTTTATTAACACCCGACTGCCGGTCTTTATGGACGCAAAATTGGGTTCGATTGCTTCTTTTAATGTTGACAACTGGGTCACTAAGCCATGGGAATATCTGTTAAATAAATCATAATAATACATATCAATTTAGCTGTAGATTTTAATATTACAAACTGTAAATTAACTTTATTCGACTCACCTACATTGTTCATCGCTGAATCTGCATTCACCATTTAAGAAAAAGGGACAAGGCAACATTTCGGCGTGTGTAGGATGCGTGAATAATACTCGCACCTAAAATAACAATATGAAACAATATTTAAATGTCCACGTAAATAAGTACGACTTGCCTTTTGTGCATAAAAAAATCGCTATAAATTACGTTGACAAGGCTAATAGCATCTGCTATAATATAAATGTATTATATTGACAATAACGATTGTACTTTTATATTCAAGGTCGCGATTACGAGAACAAAATATAGTATCAGCTGTTAAGTTGTGTCTCCTGATCATGTTTTTTTCGAAACAAAACACAAAAACACATACGCAAAACAACGATTTTAGCTGTGACCTGCTTGTAGAATAACGGACCATAGATAAAAAATACATGTTTTTTGTAATGTTTTAGTGCAGGAGACGGCTTTAAAGTAATCTGATGTAAAAATACCAACCTGCAGATCTTTAAACTGGTCATCATTTTGACGTGGTACAATGGCACTGACCATAGCATTGTGTAAGCTTGGTTGACCACCCCATTTGTGTGTATAATATACAGCACATTTCATTCCAGGGAGACTTGCAAGTTCATCCTTAAAGCATAGAGATATTATGTTACCATTTATTTTGAATTCTAGTGAACACGACATCCAACCTGAACCTTGGATGCGTGGAGTGGAGTAAGCTAAACCCAGACGGAATTGGTTACTTGACTATGTTTGATTTTATACACAATTTTATATGTAATATAGCAAATAAAACACCATCCTGTAAACACTGCATTGATCCCTTATAGGGGGTTGAGGTCAGGCAGGCGGCGGTCTTAAAAACTTTGCCAAATCCTCTCTGCAACATGCTTGAAAAGGTATGTTGCGCCGACCCCACATTAAGGTGGGATAAGGGCAGGTAGAAAGAATTTCTGTAATGTGCAAGAGTGGGGATATATTTCTATCTTTTTCCAACGCACGTACCGTTAAGGCCATGGCGCGAATAATAAAAATAATTTACTCAGTTCAACTAGTACCTATAACAGAATATAATAGTACACATAAGTAGTCGAAGCAATTGTAATTATATTAATGAAATTGTAATTCAACAAAATGTTATACAGCCTGGTATTAAAATATAACCATAAGCTATGCCAAATAATAGAACCGTTTTCCCCCCGAAGGGTAGAAAACGTATATTTAGGTTTCAGCCGAAGCTTGACCCACTTGTGAGATTACCCCCCGAATTTTGCGCGGTTGCAGTGTGTTCTACCCTCAGATTCCGAATATTTTGATCTCGTAACATTGACAAGTCGCCTCTGCCATCGCTGGTTGGACGTTTGACTGTCAGTACTCTCACAAGCCGGCAAGGGATGAAAATTTAGTGGGTCAAGCTTCGGCTGAAACCTAAATATACGTTTTCTACCCTTCGGGGGGAAAACGGTTCTATTTAGGTGTTCGAGCCTTTGCTTGACCCACTTGTGAGATGTGTTTATATTCTGCCGGCGATGGCTAGGCGTACTGTGTGACCATATTACGTGGATTTAATTTCTGATTAAATAGAAGTAATAAGCAATATGGCTATATATGGCTATACGTAAATAAAGTATCATTTATTATGTGTGATTTCACCCATGTAATTTTTTTAATTTTTTTTTTTTATTTAATTTTGAGATCAACCTTTTTAACAGAATTTTACCAGATTGTTGTAAAGGGGGCGTCCATAAATTACGTGAGGTGTTTTTTTTAATTTTCTGCCCCTCCCTCCCCCCCTGGTGAGATGTCGTGAGATTTTATTCAACCCCCTCCCCCATCCCCCAATCTCACGTGAGATTTTTAAAAATGTGAGTTTCTTACGTAAACGCGTTGGATTGTTATTGTAAAAAGAAAAAAACAAATTAGCTTCGTGCTTTTATTTACGACTAAAATGTAAAATGTTCAGAAATAAGATTTCATCGTTACTTACGTGTGAAATGTAACACAAATTTCATTTCGCCTGTTATTGCTTTTACACCCGCGAATGCAACATCCCACCATTATGAGACTCTGCAAACTCACTGTTTCAATACAATAATAAGAATTGAATAATTATAAGTGATTTATATCCACGTAAACTGCAGAATAAAATATGCTAAATATAGTCAAATTCTGTGCTCAAAGCAAATGCGCAAAGCAAGAATATCTGTATATTCGATGCGAGACAAAGAACTAGATTAGCATCTTTGTTCAACACACTTAAATGCGTATAGCACCATCCCGTTTCTTCAATATGTCAGTAAGGATAGTCCAGTCTATATTTAGTCTAAGGTAAATTCAGATTAAATTGAGCTATTTGGTATAAAACAAATATGGTGGTTTGACTGTCAGTAAATGTATAACGTTGAAGTATGAATGAAATTATTTTCTTTCGAAAGAATTAGTAAATGATCTTAATCGTATTACGATTACGCTTAAGATTAAATCTTAAGCATGTACAATCTGGATTAAATGGACCAAAATAGTATAATTCTTTTTTGTTTCAATCAGAAAAAAAATTGCGTGATATTTGCCGAGACCCCCCCTCTCTCCAACGTAAGATTAGATGAGATTTGACTCGACCCCCTCCCCCCCTTAAACACCTCACGTAATTTATGGACGCCCCCAAACGAATCATTAATGCAAGTTTGATTAGGATCTATTATCTTTTTATTGGGAATATCCTTCAAGTAATGCTTCAGAAAAATTTCTTTGCTTCTCCAATTTCCTGTGGAAATGATCTCATCCAGATTCAGGTTCATGTTTGTCCAGTTATTTGTAATGACTGCCGCTTTGAAGCTTCCTGGCTGAGCCGCAATTCCTGCATCTTTCAATAAGTTGTTACGCATCCAGCCAGCGATGATTGTTCATGATGCTTCTTTTACCTTGCTCCTCGTGGTAATAAACACGCGACAGGTTTTATTGCCTCATCTATCCTTTCCAATTCCGGAAATTCCAATCTGGGAATCTACGAGATTATATCTGGTTATTCGATATCAATTTGACGCAATTTCCATTCCGATTGTCTAAAAGTAGTTGAGTCGGTTTTCGATCCACACAGTGAACAGAATATTAAATGATCGTCATGGGCTTCGTAAAAATCTGAGCCTATATCCAGTAACGTTAAATCATGGATCCTGCGGCCCGAAGCTAGTAGCAAGAGAGTCGCAGTATGTCGTGAGACTTGATAATATAAACTATTATTGTCAAAATCATAGTTCGACAAGTAACCTAGTCCAACATCCTATGGCAGAAGTTTGACTGGTGGAGGTTGGTTAGCAAAAGCTGCTTTCAGCGTTTGCTTTAGAACTGGGTGACTGCTAAGTTATTCACTCCTTTCTGGACTGACAAATGTATGTATGATAGATTTATGAAGAGCGATGGACCTAGCGGCTGATTTGACGTCTTTATGAAGATAAACATATCTTGCAATATCTTCTGGGCTTGGATTATCAGCCTGGATGTACTGAGACTCATCCATGCTCTCCGCCTCGACCAGCCTGGGCTATAAGACTTCAAAGTTGATGTTCGCCAGGATGATTCTAGTAAGTTGCAATTGTCCGCAGGCCAGGACTCGACGAACCTGCTCCACCCCTACCTTCCAGACCTGCAAACATGTCTTTTATTCTTGGAGGATGATTCCTCGTCCTCAGGTGGAAAAATTTCTTGTATATCTCTGAGATTTCGAGCGGTCGACAAAGGTATTTGCATTAATACTGTCTTTCAAAAATTTCTCTCCCACTTTGGAGCTATTAGCAGATGTATCCCTGCGCAACGCGCTAGATGTCGTAAGACTCGTGGGATAAATTCTGGTTGGAGAAAGGCTTAGCCGATCGTGAAGTGCCATTTCTGGCTGAAGGCAATTACGCATAGACATTCTTTGTCGTGGGCATTCTTGCTTACATAACCAAGAACAATTGCTGACCAAGCACTCGCAAATAGATCCACTTCTGGCCTTCCCCACATATTGAAGATCTGTTAGCATACTTCTTGATTAGTGACCGCTCTGGCAGTTCTTTAGATTAGATTCTTTCGATCTTGATAAGCTGTCCCTTGTTAAAGTGTACTTTTCGGGAAGATATCACACTACTACTTTTATCTTGTACCTGCTGGCGATCTCTAGAATTTGTTGTATACGTAATGTGAAGTAACTTCAGGAATTTGGTTCCTCCTTCTTTCCTTTTATAGGCTACAACAGACCAGTTGTTGGATTGTATCATTACTGTTTGGTCTCGCAACATATGGCCAGTTTGCTTCGACGTTTCTAGCACAGCCCACATCTCCTTTTGGTTGCTGTGCCATATTTACTGATTGCTGTTCCAAAGACCGCTCATGTTGATGTTCACTACCGTTGCCCCCCAACCGTTTTTTCGCAGCGTCTATTACAATGAAAATCGACGCGTTTTAGTGATGGATTGGAGATGAGTATCGTATGTTCTTTAGCCACCAACTCATCTCTTCTGCAACATAGTTCGGTAAAGAGAACTTCTTGTGCTTTTGGTTTTTTGGAAGTTTGCTGCCATTTGTATTTGCCGGCAGTGAAGTCTCCCCAGCGGTAACATGAGGGAGGCGAAATTTAGATTCCCGAGCCTGACTTTTGCTAGCTACTAAGACCATCGACCTTTGTCTAACATCTCTTCCAACAATCCTACGCATTGAGTATATTCGCTTCGGGTAACCGCTTTTATTGATTCGCTGGGTGTTCTATTATATGCCCAAATATGCCATCACTCGAGACGCGGGGAAGTTGGACTTTTAACGACATCTCCGTTAACGTCTCTTGTACAAATGGAATATGTGGTTATAGCATCAATATAATATACCCTAAATGCACAGTTCTTTGCAAATATCCTCCTAAAAAATGGTCTCAGGAATAAAACAAAGAAAAAGATCGTAAGTTCCAATTAAATCAACACAAATATAGCCCTATGCATGTGTTATAAAGTAGCTTTTTAAACGAAATGATCAAGCGTTCTTAAATTTGAATTTGGAAATTTAGAATTCTATCGGCGTCCGACTGCAGGCAAAACAAGTGCTTAAGCACTTCTTTGCTGTCCCATTTTCCGACCGTCAACTGTGCATCTAAGTAAATAATATATCGATGGGTTATAGTATCCTGAGGTTTCGGTTCAACAGAAGGAAATCGTCCAAGTTACACGGTGATTCTGATTCCTTTGTCCAAAAAAAGTTTGCGACGCAGTTAATTACTTTTCCGAAGATGTGAGGTGCAAAATACAAAGGCTAAACTAAAAGGTAGGCACGGCATTTGATTTATAGTTTTATTAAAGTTGAAGGCAAGGAAAGGTCTGTGGTGCTTTATAATCAGTAGATGGAAGCAAGCTTGCAATAATACATATAATCTAATTCTTTAAGGCTTATGCTGTATTCGGTATCGTATGGTGGTTTATTCTACGATATTTTGGGGGCTTGAGATAATGATTTAAGAGCTGAAGGTTAAATATCGGTCTAGCACATCCTGCTTAGGCACTATTCAGCTGCCTCGCACTCATCATTTTGCTACCTTTAAGGACATTTCACGTGAAGCTTTTACAAGACAGAG